>OX326959.1:34548907-34938907 GCA_946800325.1 Luzula sylvatica | reverse complement strand
AATTGAGTTCATTTCAAAACATCTAAATTTGATAGCTCATTATTATATTAGCATTGGCATTAGCATTATAATCTATGTTACGCGGATACTTAAAAAATGCAGAAGTATCCTGAGGATACGCGTATCCGATACGGATACAGGTGGGATACGGTTCGGATACGTATCGGATACGTCACATGGCGTATCCGAATATTTTAATATTTTTTTTCAGATACGACGTGAATACGGCAGGATACGACTGATGATACGTCCATGATACGGCTGAGATACTCCATTTAGGATACTTCGGCCCATTAGATATTTTGGTCCATAATATGTTTAAATAAATTATATAGGATACTTCTAGGCTACTTCTAGATTAGTTCTAAAATATTTTTAGAACAAGTTTATGATAGTTTTATAATACTTGTATTGTTTGATTGATATTATTTATTGTCATGATATTTAATTTAAAAATATTATTAATTTATTATTTAATTTATTACTTATTTATTAATTATATATAATATAAATATATTAAATTAATAATTATATAGCCGTATCCGTATCCGTGATTTTTTGAAAATTGCCGTATCGTCGTATCCGTATCGGATCGGATACGCTATCCGTATCCGTATCCATGCAACATAGATTATCATGCATATATATAATATGATTTGTTCACAAAATTAAGGTTTAGCCATTGACACAATATATAAGTATATATTCTTCTTTTATTGAAAGGAAATTTTTTATTGAAATAATATATTTTAGAGCAACTATTTTATTGCCAAAGACAAGAGACAAGTGTGCAGTTTTATTGCCAAAGACAAAAGAGGTTTCAGGGCACAGACACTTTTAATTAAGCCTGAACTATTACTCAGAATTGCCTCATCATGAGTCATTAGGGCCAATAATTAAGTGAAGATAAGATTAGTGTTGATTGCTGAGTTGGCCCCATTTTTAGCCTACTTCTCTCTTTCCTTAGTCTCTAAGTCTATGATACCATTTCACAGTAAAAACAAAATACATAATAGATATGGTGGTAGATTATTATATGGAAAATCACAGTAGATAATAATGGTCGTAGATAGATTACAATATGGAAAATCAGACACTATTTAGATATTCTGATATTCTGATATGGTGGTAGAATTATTATAGCAAATATAAAATAAATAAATAATTTTCACCAGACATTCACGGGATATCCTTCGCAAATTTGATATGTCTATTTTTATACTTGATCTACTTACTAAATGGCTGCTTTTTAAGTTGAACTTGACAAATTTTCTCTTTGAACCAATTCGATATGTAATTTGTATGGTATAATATATTTATACTTTATGATAATCTTACACATATTAGCTCCTCAAGAAACCACATCTTTGATCCAATTTAAGTCTTTGAATTAATAGACATGATTTTTGTGCACCATAAAAATTAAAATAATAATAATTATTAATACATATATACCATATCTAGTGTTCTATGCTTCTTTTATACATTGTTATGGGATTTTTCAAAAAACTCTCTAAGTTTTTTGGATATTATAAAAATTCATTATCTTTTTAGAAACTTCAAAAAATCTTTTCTACCAAAATTTTCTTTTCAAATACCCTCCTATAAAGGTTAAAAAGTAACTATAGATAGTGTTAAAGTTTTTTTTTGACCAAAATAGCCTTTTATTTACATATGTAGTTTTAAAAAAAAAATCATAATTTTTATTAATTTAAAAAAAAAATCCTAAATTTTATTTAGCATACAATAATTTCAAAAAATAATTATTATATGTTATTTATACTTATATATTAACATTTTTTTCTCTTATATCATGCTTCACATCACCTAAAAAATATATATCTTCCATTTTGTGGATCTAAGAATTGTAATTGATTTAAACACTAGATATTTATAAATAAACATGGTTTGTACACTCAAACACATACAAAGTAATCATTTACCAACTTTGATGGACTGTGTCCACATAAATAATCATGTAAACCTTTTTTTATTTGAAATGAGTCTAATTTTAGTTTTTAATTTTTTAATTTCAGAATTTTTTTTCTCAATTTTAATTTCTTTTTGTTTCAAAGGAGTTTTATAAAGAATGATTAATATGATATTTTTGGATTTTTTAAAGGCCAAATATGTAAATCCATTTATATTATTATTATTATAATGATTATTTTGATTATGATTATTATGATTATGATTATTATGATTATTATGATTATGATTATTATGATTATTATGATTATGATTATGATTATGATTATTATTATGATTATTATTATATTGATGATGATGATGATGATGATGATGAGGATCTTTAAATTGGATATTTCTCATATCTTCTAAGCTTCTCAAGGGTAAAAATGATATTCTGAATTTTTGGATGGTTAAATATGATATTTTTATTTTTTGAATGATAACGTGATATTTTGGGGTTTTGGGAGGATAAATACGTATATCCTCTTTTGTATTATTATTATTATTATTTGAATTTTTTTTTATCTTATATGTTTTTCAAAGATAAATATGATTATCTTTATTTTTTGAAGGGTAAATATGATATTTTTTTTGGAATGACAAATATGATATTTTGGGTTGTTTGGACGGTAAATAGGTAAATCGTTCTTTTTATTTTTTATATTTTCTAAGTTTTTCAAGAATAAAAATTATATTCGGGATTTTTTGGAAGGATAAGTATGATATTTGGGGTTTTTAGAAGGATAAATTTGTAAACTCAAAATTTTATTTTTATTTTATTTTTTTCGAGGGTAAAAATGATATTTTGGATTTGTGAAAGGGTAAATATGATATTTTAATTTTTCGAATGATAAATATGATATTTTTGTTTTTAGGCGGGTAAATATGTACTCAAATATGTACATCACCCTTAATTATAATAATAATAATAATAATAATAATAATAATTATTATTATTGTTATTAGTGATCCTTATAAAAATTCAAAATATGTAGGATTTATTAATGACGCCGAATAGAATAATAATATAAATAATTTGCTCTACTTATAAAAGAATCTGACATGTCTCCTACTCCTTGGTTGATTGTCGAAATAATTTATATATTTGTGGAGAGTTTGTGTGAAATGTCAAATTGTTTATGGTCATATGCAAAACCCAACAATTGCGTCGACCTAATATGATTTGTTTTTATGTGAATCGAATAAATATTGCGTGCCATACTTTTTAAGGATTGAGAAAAATTAATGTTTTCATTTGAAAATTAGTGATAATATATAGACTTCCTTCTTCTATACGAGACATAACAATGTATAACTTGAAAAGGCAAAAATGTATCCAACGATTTTTACAATTATTCAATATTTATGTCTCTTCGTTGGTTAAATAATTAATGGTCCAGTTCGTTGGATATAATACATATTGAGAAAGACGCGCATAATTTTCTGCACGCATCATGTTAGTAATACATGTTAGCACAATGGTCCTCCTACAAGCAAAGCTCCTCTTGTGATAAATCAAAATGACTTATATTATATTAGGTCATTGAAAACCCATATTACGCGAATAAAAATACAATCTAGCCGTATTGTTTCAGATATCGATGTCCGAACAATACCCGTCGAATATATCGGCAACTCCATGTGACGTATCAAATATTTCATTTCAAAGTAATATTAGACACTTCTCGAATACTTGTAGGACATTTCTAACATATCAATAAATATACTTAAAAAAATATCAAATTTAGAATCAAAATAAATATGTAATACATATAAATAAATACCTAAAAATATTAAACATTAACTTATATCATGTTATTTCAATAATAACAAACTTTTAATATATTTCACGTCAATCATATAATATCAAATACAAAAATATTAAGCATTTAAATTATAATGAATAAAACATTATATGTAATAGATGTACATATCCTATTTTTTTTTGAAAACTATCGTATCACCGTATCCGTATCGTATTGAATACAATACCGCATATGTATTCGTGTAACTGAGTTGAGGGATGACCTCCAATAAATTTACCCCTCCCATTAAATTTACACCACTTTGGAGCCAAACCAGGAGGCCACGTCACCTGCAACTGTTCACCCTTTTCAGTTTACTGTTCACAACATTTTACTGTTCACAGATTACTGTTCATATTTTTACTGTTCACGGATTTTTTTTCCCTTTTCCCAAGCTACGTCTTTTATGTGTCTATGTACCAAACTGCATTTTTTTGTGCTTATTATAACAGTTTTTATTGGTACCAAGTTGCGTATTTTATGTTTTTTTGTTTGCCTTTTTTAGAATTTTATTTTATTTCACATGTCTGATATTCTAAATAAAACATTTGAATTTTTCTTTTGGAACATATGATATGCTTTCAGGAGGAAAAAAATTTGTATTTATTACGTAATACTTGTGAGACTATCTAATATTAGAGTTTTTTTTTTTAATTAACATTTTGATAAAATTGAAAAGTTTGATTTGTACTTATAACGTTTTAGATAAAATTATTATTTTATGATCATAAAAGATTTTGAAATATCGCAGCGAAGCGCGAGAAATATTTCTAGTTAAATAAATTTTGTGAAGAACATGTCATCCTAACAATTATTAATGGCTTCAAGGTCTCTTTGATAGAATAAAATGATGTCGTTGAAAGAAAGAATCAAAATATTCTCAATATGAAATTATTTCTTGTAATTAACTGTTTAATAAAAAATAATTATTGTGTTATTTATTATCTCAAAAACATTTTGTTTATTTGCTGTTAGTTTGGGATGTGAGTTATGTGACATAGTGCTAACCCATGATGAATCCGGGGGAGGGTACAATTGATTGGGTTATATATTCAACCTCAACCTCACAAATTGAAAAAAAAACAATATTGATGAAATAACAAGAGAGTGATAAGTGGGTTGATAGTTTAATTAAATTAACACGTCAATTAACATGTATTAATATTAACATATTATAAATTAGGGGAATTCTTCAAAAACCCCCTAACTTTTTTGAAAATTCTGAAAAACCCCCTGTACTCTTAGAAAACCCCCTATCTTTTTTAGATTCCCTCAAAAACCCCCTATATTTTTTGCTTCTTCAAAAACCCCCTAATTTTTTTAGATTCTCTCAAAAACCCCCTATCTTTTTATTATGTTTTTTCAAAAATAACCATTATACCCTTTAGTTTTATTTTTTTAATTTCTATAATTTAATAAATAATGAATATATATTAAACTATTATAAAAAAATTAAAAATAAATAATATATGATATTATAATATTATAATAAATAATATATAGTATTAAAATATTATAATAAATAATACATTGATATTAAAATATCATTTTCAACAATTATTATAATATTTTAATATCAATATATTATTTATTATAATAATTTAATATCAATGTATTATTTATTATGATATTTTAATATCAATAAATAATATATGATATTAAATTATTATAACATTTTTATTGATATTTTAATATCAATAAAATTATAAAAAATAAATAATGCATGATATTATATTATTATAACATTTTTATTGATATTTTAATATCAATAAAATTACAAAAAATAAATAATGCATGATATTAAAATATTATAATAAATAATACATATATATTAAATTATTATAATAAATAATATATTGATATTAAAATATTATAATAATTGTTGAAAATGATATTTTAATATCAATATATTATTTATTATAATATTTTAATATTATATATTATTTATTATAATATTATAATATAATGTATTATTTATTTTTAATTTTTTTATAATAGTTTAATATATATTAATTATTTATTAAATTATAGAAATTTAAAAAATAAAACTAAAGAGTATAATGGTTATTTTTTAAAAAACATAATAAAAGGATAGGGGGTTTTTGAGAGAATCTAAAAAAGTTAGGGGGTTTTTGAAGAAGCAAAAAATATAGGGGGTTTTTGAGGGAATCTAAAAAAGATAGGGGGTTTTTTAAAAGTACAGGGGGTTTTTCAGAAATTCCAGAAAAGTTGGGGGGTTTTTGAAAAATTCCCCTATAAATTATTATCGTCAACTAATATTTAATTAAGTCAATTAGAAAGACTAATCAACTCATTTCTAACTATTTTTTTGTCACCGCATCGAAGATATTGTGGATGAGTAAGGGGAGCCATGTATATTTTTTCGAAATTGAACCCCACAATAACTATAAGTATAACAGCAATTTATAATGGACCGTAGAAACCCCACACTAACTATAACAGCACCAACTTGAAAGCCTTATTTATTTGTTCTGAAAAAAAAAAAAAGAAGAGAGAAAGAAAAGTGAGCAAAGCAGCCTTCCATCAATCTCACCCGAGTAGACCGTATCATTTCGAACAACTCAACCAAACCCACTTGTCTAATAAATATATAATAACATTATGGGAAATATAATTGAACTCTCCAACTCAACCTAACATCTTTGATGAACGACAAAAAAAATTAAATGGATTGATTAGTCTTTATAATTGACATAATTAAATATTTATTGACATGTTTAATTTATACGTAAATAATTTATAATATGTTAATATTAAATTATTAATACTTATTAATTGACATATTAATTTAATTAAACAATTAATTAAATGTTAATCGAGTCAATTATTAGTATTAATCAATTCACTTATTTTTTTTCTTGTCATCTAATAAAAAATGTTATTTTGAGTTTGGAGAACTAAATATATAATCCCTGACATTGTTTTGCTCCTCAAATTCACCCAAAATCCCACCAAGACCCATTTACCATCTATCATGTCCCCATTCTCTATTCAATCCTTAATGTAAATTTTGAAAATAGTTAATGAGACTAATTAGCAATCAAATTAACTCCAAATTTAAATGTAAATATGAATTACAATTAATTAACACATATATTTATTAATATTTTGAGATTAACAATTAATTCTTATTTTTTTGTTAATTGAATGGTTAATGACATTTCTTAATCATTTTTGGAATTCGTATCAACGACGGTGTAGAGGAGTTGTGGAGGCAAAGTATAATTTCCCATTCCTAAATGCGATACGAGTATTTAACAATTTAATTAATGTATAATTAATATGCAATACATAATTAATGTATACTTATTAGCAAAAATATGTTAATTATGTATTATATGTAATTAAACGATAATTGAATTGTTAATTAATTATGTTACTGTTGCATCAATGAAGTTATGTTGAAGTTCAGAATACAATAAATGGCTTCATATATATATATATATATATATATATATATATATATATATATATATATATATATAAATAAAAAATGAGAATCTCCCGAAATCCTCTTTTCTTGAATAGACTCGTATTCATAAGATATATTGGAACAAAAATAATGCATAAAATCTCGTTTTCAATGATGATGTAAATCTACGAGTACAATACCAAAGAATGGTTCGTGAAATATTTCAACGACGGTTATCATCATTGAAAAATCCGTGATAAAAATATGATCTACTGTGGGACAGTCTCGTCACTTGAATCTTTGAGTGACACTAATCTAAGATTTATGTGACAGTATGTTCGGATCATTACTGGATTTTTTTTGCGGCGGTGTGTCGGAATCGTCACCGAACTTCTACTATGAACGATTATATTGAACCATGTGATGGTTAGTCTCACCGAAACACTCGATGATTACCCTCACACATATAACAAACTACAACTAACATATAACAATCTATTGAATAAGTGTCATGACGTATTGATATTCAAATACAATTCGTTGGACATATGCAAGTACCGTTCATAAAAATATATGCTTATGTAAGAGTATATGTTCATAATTAAATTTTTTTTTAATGGTATCCGACAAACGATCATTTTCGTTATTGATATCTATTTTTTTTTATGTCAATGAGAATCGAATTCACAATCTTTCACAACATATGATTTTTTGTGCCTCATCACAATATATTCAAAAACTAAAAAATATATATCAAACTAATTAATGTAAAAATAGATAAGAAAGCATAAATTGCAGTCCCAGACGTTTTCTTGATACGGACGTAGGCGGCCAAACCTGGTGGTGGGAAACAAATTTGTAAAAACAAATCCAACATGTGAATTGTGATGCATCCACCATTGAGATTCTTCTTTTATCCGACCTTTATAAGTGGAACCAAATATTGGCATTGCTCTTTGTTCTACCTATTGAGAACCCAATAACACAAATTCCCCTTAAAATCCTATAAATCATCTTCTCTCCATAAGTACTACTCACAAGCCCACATTGTAGTTATCCTCTGAAGATAGAGAAGATACAAGCCATGCAGAGGTACAAGAGAGGGACCCAAGAGCAAAATCTCCTTCCTGCCATTTCGAATTATGGGTTTACAACCGTAATACTCGTGTTATTTGTTTCCAGTCCAGTTTGGGTCCCTGAATTTCTTGCCTCATTCAAATTTTTCTTGCTTGATCTCCTCCCAAGGATGGCTACTTTTTTGTTTGGACCCAAGTTTTTATTTGTAATCTGTAATATCATAGTTCTATTTTTGGTTGGCGAGTCGAAGCTTTCTCGGTCTCCTTCGGTACGAGACGTGTACGAAGAGAAGATCAGAAGCAATTTAAGCTATAAAAAGCTGCCTCACAATACTGAAGTTAAAACTTATGTTGGAAGACAAGAGGAGAGAGAACAAGGCGAAAAAGAGTATCATGTTGGTCGTGTGGAGGATGAGAGGGACTTGAATGAGCTTAACGAAAGAGTCGAAAACTATATTGCTAGAGTTAAGTATCAGAGAAGGACTGAAGCTAAAATACTTCTTTGTTACTGGACCTAATGTAAGTTCATGTGTTAACGACGTAATTGTCCGTAGCTAATAGTCTTGTCGGCAATAATGAGTATTGCGACCACACCGTCGCAAATAATATTATTAACGACGTAATGTTTCCGATCACTTATTACCGACCGTGAACGGTAGTCATTAAAGCATTCTGTAAGCAATACGAGTATTGTCTTATCGAAAATTCGATAGACAGTAGTTTGTTTTGCAGTGGTGTTGTATCATATATTTTCTCTTTGTATTTGATAAAATTATCATGTATGATTGAAAATCACATTTGTGAAAGTTCCAGAATGGAAGTTTAAAATACTACATGGTGCTTTTGAAATAAAACGAGAAAATTTCCTTGATATAGAAAGAAGGAATGAGGGAATCTTCTTTGCATGATTTAAAGCTGCGAACTCATCTTAATGTTTTGCATCAATGAAAAATGGATTCAAAAGTAAAAGATAAAAAAAAAAAGCTCGATTAACATGAATAATCTATTTTTCTTTTGGAAAAGCTCGATTAACATATACAATATATATTATTTTCAAAAAAAAAAAAACATATACAATATATATGCTCAAATCTGAGTGATTCATCTATATTTTACTGCTGTAGGTCACTAATTTTTTTTTTTTTATGAATTGTGGTAGACTTTAAGATCTCTACACCCAAATTTTTATTATAAATATAATATAAGTCTTAATTTATGTTAATGAACTCAAAACATGGTTGGTTGAGTATGACACACAAAAAAAATCATATGTTGTGAGAAGTTATTGATTCAAGTCCCATTGACAGGAAGTACCATCGAGTCTTCTTTATTTATTATATATGTGTCTTAAATTTACAAGTTTTGCGAAATAAGATTTTAACTTAAAACTACGAAAGCTAGTTTGAAGCCTTGAATTTCACACTGAATCTCAGATACTAATCATTGGCAAAAAAAACTTGGACAACTATGGCACCACCCAAAGTGGTGTTGTTCATATGACTAGTATTACATGGTAGAATCAATACGGCATATGTACTAGAACCAAAAGGATGATCCCATACGACGTTTTTGCCAATTATGTAAAGGATAATTATATCGGGGAGTGTTATGATAGACCCATTTTCTTATCATGGACCCATTTTTTTTTAAAAAAAATTCGAATATTTGTGAAATAATGATATTTTTTGTAAGATTCTAGTGTATATTTATCATTTAATGTTATTCAAAACATAAATTTTGTAGAATTAATTAATAAATAGCTAAAATTCTTAAAATAATTTTTTGAAAATGGGTCCATGATAAGAAAATGGGTCTATCATAGCACTCCCCAATTATATCATACCCCCTCATTTCCCAACAACACCATATATATCACCAATTAACCATTAATTGATGATTAATTAGCATGGTCATTAACAAAAGTACATCCGATTAACGGTTAATTGATATTAGTTAAGAATTGTTAATGTATATATATTTTAATTATATATTAATTAATTATTAACATAGTATATTTTTATTAATGACCATGCTAATTAATCATTAATTAGAAATATAGAGGGTGTTGTGGGGGAAATAGAGGGGTACAATATATGACCTCTTGTGTAAAAGGCATCAAGAAACAACGAAACACCTTTTAGTACAGTGCACTTTTAGAACCGGCAAAGATAATCGTAACCCGAAAAATTGACCCGGATAACCTGAATCCGAAGTCCAACCCTAGTTGACTAGATATAATTTAAAAAAAATCAAACAACCCGACTCGAACAATCCGGGTCTAAATAACCCGAACTCGAAATTAGATGTTTTTATTCGGTACTAGAACTTGACCCGATCCGAAATCGAGTAGTCCGAGACCGAATTTAAGCCGAAAAGAGAGGATGGAGATAATAAAAAAACATGTACCGTGAAAAATTAAGTCAATTTTATTTTTGTCCGAAACTTAAATTAATTCAAACCCGACATAACCGAACCCGAAAAATCTGATCCTAACACTTAACTTAACTCGGAAAAAATCCGAACACAACCCGACCCGATCCGAATCCGAAAATAATCTGAACCTGAAAATACCCATCCAATTATGACCCGACCCACCCGAATTGTCACCTCTATGCACCTTCACTAAGGCGGTTTGGAGGATAAGCAAGAATATTAACCCGGACCGGATAGTGCCATCGAGTCGAGGAAACGTTATCGACACATGGAACGAAGCAAGAGAGCCCAAACAAGAACAAAGAGTATGGGATACATGATGAATGACAACTCTATGGGGTACATGGAAGGAAAGAAATACGAGGTTATTTCGCATCAAGTCAAATACACCGAGGTCCGTAGCTATCCAAGCAACCGAGCATGCTAAACTATGGAATAGGATGAACAACTAGTACAAAGCTTTGGTAGGCAGAGTAACAATTTACGTTTTAATTTTTGTATTTTTCATTGTAAATACCATTATTTTATATATGAAATTTCAAAAATCTGCAATAGCCGCTCTATTAAAAAAAAGAATATTGAAGCGCACGTTCTCCCCGTATTACAAAACAAGTAATCAACACTAAATATTTTGAATTTTTATTCTTAGTAGTAGATCCAGAATTGATAAATTGTCCATATACATGAAGTACTTTAGAACTCGGATAGTATATAATTCTTTGGAGTAAGGACAACAAGTGGCGGATCTTGATGGAGAGTTGTGTGTGTGTGCGCGCGGGTGGAGGGGGGGATCATGCCCCTCCTCCCCGATCCTTACTAAGATCCGTCTCTGAAAAACAACCGTCCATAACATGTTGAACCGTTTCCTCATTGTTCTTATATATTAAACTATTAATATAGAGGTTTGATATGGCACTCCCAACATTTTTTACGTATCATGTTTGTACCATGAGAATAGTTGATTGAGATAAGAACCATGCTGCATTCGGGGGACATTGTATAATTTCCCATTAGTATATAATAAGATGGAACACATGTAACGATGTGAAATGGTAGGATTGGACGATCATGCCTTTATCACCTTGTAAGTTATTAACTAACCGTAAGTTGCTAGAAACCAGAGGCCAAACGCCTATGAATTTGCTAATTTAAAGAATTGTAAAAGTTTTGACTCACCCGTCCTCTACTCTTAAACTTATTTCGACTTCTAGAGACAGACGTTCTAAACTGCTTATCGAGGATCCAAAAGTTAAGCACCCCTCCATTACGTCTTAAACTGGAGAATTACATTTACCCATACACATGAAGTAATTGTATTTCATATATGTCTTAGATATATATTTACATTCAATGTTTTGTCCGAAATGGAGAAAACCAAAATTCCTTTTCTTGACTAATTTGTTTAGAGTAAGTTATTCGAACCAAAGAAAATAACAAACAAAGCCTACCCCAATTCATTACATGTCTTGACGAATTGAAAATATGATCTTCTTGTTTCCAGTACTTTAATTTGCTGATGATGATACATCAGTCAAATTAAGGCTAATATTTCTTTTGGACCAAGCAATAAATCTCAGTACTCCTCTTTCACAACATAGAAAGAGATGAACCAGTCTCATTCGAATGGAACCTTATATCCTCCAGTATCTTCTCCAGTGCCGCAATATAGCGGTAATCCTGACAATGCAACCATGGCTTGCTATACAGAAGGGATGGGCAGTCTCTCCAGCGTTGGCCAGTGGATTTTCCAAACAACTGCTAACTCGAGCCCGCAATTTATGCACTTATTAAAGAGCAACAAAAATATCGACGGCCACGAGGAGGGGATCTTCTCGTCATTTTTGCTTCATCTTTTGGCAGTCATTGTGATTGTCATTGTCGTATCTCGAATCCTCAACATCTTTTTTCGCTATCTCAAGCAGCCTCGAATCGTGTCCCAATTGGTGGTAAGGAATATCCTTTACTATCTAAATTTTAATTATTTGTGCCAAAAGATAAAAATAAAAGAGGCCATATACAGTACCCCCCACTTTCCCCCACCTACCCTCGATCTCCTAATTAACAGTTAATTAGGAGAGTAATTAACTCAATTAATGGTTAATCGGATTAACTGTTAATTGTATTTAATGTGTAACAGTGGATTAATGGTTAATCCGGATTAATTAATGGTTAATCTGATTTAGTTTTGTTAATGATGATGCTAAGTAATCTCCAATTAACCATTAATCCCCCCATTAATGATATCGAGGGTAGGCGGGGGAAATGGGGGGGTAGGGCATAATTACCCAAAATAAAAGAAGCCGAAGATAAACTGTTATTTTTTTTTTGTACCGCAGAGCGGCATTGTCGTCTTTGCTTTTCTCCCTAAACCAGCCAACAAAAATAGTTTTGGTCCTTCAAATCGGAGACTAGAATACGTGGTCGGATCAATCGGAATACTGTTGAACTTGTTCATGTCCGCGGTGAAGTTGGATTACTCCATGGTTCGGCAATATAAGAAGAAGGAACCATTTATCATAGGCCTTGCAAGTTTATTTTTCCCACTCGCAATGGCATTCTCAGCTTATGCTCTTTTTCGCCCATATATTGATCATTTCCTCGATGGACAAAAAGTTGATTTTCTTATCTTCGTGTTACACCCGCTTTGTACCACATACCCCATAACGCAGTCCGAGCTTTTAGCCGAGTTGGGCCTCCTCAACAGTGACATTGGTCGCTTGGCAATGGCATCGTCCATGGCACAATGCATGTTAGGGTGGTCTGTCCTTGTAGTAAGCACGATTGCTAAGCATTCTCGTGTACAATTGATTTTCGGCTTGAAGGTTTTCCTTGGCTTTTCAGGCCTTTTTGCCTTCATAATGACTTTATTTAGACCCTATACTCAATGGATTATTCGCAATACACCAGCCGACGTCCGTGTTAGGTACTTTCATTCCTTAATTTTATATTCGACAAAGTTACAGAAATTTGTCGAATATATATTTAGTAATAAATATAAGGAATTTTTTTGTCTCCGTGTTATTACTGAGCTTGATATGGATGTACATCGAACAGGGAGGTGCACATCTTCATGATAACACTTTCGGTATTCACTGTGGCGCTGGTTAGTGACTTGATCGGTTTCACATACGGTGACGGGCCAATTATCATGGGTTTGGCACTGCCACATGGACCTCCACTAGGAACAGCTTTAATCGAGAGGGTGGACTTGGTGGCCTCGGAGTTGCTCGTCCCGCTGGTGTTCGTGACCGAGGGGTTCTATATTGATTGGAATGGACTACTACAAAAACTCGGTTACTCGATGATAGTAATGTTCATCGTGCTAATCACATTCATATCTAAGATTGCTGCAAACACTGCTGCTGCGGTGTATTGCAAGAGAACTCTTAAAGAAGGGATGTTGTTAGGCCTCATGATGAATTTTAGAGGCTTTCTCGAGTTCCTCATATTTCTGAGCATGGTTTCTACAAAGGTACATACTTAATGTTATTGAGATTCATTTGAAGCGCATTGGCAAAATTTTGACACATTCATATACATGTACAGTTAATCGATA
The DNA here is from genome assembly GCA_946800325.1 of Luzula sylvatica. Taxonomy (NCBI): domain Eukaryota; kingdom Viridiplantae; phylum Streptophyta; class Magnoliopsida; order Poales; family Juncaceae; genus Luzula; species Luzula sylvatica. Next base: position 34,924,633 of record OX326959.1, on the reverse strand, counting down.
AAGCGACATTCACAGCATTGCTCTTGCCAACTATTGCTATAACAGCAATATCTGTGCCATTGGTCTCAATTTTCTATAAACCATTTTTGGCTGGGAAAAACCAAATAGGGCGCCGAACTGTACAAAATGTATCGTCGCATGCTGAGTTCCGTGTTATGGCTTGCTTCTGTAATGATAAGCCTATTCCTGCTTTGCTCGAGTTCCTCGAATCCACCTCATGCTCTGGATCTGGTAACCCCATGTGCATTTACACCGTCCACGTTGTAGAATTACTAGCTTGTTCGACATCGAGCCTTATCTGTCACCGCAACCAAAAGGGCTTTATCAACCCGACACAAATGGACCCTGTCCACAACAGATTCATAGCATTCGAACAGGTAACACCTACATTTTTTTAATTGCAGCGTGAAATCCGATGACAAGAATCTTATATAATCAATTGAATTTAACAGACTAAGAAGAACGGCATTATGGTTTTACCATTCACCTCAGTAACTCTGCTAAAGACGATGCATCTAGATATCTGCTCACTGGTTTTGGAGAGGAATGTTGCACTTGTAGTGGTCCCCTACCCGAAGAAGAATACCATGGCTGATTTGGAGGATGTCGGTACCGTGCGTGCACTTGTTCCCTTAGTTCTTGAACAGGTAATAATTCCAGCTAGGTTAAATTATATCTTTTTTTATCTCTTTTTAATGATCGATTCAACGAAATGACAGGCACAATGCTCCATCGGCATAATGGTTTACCATGGCAAATCAACGATCTTGACACCTCAACGTCCGCAGTACCACATCGGTGTTCTTTTCTGGGGAGGCCCCGACGACCGAGAGGCAATCGCTATTTCATCACGTATAGCATGCCACCCGAGTGTCCATCTCAGTATTATATGCTTTCTTGTATCGAGCAAAACTACAAGCCAACAATTAATGAACGAAGATAAGGGCAAAGAATGTGACGAGAACGTGATCTCCGAGTTTAAAGCAGCTCATGTGGCAAACAACCACGTGACTGTTAGCGAGATCACCGTGGAGAACTTGGAGAAAGCGTCTTCGGTGGTACTCGCACTAGGGGACAAGTTCGATTTGTTAATTGTAGGAAAAAAACAAGATCACGTGTTAATGAAAGACGATTTGGAACAATGGATCGAGTCCCCGGAGCTCGGCGTGATAGGAGACATGCTCGCAATGGACAGTTCATGCGAGGCCAACGTGCTCATTGTGCAACAACATAAACTCTGAATAGCTAGCAGATCGATTTGAGTGTACGATTCAGCTCTTTTGCAGTCGCGGTACTGGTAGAATTTCTCTTCCAAATAGCTTTACAGCTCTGTTTTGTTTAGGAACACCTACTCGGTGAATTAGGCGTCTATCTCGTTATTGTATGTTTTTTTGGAATTACTAACTCTATTTTTTTTTATTAAAATAAATTGTCATCGAATTAGTGATTACAATTTTTTTTAGTTAGTAGGCGATTTGCCTACTGAGACTTTTCATTAGCAAAATTCAGTATTAGATTACAAATCACGACTAGTCGTGGATATACATATTTAGATTAATGATTACCTTTTTTTAATTGTATGATGACCATTTTTTTGAATTAATGATTACACTGAATTCAATGAATGGTGATACAGAACCAAATACATCATACATCATAAAATAGACTGGTGAAAATTCAATTCAACATCATAATTAATCTATCTCAGTGATAAATTCACGAATAGCATGCCATCAAAAAATAATCAATTCGATCCTGCCACCTTCGATCAAATTCATCTGACATGGTTTTTTTTAAGGTAAGTTAATTGACTTGTGGTAAGCTTATAAGTTATAATCGAAATGTTGAAATTCTAATTATATATTTCACGATCGTAATCTTTGCTGAATCGGTAATTAATCAGTAAATAAGTACCTAAAGTCCAACTAATAGCCCTGATTAATTGTTTTGGCAAGCCTGTTGCTAAGATTCATAGGTCAACATCAGCAACTTGCAATTTGAATAAAATAATTAATTAATTGGAGAAATTTGTGTTTCGCATGCATTTGGAGAAGAATCTCGACGATAAGGTCATTTTAAATCTTATCCTTTTACAATTTGTAGGAGACTTTTTTTTGTAATAAAAAATGAAGAGGCTTATATGTAATTTCGTTTCGGGTTTTGGATTTCGGGTTTCGTAAATATATATATCATACTCGACATTTACATGTCCATAATCAGTAAAACATGATTATTTTCAATGACGGATCTATTGGGAGGGGGCTTGGCTAGGGGTGTCAATGGTGTGGATATTGCCCGAACCGATCCGAACCGTATTTGAAGAAATATCCGGATTAAAAAAAAATTACCATGATCTGAGCGGATTCAGATATGGATATGATTACTAATTTTTGGATTCGAAACTGGATCCGATATTCGGTTTTGGTGTCAGAACCGGATCCGATATTTTCAATTTTGGAACAAAATCATGAGACAAATCTGACAATATTTTTTTTATAGTTTTAAATATTATGTTATTCATAATCAGAATTTTTTTTTTTTTGAAAATTAGGTAATTGAGATCACTAACAAGAAGAATCATATTGATAATTTTTAACAAGATAATAGGATATGTATATGATGTTTTAATGATTATATAGGGATAACCACGAGTATGGGTGGGCATTCAGTTGAACCGAACTGAACCGAATAAGACCAAATCGACTCAAACCAAATCGAACAAGATTCAAACTGAACCGCCCGAACCGAATAAAATTTGAACCGATTTAAAATCGAACCGAATAACCCGAATTTCTTATTCGATTTATTCGGTTGAACCGAATAAATAACTTTATAATGATAAAATTAAAATCTTATTTAGCAAAATAAAATATAAAAATAAATCATATAAAATATAACTATGTTATTTCTAATTTTACAATACGAAAATTCAATTAAATGAACATAATAAAAAACGTGAAAAATAATATTAATTCGGCCGGTTCGGATTAATCGATTTTGAAGATACCAAAACTGAACCGAACTGAATAAACCGAATACTATCAATTTTTAAACCAAACCGAACCGATTGAACCGAATTCGACCGGTTCGATTTGGTTTAGTTTCCAAATAAATCGAATCATTTGTCCATTCCTAACCACGAGATTATGAAAGTAATATCCATGATTTTTTAAAGTTTTTGCAAAGATATTCGTGAAATTTCACATTATTTTAGGGACCCTTTTAAAATTTTCATATGCATTTAACGGTCCAATGTATGTATGTCATAATATATAATCACCACCTATGGGTTTTCGTAAAAAAAAAAAAAAGAGAAAAAAAAGAAACATAACTATAACTCACTATATGGTTTGTGTAGAGACTACACAATTTCTAAAATTTCTAAAACTAGGAAAATAACCCGCGCTACGCTGCGGGGTATATTATTTAGTAGTTCAACTGTGTTTAAATTATTTTAGTTCATTTATATTATTTGTATTTGATTTTCTTAATAATCAAATAAAAATCAACACGACCAAATAATATTATAAGTAGAACTTACTTATAAACTAAACAATATTTATGAAAAAAAATCCATTCAAAATTAACATGTATAAAATCACAAATTAATCACATAAATCAAAATTTAATTACAAGTTCCATATTCAAGTGTATTGCAATGAGTACAAATCAAGTTAAGCAACAAAAATTATATAATTATCTGAACCTGAATTCTTGAAGGCACCAAGAACCAGACTATACAAATCGCGCAAGATTTTTTATTTTTATTTATTTTTTATTTTTTATTTTATAAATGGAACCTTTATAGCACTATCATAAAAACTAAGCAAGTAACTTCAAAAACTCTGCATTATTAATTATCAACAATTCAGGGACTTATTGGCAATTACCAATAATACATGGTTCCTTTCGCAAATATCCATTTATTACAATTAAGAAGAACTTCAGTGAGAAATAAAGAGAATACATTTATTATGGTTTCATAAAATAAAGAGAATATATTTAAACTAAGAAATATCCTATAATCACAAAAAAAGAACTAATTACATATGCTCGTGTAAAATCTCATAATATCACATATATCCTTCAATATGACCAATATCATTTTTACCAATCCAAGTCACTGCATGAACTAATATAAACATTTATGAACTGTGTTCTATACCACTTGTGAAGAATTTAGGAAGATGATCATATTTAATTTAAAATTCAAATATTTTATTGGAGTAGAAAATATTTCATTTACCAAAACAGTTCCAAGATTATAAATTCCTCAATGAAAATGAATTGTCTCTGGATCTGAGTTGCATCACGAATCTGTCGAGAAAGATTAGGAATTACAATTTAAGTATGAGAATGAAATTTCTATTTCGGAAATATAACGATTTTACAGTAGTATTTGCATAATTCATGTTTGTCTGGAAGAGAGCGCTCGAAACTAAGGAGAAAAGTTAAAAGGCATATCAAAGTTATTTAATTAATTTTTCATTTCTTTAATATAGTCATCTTAATATTTTTCATTTAATTCCTTATCTTTTTTACAAAAAATTATGCATAAATTTTGCTTAATAATATATTTTTAATTAATTTATAATTGAATCTTCTAGTGTTGGAATAATAATTTCTTTTCTTTTTGAACATATTAAACTTCTATAACAATTATAAACATTATGTCATAAATGAGCTGATGAAATAATAAGTTCAATTAATAAATAAAATTCTTAATACTCTGACAATTATCAACTACTATAATATCCTTGATTTGATCCTTTTTTGGATAAATTAAAATGCTTATTCATAGCACAAGTACATTATAATAAGTTTTTTGAAAACTTCCCTCTTGTAATTAAATTTGCCAAAATTCATGATTTTATTCTTTCCACTCAAACTCGGTGCAGTCTTTACAGGGCTTATAAATTCACAATACAAGGACAAAACAGGGTGGAAATTAATGGTTCAAATATTCAGAAAACAATTAAAGCAAGAGAGTAACACAGAATTTCGTAGAATCAAAGGGGAAAAACCAGAATATAGGAGTGTTTAATTTGTGCATTTAAAAGATACCTTGAATCTCATCTTTCTAGCAAAAGAAGAGATACAAAGTAGAGCCTCTTCATCAACACTCTCCGTTGAAGCTTTCCATGGCCATTCCAGATGTACCTTGGTTAATAGTACAAAAACAGACAAAAAGATAGAGGGTAAGACAAAGGGACGCGACCCATATGACCAATTCACAGAGAGGGAAATGGAAAAAAGGGAAATTACCAATTCCTAGAAGATTCACAGAGAGGAGATTACAAGAATTTGAGGGCCAAGTCAGTTCAACCGCACCATGTTAACCGAAAATACCAACTCCACCGAGAGACGTGTTCGTGAAAGAGAAAGAAAAAGAGTGTGGGTGAGTGTTTATATGTTTAAACGTGCCTGTGTGAGAGTAAGGGGTGTGACTGTGAGTTGTGACTTGAGTGAGGGTTCAAACAGGAATTAGATTCAATGCATGTGTAAAAGTAATATGAATGTGACTTTGTGAGCAAGGAGTTTGAATGAGAGGATTTGGACAGGAATTAGATTCAATGCATGGACTGTGAGCAAGGAGTGTGAGTGAGAGGATTTAGACAGGAATTAGATTCAATGCATGTGTAATTAAAAATAATATGATGACGTGGCACTCTGAGGATTAAGAAAAATACTTGTAAAATGTATTAGTAGGATTAATAACATAGAATCGCGCTAATTTTCTGCTTGACACGAAATCTTGTACAGTATACACCATACAAAACAAAATAAATAATCCAGAAAGTGACACATGCCAAATTTTGAGCAAAAGTTTAACTTTGTATATAAAAAATAAAATTTTTTATAATATAATATAATAATAATATAATTTTGAATTTTTTTTAGTAATGGGTCATAATACTTGATCCGTTCATTCGGTCCAATTCCCATACATAAGTTCATGTTTTTCTTAAGCAAACCCGTCGATGTCAAATAAGTAGGGGGGATCCACTGATATTGTGTACAAACATGAGAGTAGCCGTTAAGCAAATGAGTATCCAATGCAAATATGCCACTTGGGTGTTTGTTGATTCCCTTCCAAGCGATGCAACTTCGATCAATAGTGATGGCAATAATGGCATGAGGGATGTATAAGGATCTTCTGTAAAACTAATAAGAGAGCCTTGGTTGCATAATTAGGGCTTGTTTGGATGTGCAAGTAATTGGTAGTTTTGTTTAGGGTTGGAAAAGTTTACCGAAATATTATTATGATATGTTTGGATGGTATTCTAGCATTTCTAAGTTAAAATTTTGGTTAGGAAATTTTAATAAATTTGTATACAAATTTTGTCAAAATGAAAACTTAAACAAAAACATGAGTTTTTTATAGGAATTTCTAGTTAGTATTATACATATCCTCTCTCTCATCTTGTTAGTGTGTATGTTTGTACTTTTGTCTTAGAACATAGCATGCAAATGTATAATTTAATGTCTTTTTTGATTTTTCTAAAAATACAACCAAACAATATTTTATGCAATTCCCTACATATATATATTTTTTTTTAGGTTTCATGATTTTGAAATATCCATTACTAAAAATTACTAATCTTAAACTATAAATTTATTTTGCATCTAATGTTAGAGGGTTTTTTTTGCAGTATTTTTGTCTTCAAATAATAATAATTGAGGAGAAGATATTTTTTCCACTTATGTGTAGTTCTTATTTGGATTACTTGTTTTCTTAAAGATCATTGTTTATTATAATTTGTTTGCTTAAGAATTTTTCCGAAGTGAATTTATTGATTAATGATGACTTGTAGTAGTGGAGAATCCATGAGATATAAAAGAGCAAAAATAAACAGGAAAAATGCAATCCATAGAATGTGGGAAATTGACACAACATGTCCCCCCAAGAGTCCAAGGATAGAAAAGTAAAATCAAAGCAAGAAAAAACAAGCAAATCACATACAAATCTCGGAATTGGCATGTAAAATATATGTTTTTTTTTAGACCTCAGTAGCGAGTAGGCACCCATACCTAATACATATTATCTATCCTGTTTTTTTTTTTTTTTTCGGATTCCCATCCAGAATCGAGTCTGGGTCTTGAGCAAGGTAGTCATGCCATCCATCCAACTGCTGCAGTGATGGTGGCACATGTAAAATATATGTTTCAATATTTTGATATAACATTTATATCACTAAGATCAAGTAATTAATATATTTTTAATTTAATGTTCTGAGATTAACATGTGACACAAAAATTCACAACTTTATCTCTTAATCTCAATTAGCTTAATTGGATTTTTTTTTTTTTTTTTTTTTTTTTGGATTTTTTAGAAGCTCTAGGCTTTTTAGATTCATTTTGAAGTAAACTAGATTAATATTTTACCGCCATATGAAGATTGAAGTTAACATTCTATGTAAATTAATTTTATTAGAACGAGATATCACTCATAAAAAAAACCATATTTTACAAAATAAGAGCAAAAGTTAACAAATGGCACAATAAACTATTATCTAGAGGAGGCCGCACTACTTAAAAAAGCGGTTTTGGAAACTATCCCTAATTATTACATGTAATTCTTTCTCGTACCTAAAGGGGTTATTGAGGAAATTAACAAAGTTATAAAAGTTTTTTTTTGGAAAGATAGGAATAACATTTCAGGAGGCCATTGCCTAACAAATTAGACTCGGGTTTGTTTACCCAAGCGAAATGGGAGACTTGGGGTACTCAACATCAAACATCAAAATGATGCCTTGGCTATTCGATGGTTATACAAATTAGATTTTGATAAAGAATGACATCGGTCCGTAACAATGCCGAACTTTTACAATATTCAAAGTGCCAACGATCTAACAAATATGGCGCCTAATATAACTTCCTACTATGTTCGTGACTTACAAAAACTCATCCCCATTTACCGCTACCTAACGAGAGGGGATCCGTCCAGGGATCTTAAACACGCGGACACGGTGACCCGTCACCCTATTCTTCGGCAATTACCTATTCCCGACTCTCACAGACGGGTGTGAAATGTCGTCGGACTCACCTCCTTTTCAGAGTCAAGGCGCCCTTGAAGATGAGGATATTTGGATGGCTAGCTTTAAATAATTTTATTGAAACGGGGATAGCCCCATGAGCCGTGCTGCACTCTCTGCTCCCAATCGCAAGAAACAGTATCTCACCTCTTTCTCGAATGTCCCTTCACACACACCCCGTGCACGTGGCACATGGTGTTTCCAAACGTCAATACAACGGTCATTTCTTTGGATGAGTTATGGCTGCTATCGGGAGGACAAACGACTACACCGACTGAGGCCAAGATGTGGGATACAAAATGGTTAGCGTTAGTATGGGCGATTTGGAGAGAAAGGAACCAACAGATTTTTAAACGTAAAGCGAGATTGCATTCCATCCTAGCAACGGTGGACACGGATTTGGCAAACAATTGGGGGAGGTTTTGCTAGGTTAGTTCCCTTTACAGGACGGTTCTTAATGTCTAAACAAATATGTAATTAATTCAAGAGGAGTTTCGGTTTGTAAAATAACCTTTATTTTTCATTATCTATAAACAAAGAATGGATCGAACGCGTATCTCGCTTGCCAATCCGTCAAAAAAAAATTCACGATATTATTTTTATGATGCATTATTTCATTTTATGATTTCACAGTATGTAGAATATCTTTTTCACCATATTACCAAAAAAGAGAGCTATTATATGAGGTACATGTATTTATTTAATTCATATGGTAATATATTGATTGTGCTATCGATTTAATGATTTAATTTATACTATAACAATATAAACTTTAATGAAAAGGTCAACACAAATATACACCATATAATTCGCCTACATCAAATATTATTTTCTCATCTTTTTTTTAATATTTTAATTATTCTTTCTCTTTGTTTTATTTCAGTTATCATTAATAATTCAAAATCAAGTTTTATTATATATGATACGGATACTATTACTAATCATGTATTCCTTACATCATTTCCATTTGTTTAATTTTAGAATAACAAGATATATTTCTCTAATGCTTCTCAAATTGTAGAGGTGGCAAATAGGCGGGCTCAGACGATTTCAGGCTAAATTTATCGGATTTCGGGCTAAGTTTTGAGTTCATATCTCTTCGGGTTAAGTCAACTCGGACCAAGCTGGGTTCTTCTCTGGTCATATTTGGTCGGATCAATTTCGAATTGCAAAATTATAGCCGGGTCGGATTTTCAAGTTCGGGATGATTCAGATTCGGGTTAAATCGAGATTTCGGATTTAATCGGATTCGGGTTCGTTCCAGATTCAAATTCTTTCGGAATTTGGGTTAGTCAAATTGGGGTTGTGTCGGATTTTGTTGTTGAATGATTCTATAAATCAATTTTGTCGAGGATTTGACTACTTGACTTTGGCATAAGTGTTATTTCATAAGGTCTCCAAGAGAATCGAATGAATTTCCAGCTGACTTGCGCTTCTAATCGCTCAGTTCCTTTTTGTGGAGAACTCGGCTTCCCCGCTGCGTGCTCCTCAACCCTATATTGGATATAAAAATTGAACTATTATTCAAATGCAGGTCTATGTTTCTTATTTGAAAGCACTGGCCTCATCTCCATCTCGAAAAATATAATAATATGATATTAACTAGCAATTTGTTGTGAAGTATCAAAGCTTGATTTCGATCATATATTACATTTATTATTTTTATCAAATTCATTTCGAATCGACTATCGTTTTCAATTACAAATAATAATTGTCAAAATCAAATAGTGATACGAATACGATGTTCATTAAATAATAAATGGAGTAATAATAAATTTCGTTTATTATTAGAACCTTAATAATTGACCAAAATATGTGTAAATTCATGACCCAACTATAATTACAAACAACTATCCACCTCATTTGTTATTTCCATGTTAATGGATTAGATCAGTAATTAGATCAGTAATTAATATTTTATCAATTTTGAAATATCAAAGTTATATGGATATTGTATTTTCGCATTTTGAATTGATTTGAATCGTGTAAAATCGGGTTCGGGCTAATAGGATTCGTGCTTGTGAGTCTCGGGTTTATCGAGTTTCGGACAACTCGGATTCGAGTCAAGTTGGATCGGTATAATATATAACACCGGATCAATTCTAGGTCGGTTTTCTCGGATTCGGATTGACATGTTCGGTCGTTTGACTTTTCTAAATTTATCGTGTCGCAGACGAGTCGGGTGGTTTTTCCTGGTTCGGGCTCGGGTTGCCACCTCTATCGAATACTAGGGGTATACACAAAATTCTACAACCCGCCCAACTCGACCCAACCCGATATGTTTTTTGCAGATTTTGAGGATGTTTGGTCGGGTCCAAGTTGAGACTTTGAGAAATCCGAAAATATGGGCAATGTTATGGGTTTGAAATTAAAATCCCGTTGTAACCCAACCTGGTCCATACAACTTTATTTTCCAAACAATTATTCTTATTTTTATTATAAACTATATATGGTATGCCATGTCTTTTTAAATTATATTGGCATAATTTATGATTAATTTTTCAGTATTATATGATATCTTATCTTTTTTTATCTTCTAAGAATAGTATTCTAAGAATATTATGTTTGCCAACTAATCATACTTTCTTGAATATGTACAAAAATCTTATGTTTATCTTTCTTATTGAGATTTTCTTATTGTTTCTTTTCCTAATTACATGATCATTGTTCGAACTTTTGCAACAAGATTTTTTTTCATATTAATATTTTAATATGAATTTAGGAATCAAGATTTATTTAAATAATGTTATATTTTTTTAATGCCATGTTAGAGGCCAATTATAATTTGCATAGTTAAATTGAGATTTAATATGTTGCCAACATTAAATAAACCTATAGAGTTATACACAAAAACAAGTTTGGATTGGACACATAAACAAGATGAAGAGGGGTAAGCATTAGAATGCTACATGCATGTATGAATGCATGCGATTAATAATCAAAATTAATTCATTTGGGTAAATGAAAATTTTGGAAAACCTACGGTTTTCTTTTGATGATAAATATTCACCAATCTCTTCATAAAAGGTAATCAATCTTTTTAGTGGTTTTCATTCTTAATATTCATAATAGAGAGAAAGAGAGAAACCCTAGCCGCAACCTAATTTCTTGAGAAGAAAGCGAGAGGTGGCAGCAGAGTTTCCGAAGGGAGGAAGGATCCGACTAGCATCGGAGGTTTTCACATCCAGTTTAAATAAAACCGCGTGTGCAATAAGGTTTGAACTAAATATGAGGTATAATATTGAAACTCTTCCTTCGTATATAATTAGCAATACACATATCCATGACTTTAGAAATTCAGATAAGTTCCGCTGTACAATAAGGTTGTCCGAAATCCTAACAATATGCACATTTTCTCGTTGATAAAAAAATGCAATTCATTCATAATATATATTCTTATAAAAAAACCCGATTATTCTGTTGGTTAATTCTAACCTAGAGGGGGGGGGGGGGGGGGGGGGGGGGGGAATATGTAAACCTAGAATGCAATTTTCGCGCTAAGGTAAACAATTCTAATTTAGTGCGGAAGCGAAAATGATATAAAGTAAATTATACAAATACCGAACAAATGAACACAAGATGTTTGATGACGGAGTTCGGTAGGTTGCTTTGTAGTTTTAACTCACCGTCTACTTGCTCAATCGACCGATTCGATTGAATACAAATACCTACGTCTCCGGGGATGCCTTGCGCCTTTCCGGCTTTCGATTGAATTCCCGAATCACTCGTACAAGATTTTGCCTAGATCGATTTACACATATTTCTATCGATCTATAGCGGGCTTTACAATCTTTGCACTAGCCTATTACAATGATCTAATACGAACTAAACGTGATCGGTCACGCAAGTTGGGAATCGTATTTGATGGAAGAAGAGGGATCTAGTAATCTCTAAGAATGTTTTAGAAGATTAAGCTCAAGGTATAAAGCAATGATTCTCTCTTTTGAATGTGACAATATGATTGATGAAGTGAGGGAAGAAAATGAGGGAAGAATTCTATTTATAGAACACATATACCCTTTTCTTATCATGTTTTTTTTGAATGATCTGTTACAACGGACATAATGTCCGTTACAACGGACACAAAGTCAAACTAGCCGTTACAACCAATATATTCGAATATTCCATAGTCCGTTACAACGGAATGTATGTTCGTTACAACGGAGTCTTAAGGATTTGGGAGCTCGTTGTAACGAACTATTGAGTCCGTTACAACGGACACCCTCCTGTGATTTCACTTCACTTTTGTTCTATATTTCCGTTATAATGAAGATACTTCCGTTACAACGTTTAGTACGTGTCCGTTATAACGGGTTGGTTACTCCGTTACAACGGACCAAGAGAGTGATTTGTTATACTGAAGTGAGTTCACCAGTCTGTTACAGTGGACATGTATTGTCCGTTATAATGGACATGCTCCCGTGACTTCTCTTCAAGATGGCATAAATTAGCGTTGTAACGGTGATACTTCCGTTACAACGTTTGGTGGATGTCCGTTACAACGGATTGGTGACTCCGTTGTAACGGAGTATTGGTGTGTTTGTCTTTCTTGAAGGGAACGAGAAGGTCCGTTACAACGGACAGTGATGGTCCGTTATAACGGACATGCTTCTGTCAGCCTTCTTTATTAAATCATCATTTTGATGAATTTCGAATATATTTCTTTGACTAATTTTGAGCTTAATAATTCATAAACAAGTTTAGGGATACCTATAAGTTATTTTGGTGATTTGTGTGATATCTCAATTTGCGGAATCTTCGATGTCTTGATTTCGTGATTCTTCGATATCTTGATTCTTGTGTATCTTCGCAATTCTTTGACGTCTTGATCCTTCGTGTCTTCACAATTCTTGAATGATCTTTTTTATTGCATTTGTACCTATATCTCCTACAAGTTGTTCTTAATATACTAGGAAAATAGCCCGCGCTTCGCTGCGGGATATATTATTTGATAAGAAATAATATAATAAGCAAAAGTAATAATTTTATATATTATTTGATATATTATTTCGCTGCGGAATATATTATTTGATATATTATTTGATAAGAAAATAGAAATATTTCTCGCGCTTCACTGGGATTTTTCAAAATTTGTTATGATTATAAAATAATAATTTTATCTAAAACGTTATAAGTGCAAAACAAAAGTAATCTTCATAAATGTTAATTTAAAAAAATAATCTGATATTAAATAGTCTCACAAGTATTATGCAATAAATACAAATTTTTTTCCTCCTCAAAACATATCATATGTTCCAAAAAAAAAATTCAAATATTTTATTTAGAATACAAGGCATACGTAAAAAAAAAAAAAAAAAAAAAAAAAAAAAGAGTAAACAGTAAAATATGAACAGTACCTAATTAAACAGTACGTGAACAGTACCCCGATAGTGAACAGTATTGATTGTAAACAGTAACCGGCAGTGAACAGTACCAGGCAGTGAACAGTATTGATTGTAACCGGTAGTGAACAGTACCCGGCAGTGAACAGTAATTAAACATTACGTGAACAGTACCCCGATAGTGAACAGTATTGATTGTAAACAGTAACCGGCAGTGAACAGTACCAGGCAGTGAACAGTACGGGTGACGTGGCCTCACCATATTCTTAGTATCCAACTTTTAATGGGAGAGGGAGATTTGTTAGTAATATCGACATTGTTTTTGAGATAATCAAACAACTGAAAATTTAAACCAACATATTCCGTCCAAACCGTCCAACTCAGTCAATATGAGTTTCAATTTTTCTATAAACATTTGTTGGGTTGTGTTGAAAAAATAAAAAAGTCCTTCTAATTACGTTATAATTTCGATAAAGAACCGACCAATCCGACCTACATACACCCTTATAAATACTCATTAAACAATATATATATATATATATATATATTATATATATATATATATATATATATATATATATTGTTGTATAGACACGCATCTTATATAACAAATTATTATTATTATTATTTGTGCATCATAGTTTTTACATTAAATATTATGGCATCATTATTCATTGGATTGACAAAAATAAGGGATAATTAATTTGGACAAAAAGTTAATTTTAGTTCAGCTAGATGGAAGAAAAATATCAGTACAAGTAAAAAAGAAAAGGTAAAAAGTGAACAAAAAAATTAAGACAAGTTTAAAAGAGTATTTTTTTTTTCCCATTAAAAGTAAAGTTTTCCCCCAAAGACATGCAATGCAAGCACGCCAAACAGTTACACTGCCAATCAAACCAGAAAAATTAATATTCAGAAAAAATTCAGAAAGAAACCCTAAAAACAAAGCACACCTCTAGAAAGTGGGCATCTTTGTTTCCTTCCCCCTTATTATTTTTTTCTCCCCCTCCTCCTCCTTTCAACTCTCTCTCTCTCTCTCTCTGAAAAAAATCCAATTTCCCTTCCCCATCTCCCCCACCATACCCCCTCTCTCTCTCTGGAAAAAATGGACCCAAAGCAACTATTGCCCCACAAACAAGACCCTTCTTCCTCTTCTTCTACACAAAACACCTCACCAAACCCATTAACAGCCCAATCAGACCTCCAAGTAGCCCTAGTGATCCCCTCTCATCAACCAGACTCTCAACCCAAAAAACCCAACACCCCAAATAATCAATTAGCTCCTAAACGAACATCCAACAAAGATCGCCACACAAAAGTAGATGGTCGAGGCCGAAGGATCCGTATGCCCGCTTTGTGTGCTGCTCGTATCTTCCAATTAACACGCGAATTGGGTCACAAATCAGATGGAGAAACAGTTCAATGGTTACTACAACAAGCTGAACCTGCTATCTTAGCTGCTACTGGTTCGGGCACAATACCCGCATCCGCTTTACAGTCTATTGGTCCAGCAGGTCTACAATCAATCGGGTCAACTGGACCCGTTTCGCAAAGGTCGACGAATTGGGCTATGATGGGTCCCCCAACTGGGTTTATGAACTATCCTGTTTCGGGGGCTATTAGTAGTATGGCTGGTATGGAGTTACCAGTCAGCAGTAATTTTGCGAATTTCGGGGGTTTGGGGGGTAATTTTGGTAATTTTGCAGCGATGTTAGCGGCACCCACAACGCCACATCAGCATCATCATCAGTCGCCACATCAGCATCAGCCTGGGCTAGAGCTCGGACTGGGTGCGCAAGAGGGGACTCATAGTGGAAATATCGGAAGTGTTGGGGTCTTGAATTTGAGTAATAATAGCATGTTGAATCAATTTTACCAACAACAAATTGGTACAAGAGGGGCGAATAATAATAATACTCATAATAATAGTAACAATAGCAATAATAATAAGAAACAAGGGAATAATAGTAATAATAGGAATGATGAAGAAGAAGAAGACGAGGGTTCGGAGGAAGAATCGGGTTGATTTGCGAATATTGAGAGAAAAAGGGTGTTTTCAGAAATTATCTATTGTTGTAAGATATTGTTGAGAGAGTGATTGCGTTCTTCATTTTACCCCTTTTTAGGATTTGGGTTGCCTTAGTTTTTTCTTCGTTTTTTACTCCTTTTCTTTGCCTTATTTTGTGAGTGAGAGAATTGTAAGAATGAGAGAGAATGGTGTGTGCGGTTTTTTCCTCTTGAAGATTTTCAACTATTTGAGGGAGAATTGAGGTAAATTTTCTTCCTTTCTGAATTTTTTGATAAATTTTATTTTTCATAGGGCCTTTATGTGTTGATGTTTTTTTTATCATAGGAGTTAGGTTCATATTTTAGGTAGCCATACAAATTTCATTATTTTCTTTAATAAATTTAGACCGTTTATAGAACGCGAGTTTTTGATCTTCGGAAATTTGGTTCTCAAAATTTTATTCCAAAACCACCCCTTGTTAACTTTACTGATATGCTATTAGCAGAGATTCCGGCCAAACCAAATAATGAAATTGTGTTGTTGGTTCTGTAAATTTTCTTCCAACAATACCCTCTTTAATTTCGATACTATGTTTTGATAAATTTTTTTTCCACTCATTACTTCAACTTCAACTATCTTTGTGCCAAAATTACCCTTCACAGTCGACTTTTGTTGCTTGAATTTTTTTTTTCTTCCACAATTGCCCATCTACATATAAAGAATGATGATTTTAGTGATATTTATTATGTTTGTGATATATGCAGGTATATATAAGTTTGGGCTTGAGGTTTCTCGTTCTTATTTTTCGCAAAATAAGGTTTGTATATATGTGAGCTTTTTTTTATTTTTACCGTGTTGTTTGTTTGATAACGTCATAATTTTTGTAGGCTTAGGTAGTTTTATGGATATTATTATTGTCTTGTTTTCATTATTTAATAATTGTTGCTTTGTAATTTCGATTGGAATTAGAGAACTTGTATATATCGTGTACTATTGTTTTTCTTGTTTGAGCTTGTTAGGAACTTTGGGATAGTTGTTATGTCTTGGGAAAAAATAAATGATATGAATTAGGATTTTAATTTGCTACAATAATTTGCAGAAAAATATTTGTAGGATTTATTGGACAATTATTTCTGTGTTTTCAAAATTTCTATCAATGTTTTATTGGTGATTAAATGTGGAAAATGGGAGAAAAATAAAATTGTTACTAGTTCTAATGTTTTCATCATGGTACCAACATGTAAAATCTTTGTTGTGCATGTATTTAAAAAAGGAAAAAGTTGGACCTCCCCCACACCTCTTGATGTGTTGGCATAAGGCTTAACACTTCCAAATTTAACATCTTAATTATGATTTAACATCTTAATTTGTAGTTTAACATCTTCATTATGATGTTAAATTATAAATTAAGATGTTAAATCATAATTCAGATGTTAAACCATAATAGTGTTAAGCGTTACAATAACACATCAAGAGGTGTGGGGGAGAGTTGGGGGAAGTGCATCACTGCCCAGAAATCAACCAAATCGGATTGGATGTAGTATCCATATCCGATACTAATACATGTACAATACTAAATAAATATGAATCGAATATTTCACGTGACGTATTTAATTAATTTTGAAATAATACACACTTTTCAGATTCTTCATCGGTACTTATCAGATATTGTTAGTGTATGAAAAAATAAAATTACATTTAAAAAATTCAAAATTGAAATGAACAAATGATGCATACGAGTAAAATACTAAAATATTAAATGAATTTTACTTTATAATATAATGTTTCAATTACAACAAACTTTAAAATATTCAAAACGGCAAATGATAAAATATTGTATAAAATAAATGTATCGTATCCTGAGTTTGACGATTAAACCGTACCGTATCAAATATGATACAGTATCCGTGCAACGTAGAATAGAATCAATTATGTCGGTAGGAGCAAATGAGATTACTGGTAGAAGCCCGATTATTCATACCGTACCAGTACTTTTCTGGTACGATTCAGTAACGCCCCGCAAAATTTCAACTGAAATCAAAAATCAAGTGCCAAATCCTTAATCTTTCTCTTCTTCCTCAACCCGACGCTAAACCGAATCTTATCTCTTTTCTCCCTAAAATCTAAAATGAAATCGAATTCACTCTTTTTCTCAATTAAATTTATCGCCAAATAATTACTAATGGTTTTCACCGTCTCAGGCTCCTGTTTTTCCTCTCTTCTCCATTCACCCCCTGTATCAGGAAAGCAAGGCAACCACTTGGGCACATGCGCAAATGGTGGCTCTTTTTGCAATTGCGTAAAGCTCCTCGAAACAGACAAAGTATTACCTTTCCGTTTATCATTGCGAACAATGGGTTTCGCAAACGGTACTTCGTCGACTACACGTACAAACGCCATGAGTTCTTTCAACAAAGTCGATTCCAACACCAATTTTACCGGGTTCGAGCCGCCCACGAACCCTCGATGGGAATGTAAGGTCTCAAGAGAAAGAACAAGGTCAAATAAGTTTGAATCAGTGCGGTTATGAGAAGTAGCTAAAGAGACAGATAAACGACCAATGGATTCGATGTACTGTATTGCAATGTCTGAGAGAGCACGGAGTGCAGAAGACTGGGTGGAGCTGTAGCCAGCGGAATGGAAAATCTGACCGATGACGACGGAGGATATGGCGCCGTAGAAGGCCTTAGAGCTCGCCGGAGATTCCATTCATGGCGTTGCCTTCTCTTTCATGGCTTATGGGAGAAGAACCCTAGATAAGAGAAATAGGAAATATTCATTGAAGGTTCTATTTTTAGAAATAAAAATTCTATGAATCTAGCAACAAATAATAATTTTTTGAGAATATGGAAATGAAAAAAAAATAAGAATCAAATTATTCCATATTATTTTTATTGATTATTGTTTATTCTGATTTCTGAGTCTGAATACTACGTATTAATAAGATTTTTCCTTTTAAAAATAATCCTTTTTATTTTTAGATTTTCTTTTTTGATCAAGCGTAGCAAATGATTTTTTTTTTTTTAATTTCTACGAGAGTTAATATTAAAATGTTGGAGGTTTTTTAATTAATATTTTTACGAGTTAAAAATAATCTTTTTGTTGAAAAATAAACAAAATAAAGAGTGAATTTGATAGAGACGAATTTTCTATTCAATGAAATAAATATTACAATATCACTTATTTATCAAACCTCTTATTTTGGAGTCATCTTTGGAGCTGTTTGATATTCAAGAATATGTGGGAAAATTATCAATTTCCTGGAAAATGAGGAATATCCTTTGTTTGATGTTCAAGAATTGGTGAGAATCCATTTTCTTCCGGACATCATTTGAGTCATTTTTGCAAGAAAATGTTTTCCCACAAAAATAAGTAGAAAACAATTTCCATCAACACTGTTTGTTGATTAAAAAAGTGAAATTATTAATTATATATGTTTATCAGTGTTTTAAATAGCGGCGCTTCAGCGCGCTATAGCGGGTTTTAGGAGGTAAATGCTGCATCGCTTCGGAATTTAGCTCTGTAGCATTTTGTTCCGCTGCAACGCTATATCGGACTGCTATAGCATGAAGCGTTCAAATATAGCGGCCGTAGCGGCGCTATAGCGTGCTTATTATTATGATTATTATTATTATTATGATTATTATGATTATTATTATTATTAAATTATAATAATGTTAAATCTAATAATAACAATAGTAATAATAAAAATATAATAAAATAATAATAGTAATAGTACGAATAATAATAATAATAATAATAATAATAATAATAATGATAATAATAATAATAATAATAATAATAATAATAATAATAATAATAATAATGATAATAATAATAATAATAATTATTATTATTGATATTGTTATTAAATAATAATAACAATAATAATAATCATTATTATCATTACACAATAATAATAATAATTATTGTTATTATTATTATGTGTATTAAATAATAATAACAATAACAATAATATAATAATAATAATAATAATAATAATAATAATAATAATAATAATAATAATATTTATTATTATTATTATTATTATTATTATTATTATTATTATTATTATTATTATTATTATTATAGGAAGAATAAGATCAACAACAATTATTATTAGCATTATTATAATTACAAACAACATGATAATAAAATAAAAATGAAAGTAATAATAATAATAATATATTTTTCTTAGAGATAAATTTTTAATTTATGTTAGTTTGTTAGGTTGATATAAATAAGCATTTGATATAATTTTTTTTATAATATTGGGCCGCTAAATTATATTTATATGCATATTTAGTATTATAAAAATAATAATTTTGATCAAACTCCGCTGCGATGGTGAAGCGGCGCTATATCGTCCGCTAACGCTAACCGCTAAATCAAATGTCAGAAACGCTGTGTGCCGCTACACGCTATTTAAAACATTGATGTTTATACACAAATATTGAATGGTCAATATTTATAACAGTGATAATAATAATAATAATAATAATAATAATAATAATAATTATAATAATAATTAAAAATATAATAATAATGAAAATTATAACAATAGTAGTAATAATAATAATAATAATAATAATAATAACAATAATAATAATAATAATAGTGATACTAACAATATTATTCATAATATAAGAATTATAAAAAATTAAATAATGATAATAATAATAATAATAATAATTATTATTATTATAATAGTAAATAATAATAATAATGGTAAATAATAATAATAATAATAATAATAATAGTAAATAGTAATAATAATAACAGTAATATCAATAGTAATACTAAAAATATTATTAATAATATAATAATTATAAAAAATGAAATAATAATAATAATAACAGTAAGTATCATCATATTTTTGATATGTGACAACATATAAATTTTGGATTAACTTTTGATTTTGTGTGATTTTTTTTTTTTATTTGTAGACATTTATATGTCTCTTATTTTACACATAGTTTTAAACAATATTAGAAGGTCACATCACCTTACACTGATGATGTGCCAAACAAATATTCGTTAGGTTCATGTGGTACCAGTTGTATTTGATTTTGAATTTTTTTTCACACTATGTTGCATGATCAATCGTTAATACAAATAAAATGTGAAGAGTTTAAATATTTAATATATAATATTATAAAACATACATCAAATATACAATATAATTAATATTATATTATTAATAATATGTGAAGAGTTTAAATATTTAAATAATATGTGAAGAGTTTAACATTAATAAATTAATATATAAAATCATAAAACATACATTAAATATTGTTAATATTTTCATAATATAAGTTAAAAAAATTAAGAAATATATTCACTTGAATTTTATCTTTATTTTGAGATTCATATTATCATATATTCAATATTTTTCTCTAACTTAAAATTATGAAAACAATTATTAAAAAATATATATAAAAAAAAATATTATTACATTAATGACTTGTAAGCCTTATTACTACTATTTTTAAAACTATAATTGAAAAACATTGCACATACTACTAAGTATGTCATATTTGTCTGTTTACTTAAAACAATTTCTTGTTAATCTTTAAAAAAAATAATAAAAATGAAATATACTTATTTACTAAACACAAATAATTTCTTTAACTTATATACTATTTTTCAATAATAAACTATATAAAATTTATCAGACAGAAATAATTTTTTTGAACTTTTATAATATTATTATTCTTAATGTTAGATATGAAAATCTAAAATATCATATGGTTTTGCTTTTTATTTATGTCCAGACGAGTTATTTTATTATTGTATAGTAACATTTTTTTTGTATGTGTTGCATTAAAGTAATAAATAAATATTTTGCATTGTGACGGATTTAAAAATATTATAATAATTTTGTTATCCTCAAATTTTCTTAATCAATATGATTTTTATTTTCACAAAGTCTTATATTTGATCCCGAAAAATCATAACTATAGATTATGTGTATATATTATGTGTATATCAAAATAATTGAAACAAATCCGCCGCGAAGCGCGGGTAATCTCCTAGTCTCTTTATATAGTACATGGTGAGTGCAAGATTTAAATAAACGGTTAAAAACAAAGACTTAATACAATGGAAGACATAATAAATTTCTATAATGACTTCTATAATATTTCAGTTACAAAATGACATCCGTATCTCATAATTATTCATAACACTTTTTTAATTTTCGATATTTGGAGGTATTAGAAAATATTGGAGGTCTTTTTAGATTTTGTTTTTTTTATTACATTGAAGGGCATCGGTATTAAAAGTGGAAATTTAAACATGATTTTTTTTTGTTTGAGAAAATAGTTTCTGCGACATTTCTTCCTATTTCTCATTTTTTGTTATAAAATATTTAATTACAATATAAATATATTTGCTAAATGTATGATCCATTTTTTTTAATTGTGTATTACGTATTTGTATATGCATGATGTATATTTTTAATTAAAAGTACACTAAACATCTATTTATTTTATATTTTATGGAAGATCTTTTTTTAAATGTACGATATATACTTTTGTGATTTTATTTGAAATATATTTTATTTTATATTATCTGATATATACTTTTGTGAATGTATTGATATATATTTTTCAATAATTTAAATAGCAGTGCAATAGATCCGAGATACCGCAAATAACGGCAAATATTTCTAAAACGTAATATCTCATTTTTACTAAATAACAACGTTATATAACTGTCATAGCGCGCAATACCAATAATCGTGTGTAAATTACAATTCCCACACCACAAAACGTTATATCACAATTTAAAATATCTGATTCTTGTACATATATTTTTACACAATTATAATTTCAAGAAAAAAAATCCAATATTTTATTTGATAGAAATGCATATTTTTTGAATAGATTTTGTTACACGATCATTATATTTTTATAATAACAATCTATATTTTTACTTAAATATCATATATCTTACTTAAATATTATGTACTCTTTTAAGTAAATTTGTTTGTAACACTGTTATATTGTACACAACATCGTAAAAGAAACGATACGTGTCGTCATTTGATTGGTGATGGGTGGAGAGGCGACAACTAGGTGCTGATAGTATTTTTTTTTTTTTTTTTTAATATTCAGAAGAATTATATGGATTTAAAAAAAAAAATTCATTGGATGTTTTATGTTTTTACTTTGTTGTTTTGGATGATTTTCATCGTAAATCCTCTAATTTTAAATTCTCGACATAATAGGCCATTTTAATTTTTATTGTTTTCTAAGAAATGCGGATTCAACACTTCTTCATTTTAAAACAAAGGTAAGTATGGAATGTCAAGATATACATATTTGTATTTTCAATTTCAAATTTTCAGTTTTGAAATTTAAAATTACGAAATTATGATTTAATAGATAAATTTCTGAAGAGTGAAATATTGACCATAATTTTATTCAAAAAACATCATTTTCAATTGAACGATTGTTCACTATCTTGTAACATTAAAATTGGTCTATATAGTATTTTTGTTCCATTTATGTCATTTTCCTACAAAGCAAGTCCATTACAGAGAAAACAACATATATAAAAGCGACATTATCTCAATAGAGCTTTCCAAACACAAGTTACCAGTTACCACACAATAATCCATTGCATAACCGCCATATAATATAAGTTTATTATTTCAGGACCAGCCTTGTTATTTCACAAAATTCGACACGTGTTCATTATAATAAGATGCTAAAAATACAAATATAAGCATATATTGATTACAGCCCAGATGGGAAGAGCAGAATCTAGGAATATTTCTGATATGACCCTGTTTTGAATTTTTTTTCGAAAAATAACCCTGTTTTATCAAATATTCCAAAACTAATCTAAAACGAATTTTAAAAACCGATACCAACTGGTTTTTAAAACCAGTTCAATTAATTAACTTAATCAATCTTATCACAACAGATTTACACATTTCAAAAAGCACCGGATTTTAAAAACATGGTGTACAATTCCTAGAATTTAACCGGTATTTGCCTCCAAAGTTTACCCCTAAATTAATATATTGTAGTTAGCGTGATAAATATCATATATCATCTAATTAAAAAAAAAAAATTAAAGAACAAATATTCATTTTTTACATAAAAACAATTCATTTGAATTTATCAATTTATAATTAATATTAATTATTTTGTAATCATTTATTTTATAATTGTTTTTTGAGTAAATTCGGAGAGGGCTCAAAGACCCCCTTCCAAACACAATCGAACCCCACACCTCTCGCTCCCTAGCCAAGATGTGTGACCAACTAGACTAACTCTAGTTTATTTTATAATTGTTGAATGTGTTAATTAGAACATGAAAGTGGTAATGGTGAACCTTGGGACCAAGTAAAAATTCTCTTTCAATCTTCGCGTGATTGTGTGTAGAGAATATTTGACAAGAAAAGAGATATCTTATATTCTTATTTAGTCCCAAAATTTCACCTTTACAATTTGCATGTTCTAATAAAACATTCAATAATTACGAAATAAATGATTAAAAATATTTAATGTTAATTAAAAATTGATAAATTCAAATGAATAGTTGTTACGTAAAAAATGAATATTGTTTATTTTTTTTCCTAGTTAGATGACGTATTATATTTATCATGATAACTAAAATATATTAATTTAGGGATAAAATTTGGAGGCAAATATCAATGAACTTTTAGGAATAGTACACCTCATTTTTAAAACCCGGTGCTTTTCGAAATGTGTAAAATTTGTTGAGATAAGATTGATTAACTTAATTAATTGAACTGGTTTTAAAAATCAGTTGGTACCGGATTTTTAAAATCCGTTTTAGGTTAGTTTTGGAATACTTTATAAAACATGATTATTTTTCGAAAAAAAAATTCAAAACAAGGTCTCTGTCAGAAATGTTCCCACAATCTATTTGTGACGTACGTCTGGTTCGAATCCCAATCCCAATCTCAGGATCATTTTATTTTTTAATGTTCCAATAAAAATGATTACTGACTCCGACAAAACACACATTTTGATCAATATGTTATATTTAGCAAAGACTCTATTGATTGATGACTCCAACATACACACAGTGAAATTATGCTGATCCATAATTAATGTATACAATATTCTCAAATTATCTATGTTGCACATATACGGATAGGGTGTCGTATCCGACACGATACTTATACGGGGATACGGTAATTTTTTAAAAAACATATTATACGATACGGCAATTATATATAATATTTTATTATTTATTAATTATAATTTATATATTTAATATTTGTATATATTATGTATATGACGTAAAATATATTAAAATGTTTGTTTTTACATAGATAACTTCTTATTAAGTTAATGTTTATTATATTTAGTTATTTACTTATATGCATTACTCATTTATTTCGATTTTTAATTTAAATTTTTAGTTTACAAGTACATTTATTAATACGTTAGAAGTATCCGACAAGTATCCGAAAGTATTCGAGAAGTATCTGTTATTATTTTGAAATAAAATATTCGGATACGCCATGTGGGGTATCCGATACGTATCCGACGAGTATCGGTATCTGATACGGTATCCGATACGATACGGCTTGATTTTTGTAGTATCCGCGCAACTTAGCAAATTATATATGTGTAAATAAAATATTTATTTCTCAAGAAACAATAAATTGATAATGTCAAATTTGATGGACATGCAAATTACCAAAAAAATATTTTCCAACATAAGGTCAAAATTATATTTAAATCCTAATAAAATATCAAACTATATTTTTTTCGAAATTTTATTAATCAAATCATTTGTTTTATAATTTGAATTTTTTTTAGTGTCCAAAAAAAATAAATAGAAATTAAAAGAGTCAAAATTATAATTAAACCCTCAAAAATATCAAACCATATTTTTTCACAATCTTATTAATAAATCATTTTTGCTATAATTTGAGAAATAATTTTCTATTGTGCAAGAAAATAAATTGAAACTAAAAGAATCAAAATTGTAATTAAACCTTAAAAAACATCAAACTATATTTTTTCACAATCTTATTAATCAAAATCATTTTAGATATAATTTGAAAAAATATTCCAAGAAAATTAATAAAACATAAAATAGTCTAAATTATAATTAAATCCTAAAAATAGCGAGCTATATCTTTTTCCCAATCTAATTAATAAAATTCATTTGGTGCTATAATTTGAAAAATCTATTTTTTTTGTTGAAGAAAATAATTAGAAACTTGTCAAAATTATAATTAAACACTAAAAAATATCAAATTATATTTTTACACAATCTCATTAATCAAAATATTTTTTGTTATAATTTTAATTTTTTTTCCTTGCAATAAATTTTATATATACCACTCTAACTCTCGAAATGTGATGTATATTTCTAAAAATAAATAAATAAATGTCCAACATCTAATTTTTAGTAATTATTTAGTTATTTTCAAAAATATATAATTATCTAATTAAATATGAATAATATTAGTTCGGAATTAAATTTAAGTCGGTCGAAGCGGAGCGAGATCACCCCTAGTATGATGATCTTTAAAATTTAATGAAATTCATGAATTTTTGACATCTGTCCCGGCTATAATATTGTATATATTGTGTAAATCGAAACAAAATACGCATGTGTAGCATTGGCCCAGTGGTTTGTATAATGGTCTCCTGTGGTGGCCACCCGAGTTCAATACTTGGCTTGTTTCCATTGGTAGAATTGGTCTGAGTTCGAAACTCGGGTACGGTTTATTATGTTTGTTTCCATTGTCAATATATTTTTTTATCTGAATTTTTTATATAAAAATTCTTTCAAATTTTTTCCAAAATATGAACACAATTTATTTTCAATATAATTATTACGAAATATTTAATTGATTTTTCTAAAACAAATTAAAGAATTTGAAAAAATATTTCAAAAAAATCAATGATTTCCACTTTAAAGAGAATCATATATTTCATTAAACTTGAGAATCATATATTTCATAGATTTCTTTAAAAAAATTGTCAATTGTTTATCAAAATATTTTTGAAATATAAAAATAACATAATGTTTTTTTGTAAAAAATATTCTTTCAAATATAATTAATTCTCCAAAAAAAATCAAGCTACAACAATTTTTGTCAATATTTTTTTATCTTTTTATATCTAATTTTTTTATAAAAATATTATTTACAATTTTTTTTCCAAAATATTAAAACAATTTATTTCCAAAATAATAAAATAATTTATTTGGAAAATAATTATTACAAAATATTCAAGTGATTTTTCTAAACAAATAAAGGAATTTGAAACTTTATTTAAAAAAAATCAATGATATTCTATGAGAATAATTTTCAAAAGTATTTTAGTTACAATTTCAAAAGTATTTTAATTACAATTTCTATGAGAAAACTTTTCAAACTAGCATATGTTAGTTCAAACTGGAGAATATAAAAAAGTGTTTTAAAATAATATATAACGTGTCATGTATACTTTCAAAATATGATATTTTATGTATTTTTGTAAAATTTCAAATAACAAGTACAATCTTACATGTGAAATCTCATGTATGATATTTTTGAAATTATAGTTAATAAATAATTTTTTACTACGAACAAACTATATGAGATTCGAACAAACAATACGAATATAACATATCAAAATTATTATTCCGAAGCGGAACGAGGATATGCTCTAGTTATATATTAATTTTGGGGAATTCTTCAAAAACCCCCAAACTTTTTTGAAAATTCTGAAAAACCCCTTTACTTTTAGAAAACCCCCTATCTTTTTTAGATTCCCTCAAAAACCCCCTATATTTTTTGCTTCTTCAAAAACCCCCTAACTTTATTAGATTCTCTCAAAAACCACCTATCTTTTTATTATGTTTTTTAAAAAATAACCATTATACCCTTTAGTTTTATTTTTTAAATTTCTATAATTTAATAAATAATGAATATATATTAAACTATTATAAAAAAATTAAAAATAAATAATACATGATATTATAATATTATAATAAATAATATATAGTATTAAAATATTATAATAAATAATATATTGATTTTAAAATATCATTTTGAACAATTATTATAATATTATAATATCAATTTATTATTTATTATAATAATTTAATATACATGTATTATTTATTATAATATTTTAATATCAATAAATAATATATGATATTAAATTATTATAACATTTTTATTGATATTTTAATATCAATAAAATTATAAAAAATAAATAATGCATGATATTATATTATTATAACATTTTTATTGATATTTTAATATCAATAAAATTATAAAAAATAAATAATGCATGATATTAAAATATTATAAAAAATAATACATAGATATTAAATTATTATAATAAATAATATATTGATATTAAAATATTATAATAATTGTTGAAAATGATATTTTAATATCAATATATTATTTATTATAATATTTTAATACTATATATTATTTATTATAATATTATAATATCACGTATTATTTATTTTTAATTTTTTTTATAATAGTTTAATATATATTCATTATTTATTAAATTATAGAAATTAAAAAAATAAAACTAAAAGGTATAATGGTTATTTAAAAAAAAAACATAATAAAAAGATAGGGGGTTTTTGAGAGAATCTGAAAAAGTTAGGGGGTTTTCGAAGAAACAAAAAATATAGGAGGTTTTTGAGGGAATCTAAAAAAGATTGGGGGTTTTCTAAAAGCAGAGGGGGTTTTTCAGAATTTTCAGAAAAGTTGGGGGGTTTTTGAAGAATTCCCCATTAATTTTCAATACAAAATCTCGTGTTAATGTGTAATTTTTTTATGTTACTAAAATTTTATATTTTATAATGTAATAAACATGTGAATAAATGTAAACCACGATCTATTAATTTATTCACTTAACTTGTGGATCTCCACACATATATGTTCTTCTACACGGTGAGAGAATCGCAAGCTGATAATTTTTATGACGATAATGACAATAATATATTAAATTAAAATTATTTCACATTATATTTACCTCATAAAATTTATTTAGGTATAATCATGTACACATTTTATGATTATTTTAAATTATAATAGAAAATAGTTCATTTTGTATGAAATATTAATATATATAGTAGTGCAATTGTATAATAATATTTGAGATCTAACATAATTTCAAAATGATGATAAGAAAAAAGTATATGATTTTTGTTTATAATAATTCATCCAATATAAAATATTGAAAGAGTGGATCATAGACATATGTAGTCATTACATGTCATTAATTATATACTAATAAACTTTGTTACTCATTCAAAATATAAGAAAATACACAATGTAACATTTAATAATGAAATTATTTTAAAAAATTAATATCGAATATGAACTTACGAAAAAATTGGTTAAATAACGTTCACCCTAATCGATAATAATTTATCATTTGAAAATATAATGACTATAATTCGAATTCGAATATAAAACTAATATAAATATTATAATTCAAATTGTTAAGTCTCAATAAATATTAAATTCAAGATTAGAATTAGAATTTTATACCTAGTTCACCAAAGTCTAAAACGACAAAATACAATACATCAAAGTATGTTAAAAAAAATGTAGTGATTAGCACATATTTTTATATCGATAACATAATACATCAACAAAGGCCTCCGTCAGACCGTCCCACGCTTAATCAACTCTAAGTCTGCATGATCCACGAATAGCTTCGTATATATAAATAATAATAATAATAATAATAATAATATTTAAAATTTCATATTTAGAACGTAAACAGATAGCAAAATGCATCTCCTATAAGGAAAAGTGAATCATAGGGAAAACTAACACAATCAAATTCTATTCCCTAATTGAAAACTCACATAAGCAAATTACAATTTTTTTAAATTTTTTGAGAAAACACAATTAGTGAAGTTCAACACAATTTCTAAAACGAACAAAATACCCAGTTTTCATGTATTCCTCAAAAAACTATTTAATTGAAGTCCAACACATGCAAATTTCTATGTTTTTCCTGAAATTTAAAAAAAAATAAAAAAAATAATACAAAAATGAAGTCCATAATACCTTAATAAAAGTAAATCCATAATTTTTTTCAAAAAAATGTCAAAATTGATGTATACATCGACAAAAATATTTTATTTTCATGTTTTCCTCAAAAAACTCATTATCGTATTATTCTAATAAATGCCGAAATTGATGTCTATAACGAGCAAAATACTCATTTTTAATGTTTTTTCTCAAAAAACTTCGTAATTGAAGACTAACAGAAGCAAATTTTAATTTTTTTCAATTTTTTTTGCAAAAATTTAAGAAGTGAAGTCTAACACCTAAAAAAAAAAAAAATCAAAAGTCATTTTTTTCAAAACGAATTCCAAAATAGATGTCTAAAACGAGAAAAATACTCAGTTCTCATGTTTTCCTTCAAAAAAATCCGTAAATGAAGACTAACACAATGCAAAAATTGATGTGTAAAATTCAGTTGTCATGTTTTCCTAAAAAAAACTCATCAACTGAATGTAATAAATATAAAAAATAGGGTTTTGATATTTGTAGATTATTATTCCTAAAAGTTTAGAATATAAGACCCATACTAAAAATATAACTTTTCCAACGATCAAAACCGAGTTCTTAGGTGTCAAAGTTTTCGAAAGGGTATAACCGTAATTTCATTTTTATGGGTTATTTAAATAAATATATTATATGGTCTTATTTGCATAATGATCAAACCATTAATAATAGTAAAAATAGAGTTTGCAAAATTAACCTCAAATAGATGTAAATTAAATGGTTTGCAAATATGTAAGATTTGAGGGTTATGTATGAAAAGTGCAATTCCACTATCTCTTCCTTAGTCGGCCAGTAGATAAGCCACTCTTCTCTTCATCCATGGATGACAAAACATTCATGAAAACCTAAGAAAAGATGAGAGAAAAAGAGGAGAAATCAAGGAAAAGGGAAGATTTGGCAAAACGAAAAGTGCCATAATCTTCAGGAGGTTGAGTTGTGCGAGTTGGCAAGATCAATAGAAGAATTCCATCCATGTTTCGAGTTTCTCCATTTTCAGTCCATCTTGTGCGCCGTTTCGATTAATCTCTTGTTTGTCGAGTTTCTATCCATTAGGTGAGTGATACTCTCACTTTCCTCTTATTAAGAATCTAATTACGAGTGTTTCTAGACCTTACATGATAGTCTAGGGTTCTCGCTTTAAAAATCGTATTTTGCTTTAAAAACCATGTTACCTCAACAAAATGTATATTATGTAGATTTGATCATATATATGTATGTAGAATTTGAGTTTGATAAAACGTAAGCCGGGCTTACGGTTTTGAAAGAGGGTCCTATGTGAACATTACGCGGCTCCTTCGGTATGTTTTAGTTTGTTAGGTGTAGTGTCGCGTGACCTCGTGGCGCTCTTTGGAGGGAATTGCGTAGCAATCTTGATGTAGTGCAAAGTCCAGTCACATGAGGGGTCTGGCTGTGGCGCATGGATATCCAGTCGTCAGCTCATTTTTGGAGAATTCGCGCTTCCCGAGCTTTTGGATTTGTTCCAGCCCGTGTGTGACTTGCTATCAGCGCGGGTTGGCACTTCAGTCGAGAGTTATTTGGGCCCTCACCCTGGGTAAAACCATTAGTAGTATGTATATGATTAGATATGAAGGTAAGTGATTTTGATTTCAAAAAACCCGGGGCAAGTATTTGAGAAATATTTATATACATATATGATTTATGATTTTGATTATTTTAGAGCGAGGTTTTTGACTAGCCATGTATGAGGTCGATCTTAATAAGCTAGGCTCAAAACTCACTCACTTAGTCACTTCCGTGACTAACCATTTTATTTGAATGTTTTGAGTCTAGGTACGGTGGACAGATTATCTGGGGCAGCGGATGTCTAGAGTGTGAGTGCGACGGTTTCGTTTTCATCGCGGAACCTCCATCTTGTGTATATTAGTTTATTTCCGTTTCTGGCCAGCGAGCCTTTTGTTGCTGCGACTTATTTAGTTTGTGTTTGTTTAAGTTGCATATGTGTTTATAAACTTCCGCTAGGTTTCTTTGTGTTCGTTTGTGCATGTTATGGTGATGCATATGTACATATATGTGTGTGTCGTTGTTTTCGAGTTGTGATATTTATGTTTTTGTGAAATTATCATATAAGAGCCTGTGGTATACGAGTTGTATACTGGCGGGTTGCCGCACCTTTTTCCATTTTAATTTGTGGTGTGACACTGAAGAGCAAACCAAGGAAATTTCTATTTTTTTTTCCAAAAAATTCGAGAAAATACCAAAAGTGAAGTCTAACACCTTAAAAAAAATTATAGCATCTTTCTAAAAGAAATGCAAAAAATGATGTCGCAAACGAGCTACTCAGTTTTCATGTTTTCCTAAATAAACTTCGTAATTGAAGACTAACACAAGCAAAACTCTTTTTATTTCAAATATTTTAATTTTTTTTGCAAAAAGTGAAGACTAACATATGCAAATTTTATATTTTGTGAGAACATGGCAAACAAATGATGCCTAACACTAGCAAAAAACGCAGTTTTATATTTTGCGACTACTCTTTAACTCAAGACTAATATATGCAAATTTATATGTTTTCCCGAATGTTTTGGCAAAAATACAAAAGCGAAGTTTAACACTTATAACAACAACAATAATCAAAATTTTTAAAAAAATTAAAAATTGATGTCTAAAACGAGAAAATTCTCAATTTCATGTTTTTTGAGAAAACTGTATATCTGGAAACAAACACTAGCAAATTTCAGTTTTATACAAATTTTTTTGCAAAAATGAAAAAACTGAAGTCTAACAATATAAAAATATTCAATTATATTTTTCTAAAAATTCAAGACATAATGTCTTAAACGAGAAAATACTCATTTCGCATGTTTTCCACAAAAAACTCTTTAATTGGAGACTAACAGAAGCAAATTTAAATAGTCCAAAAAAAAAGTGAAAATGCAATAACTAAAGTCTAACGTCTTCAAAAAAATCAAAAGTGAAGTCTAACACCTTGAAATAAATTAATTGTTATCTCTTTCTTATAAATGCAAAAAATGGTGTCTAAACGAGGAACATACAAAATTTGCATGTTTTTTTCGAAAAACTCTATATTTGAAGGCCAACACAAGAGAATTTCAATAGTTTATTTCAAAACACCGGCAAAAATGCAAAAGGTTAAGACTACCACTTCAAAAAATAAATTGTTATATTTTGTGAAAACAATGAAAAGAAATGATGTATGACGCGAGCAAAATACATAGTTTTCATATTTTTCCACAACTAAGTAATTGAAGACTAACAAATGAAAATTTATATATTTTTTCGAATGTTTTGGCAAAAATACAAAAAGCGAAGTATAACACTTTCGTTAAAATCAATAATCGTATTTTAATGAAAAATTTAAAAATTTATGTCTAAAACGAGAAAAAAAATCACAATGTCATGTTTTACCAAACAAATTGTCTATTTGAACACAAACAACAGCAAATTTAGATTATTCAAATTTAAAAAAAAAAAAAATTCTGACTACTTACAATATTCAATTATATTTTTCTAAATTTTTTTAAAAATAATGTCTTAAAAGGGAAAAATACTCATTTTGCATGTTTCCCCCAAAAAGCTCTTGATTGGAGACTAAGACAACCAAATTTAAATATTTTTTCAAAAACAATTGCAAAAATGCTGTAAGTAGAGGTGGCAATCGGGCGGGTCGGGTCGGGTTCGGGTCGGGTCATTTTGGGTTCGGGTCGTTTCGGGTTGCGGGTCATTCGGGTCATCGGGTCGTTCGGGTCGCGGGTCATTCGGGTTTCGGATCGTTCGGGTTCGGGTCGTTTCGGTTTTCGGGTCGTTCGGGTTCGGGTCGTTTTTGTTTTCGGGTCGTTCGGTTTCGGGTCTATTCGGTTTTCGGGTCATTCGGGTTCGGGTTGTTTCGGTTTTCGGGTCATTCGGGTTCGGGCCGTTTCGGTTTTCGGGTCATTCGGGTCGTGACTATTTTGATTTTCGGGTAATTCAGATTTCACAAAATTTGATTCTGAATCATTAGATTTTCCAAAATTTAGTTTTCGGGTAATTTCTGATTTATTTTATTGATTCCGAGATATTTTAGCAATATTATGTTGATTTTAATAATAATATTTTAATTTTCGGGTCATTCGGGTCGTGAATTTCGGGTCATTCGGGTCGTGAGTTTCGGGTCATTCGGGTTCGGGTTAGTTCGGGTTTCGGGTCATTCGGTTTCGGGTCGATTTCGGGTTCGGGTCGATTTCGGGTCATTCGGTTTCGGGTCGATTTTGGGTTCGGGTCATTCGGTTTCGGTTTCGGGTTCAGGTTCGGCTCGTTGACTTTTCAATATTTTCGGGTCGGGTCGGGTTCGGGTTCGGGCGGGTCGGGTTATTTTTTCGGGTCGGGTCAGATTTTGCCAGCTCTAGCTGTAAGTGAAGTCTAACATCTTCAAAAAAATTAATAGTCATATTTTCTAAAAAAATGCCAAAATGGATGTCTAAAAAGAGCAAAATACTCAAATTTCATGCTTTTCTCAAAGAACTTTATATTAGAAGACTAGCATAAGAAAATTTCAATTTTATTCAAAAATTTCGGAAAAATGTAAAAACTGAAGTCTAACACCTTAAAAAAAAAATTATAATATTTCTCAAAATACAAATATTTGTGTCTTAAACGAGCAAAATACTCAATTTCCATGTTTTCCTCTAAAATATCTATATTCGAAGGCTAACACAATCAAATTTAATTTTTTTAAAAATAATTTGCAAAAATGCAAAAGTGAAGTGTAACACCTTGAAATAAATCAATTCTTATATTTTTGTGATAAATGCTGCAAAAAACGGAGTCAAAAACGAGCAACATAAAAAATTTGCATATTTTCCTTGGAAATTCTATATTTAATGGCTGACACAAGAGAATTTCAATCATTTTTTTTCAAAAAACTCGCAAAAATGCAGCAGGTTAAGTCTAACAGCTTAAAAAAAACCAATTGTTATATTTTTGAGAAAACAATGCAAAAAAAATGATGTCCAACACGAGCAAAATATGCAGTTTTCATATTTTGCCAAAACTTGGTAATTGAAGACTAACAGGTGCAAATTTATATGTGTTCTTGATTGTTATGGCCAAAATACAAAAAATGAAGTCTAAAACTTTCAATATAATCATTAACCATATTTCTGTCAAAAATTCAAAAATTGATGTATCAAATGAGAAAAATGCTCAATTTCAAGTTTTCCTAAACAAAATGTATATTTGAAAACAAACACATGCTAACTTCTTTCATAAAATCCGCAAAACTAAAAAAAAAGTCAAGTCTAACATCTAAAAAAATAATTCAATTATATTTTTCTAAAAAATTCAAAAAATAATTTCTCAAACGAGAAAAATACTCAATTTGCGTGTTTTCCAGAAAAAAAACTCTTTGTTGGAGACTAACACAAGCAAACTTAAATATAATTTTCAAATAAATTGCAGTATATGTGGGTAAAGTCTAACACCTAGAAAAAAAATATATTATCATATTTTCTGACAAATGCCAAAATTGATTTAATAAACGAGCAAAATACTCAAATTTGCCGCTTTCCTCAAAGAACTTTATATTTGAAGACTAACATAAGCAAATTTCAATTTTTTTTCAAATATTTCGGAAAATTCCAAGAATGAAGTCTAACACCTTTAAAAAAATTAAATTATAATAGTTTTGAAAAGAATTCCAATATTGATGTCTTAAGCGAGCAAAATACTCAATTTTCATCTTCTCCTAAAAAAACTCTATATTTGAAGACTGACACAATCACATATCATTTTTTTTTTCAAAAAATGTGCAATAATGCAAAAGTAAAGTCTAACACCTTCAAATAAATCAATTCTTATCTTTTTCTGATAAATGAAAAAATTTGTGTCTAAAAACGAGCAACATACAAATTTTGCATGTTTTTCTCGAAAAACTCTATATTTAAAGGTTAACACAAGAGAATTTCAATCGTTTTTTTCAAAAAACTTTCAATAATTCAAATGGTTAAGTCTGACAACTACCAAAAATCAGTTGTTATATTTTTGTAAAAACAATGCAAAAAAAAAATGATATGTAACATGAGCAAAATTCGCAATTTTCATATTTTGACACAACTCTATAAGTGAAGACTAATATATGCAAATTTATATGTTTTCTCGAAAGTTTTTGAAAAAACATGAAAAGCGAAGTCTAACAATAAAATTCATAATCATATTTGTCTAAAAAATTTCAAAAATTGATGTCTAAAACGTGAAAAATTCTCAATTTCATGTTTTCCTAAAAAAACTGTATATTTGAAAACAAACACAAGGAAATTTCAATTTTATTCTAAGAATTTGCAAAAATAAAAAAATGAAGTCTAACAACTTCAAAGAAATTCAATTATATTTTTCTAAAAATTTCTAAAAATAATGTCTTAAACGAGAAAATACTTATTTTGTATGTTTTCCATAAAAAACTCTTTATTGGAGACTAATTCAAGCAAATTTAAATGGTTTTTCAGAATTTTCACAAAAATGTAATATGTGATTGACATCTTAAAAAAAAATCAATTATCACATTTTTAAAAAAATGTCAAAATTGATGTCTAAAACTACAAAGGTACTCTTATTTGACGCTTTTCTCAAAGAACTCAATATTTGAAGACTAACATAAAAAAATTTCGATTTTGTTTTCAAAAAAGTCTGAAAAATGCAAAAGTGAAGTCTAACATATTCACATAATTGAAATGTATTTTTTTTCAAAACAATGCAAATTGATGTCTTCAACGAGAAAAATACTATTTTTTTCATGTTTTCCTCTTAAAAACTCTATAGTTGAAGACTAACACAATCAAATTTCAATTTTTTCAAACAATTTGGAAAAATACAAAAGTGGAGTCTCTGTTGGGTTACGGTGTACCCGGAGCCCTGCGCAGCAGAAGTGAGGGCCCCGCGTCCGGATTATAATCCCCGAGATCACGTCACTTCTTCGAGAGTACTATGTAAATAGAAGATCTAGATCCATACCACGCTAAATTGATAGCGTACGAAGGGTTAATCGCTGCTATTTCCTCTCCTTGTGCTTTTATACACCTTTACGTGCGTCCCATACCACACGTCCTTGCTTCTTTGTTTGTCGTATACAACCGTGATCGTTGGATCCGGTTGTTTCTCCAAGTCTCTCTCGTTTGCTCCTCCGGTTTGACTACAATCAATGATCAAACGTTTGATCCCTCTACTCGTATCCACCATGAGATATCGTTTGCCGGTTACGACACACAACTGCCTAGACGATACGTGCATAAACATGCTTGCTTCGATTGAATTCTCTTGTTTTCCTAAACAAAATGTATATTTGAAAACAAACACAAGCAAATTTCAATTTTATTCTAAGAATTTGCGAAAAGAAAGAAAGTGCAGTCTATCAATTTAAAAAAAATTCAGTTATATTTTTCTAAAAAATTCAAAAAAAAATGTCTTAAACCAGAAAAATCTCAAGCAAATTTACATGGTTTTTCAAAATTCCGCAAAAATGCAGTAAGTGTCGTCTGACATCTTAAAAAAAATCAAATATCATATTTTCTAAAAAATTCCAAAATTGATGTCTAAAACTATAAAAATACTCTTATTTGACGATTTCCTCAAATAACTCTATATTTGAAGACTAACATAAGCAAATTTCAATTTTTTTCAAAAAATTCTGAAAAATGGAAAAAGTGAAATCTAACACATGCATTAACAAAATTGAATTGTAATTTTTTGAAAACAATGCAAATTGATGTCCTCAACGAGAATTTTTTTTTTCATGTTTTCCTCTACAAACTCTTTATTTGAAGATTAACGCAATCAAATCAACATTTTTTTCAAACAATTTGCAAAAATACAAAAGTGATGTCTCATGCCTTCAAATAAATAAAAAATTGTGTTTGAAACGATCAACGTAATTTGTTTTTATATTTTCCTCGAAAAACTCTATATTTGAATGTTAACGCAACCGAATTTCAATTTCTTTTGTCAAAGAACTCGCAAAATGCAATAGGTTAAGTATAACAGCTTTAATAAATCAATTGTTATATTTTCGTGAAAACTTTGCTAAAAAAAAAAATCTAACATGAGCAAAATACACAGTTTTTATATTTTGCCACAACTCTTTAATTGAAGACTAAGAGATGCTAATTTATATGTTTTCCCGAATGTTTCGGCAAAAATACAAAAGCGAAGTCGAACACTTTTAATAAAATCAATAATCATATTTTTCTCAAAAGTTTAAAAATTGATGTCACAACGAGAAAAATTCTAGATTTCATGTTTTCCTAAAAAACCTGTATATTTGAAAACAATCCCAATCAAATTTCAATTTTATTAAATTTTTTTGCAAAAATAAAAAAATGAAGTCTAACAACATAAAAAAAATCAATTATATTTTCTAAAAAAAAATCAAAACATAATGTCTTAAACGAGAAAATACTCATTTTGCACGTTTTCCACAATAAACTCGTTAATTGGAGAATAAAACAAGAAAATTTAAAAAGTTTTCAAAAAAATTGCAAAAAATGTAGTTGGTGAAGTCTGACACATTCAAAGAAAGCAATTAGCATATTTTCTTACAAATATCTAAATTGATTTAAAAAACGAGCAAAATACTCAAATTTCCCTGTTTTCCTCAAATAACTTTATATTTGAAGACTAACATAAGCATATTTCAATATTTTTCAAATATTTCGGAAAAATGCAAAAGTGAAGTCTAATACCTTCAAAGAATCAAATTATAATAGTTTTAAAAAAATGCAAATATTGTTGTCTTCAACGAGCAATGTACTCAATTTTCATGTTCTCCTCCAAAAGTCTATAAATGAAGACTAACACAATCAAATTTCAATTTTTTTTCAAAGAATGTGCAAAAAATGCAAAAGTGAAGTCTCACACCTTCAAATAAATAAATAAATTATTATCTTTTTCTGATAAAGGCAAAAAATTGTGTCTGAAACGAGCAACGTACAAAATTTTCCTGTTTTCCTCGAAAAAGTCTATATTGTAGGGTTAACACAACCAAATTAAAATTTGTTTTGTCAAAGAACTCGCAAAAATTGCAAAGAGTTAGTATAACAGCTTCAAATAATGAGTTGTTTTATTTTTGTGAAAACATTTTAAAAAAATGATGTCTAACACGAGGAAAATACACAGTTTTCATAAAAATAATCCGTAATAGAAGACTAACACACACAAATTTTTATTTTTTCGAATTTTTTTGGAAATGCAAAAAGGGAAGTATAACACCTTACAAACATATCAATTCACTTCTTTTGTCTAAATGCCATAAATGAAGTGTTACGGGAGCAAAATGAAGGGAATTCTCCCGACCCCGGGCCCGCGCAGCGGATATGTAGGTCCGGTCCGGTTCCCATAACCCGAGATCATGCCTCGACTTCGAGGGTACGATGCAAAATAGGATAGACGATTACCAGCGTGAAATTGATCACGCACGACGGGTTGATCGTTCGCATCCTTCTCTTCTTCGATGTCACGTTAGTGACTAGCCCGTGCGTCCCATACCACACGTCTCCCACCGTCTTGACACGTCTCCGGTTGTCTTCGTTCGTCCCATGCCCACACGCTTCCACATCGTTTTGCTCCTTTACTTCTCCGGTTTGATCACAAACGAAGAGTCACAAAGTGCGGACTCCTCTACCCGGATCCACCGTGAGTCGTAGCACCTCGGTCGCGGATGCACCTGCCTAGACGATGCACCGGCGAACTTGCTTGATTGCCATCGATTCTCTAGACGGAGAAAACTCTTTTCTCCTCTCTTCTCTTTCTCTCTTTCTCTTCGCACTCTTTCAACATCTTCATAAGAGTTTCTCTAATTTCTGGACAGAACTTGTCTCTAATTTATGGCATAAGAAACAGTTTTAGTAAAACTGGTATAACTTTCAGATAAAGACTCTAATTTGAATGGTTAAAATTGGGTGAGATATATAATGAGATTATCTAGAACTTTCATGATGAAATATAATTCATTTGAGCGAAGTATCAGTGTCGTTTTAATGGAATACCGAAAGGGTGCGGCAGTTTGACATACAGTTAGTAAAACCGTCATAACGTTCGCATCCGAACTCCAATTGGGCTGGGACAAATTGGGTTGGAAAGATAATAAGATTATCTACAACTTTTGTGAAGGTTTTAAGTCGGTTGGTGTAGGATTATACACACGAATTTAGAGGTTTGCAGCGGAATTATTTCGTATGTATAACCTAATTCTACCCTGGATCACACTCGAAAAACACCGAAAAAGGAAGAGTAATCAGAATTTTACCTCGTACAAGTTAGTACGTGATGCCTTCTCCTCCAGATCTCGTGAACCTTCTCCAAGGATTGCTCTTGCACTCCCTCTACTTGTGTCCACCTCGATTTCGTCTGATCAGAACCGCCAAAACCGTTCTAGTCAGTGTTGCGATTATATCTCTCAAGAAATTACTCAGATCTCTCTTCTAATTTTCTCTAGATCTCACTTTGAAACTCTGTGGGAGAAAGAAGAAATTTCGGCTGAATTAGGTCAGAAATTCGGCAGCCCTTAGGAGAGAGAAACTCGAAATCAGAATTATATTTATAGGCAAAATTAGGTTAAAACCCTAGCTTTCGGATTGGGCCGAAATTAGTTTAAAACTCTAATTATCTGAATGGTCTGAATGGGCCCGAAATTAGATTAAATCATAATTATCAGAAATTAGGTTAAATCCCTAATAATATTAACGGCCCAATTCTGACTGCAGATTTGCCTACATAATATAAATTCTTCCAAGTTAATTCTTAAGCCATATTTTCTTTCAAACTCCCTCTTGGATTAAGACTTAATCAACTTGGCCATATGTCCAACATATGTCGTGAGATCTAATCACACGTGATTTCATTTTGTTTGTCCAACAAACGTATTGGTGAGCATTATCTTGAGAATCCGATATGTTACGAAATCTTGGTGTGACCGTTGTAGGTTCGTATAAGACTGGCAGTGGACATGGCAGCAATCCACAAGGTATTGCGAGCACTAGACTGCCGTTAATACCTACCCAGAATTAGAACGAAAAAGGTGGAGAACACCTTTATGAAGATGCAGTACATCTTCATACCTTGCTCAGATAAGTGTTACTAGTCCTCTTGTTCGCGATATCTTCCGATCAAAAGAGTCACGGTGAAGCCTAAAACTTCAAGTCATCCTCTTTTCTTTTGATCAGATATACTCTTTTCTCGATAAGAATTAGATTGATAATAACAATGCGAACTCTATTGAGTTCCATCGAGCTTGGCCAAGCATTTCATCAATCTCAATTCAATCGAGGGGCCCGAGAGATATCTCCCTCTATCCTTTTTCAAGGCTAGAAAG
Source organism: Luzula sylvatica (assembly GCA_946800325.1). Lineage (NCBI taxonomy): Eukaryota > Viridiplantae > Streptophyta > Magnoliopsida > Poales > Juncaceae > Luzula > Luzula sylvatica. The sequence continues at coordinate 34,883,892 of OX326959.1, read as the reverse complement.
GAACAATTTCTATCTTGCAACCTCACATCCTTTGCCTATGCTAAAAACAATACTCAATTATAATCTCTGCTACACAGTTACGCGTAGGGTTAATTACATCAAAGCATTGTCTTTTCACATACTAGGTATCCGTGAGATCACTCAAGTATGAAGCACTAAAACGCACTATCTGGATATGAGTTTGTCTCCAATGACTCTAACCATGTCACAAACTCATATAGTGGTCAGTCCAATATACGACGCCGCGTATATCCATATTCTAGAATCGACGCTACCGTCCCAGATCAGTAAAACCTGATCATCTCATCTACGAATATGCCAGTGTATGTAAAAGTCTCCATTCAGTGAATGGACTACCTGGTTCAAACCTTTGAACAACTTTATACACGAGGGACGTTTTAGAATTATATTCATTCCATTTAGTGGTTTTACTATCATTCAATTGACGAATCAATATGCCAGACTAAGGCCATGCAACATATTATTCTCAACTGACTCGATACACTAAACTAGAATAAAATTCTAGGTCTATCCGATTATTATAATCGAATAACCTCTCACATACTTTCTTGTTATTTAAATTTTTTTTGAAATATGAAGGTTTAGGTCATATGATGAATAATAATATAAATATCTGTCTCATAAACAAATACAATCCCAATAACACGCCTAGGGCATAATAAATGTTCTCCCACTTGCACTAGGCAGATCAAATCCCCTTATACAATAAGAAACATAAATAAAACACCCAATCTAACACTGCGATAGATATCCCAATCCTATCGCCCTAGCATGCTGCTCATGCTTGGTACGTGATAGTGGCTTCGTAAATGGATCGGCCACGTTATCCTCAGTAGGTATCTTCATTATTTTCACGTCACCTCTCTTCGTAATCTCACGAATCAAGTGGTAACGCCGGAGTACATGTTTGGACCGATGATGCGCCCGCGGTTCCTTAGATTGTGCTATTGCTCCGTTATTGTCACAATAGACATCCATGGGACCCGAGATACTTGGCATAACGCCAAGTTCCATCACGAACTGTCGTAGCCAGACAACCTCCTTTGCGGCTTCCGAAGCCGCGATGTATTCCGCTTCGGTTGTAGAATCAGCCACCGTCTTCTGTTTGGAGCTTTTCCAAACAACAGCTCCGCCATTGAGCGTAAAGACGTAACCACTTTGAGATTGGAAATCGTCCGGGCAAGTTTGGAAACTAGCATCTGTATATCCTTGGATAATCAGATCTCCTTCCGAACCACCATAGACAAGAAACATATCTTTAGTATTCCTGAGATACTTAAGAACGCTCTTGACTGCGGACCAGTGAGCTTCCCCGGGATCAGACTGATAGCGGGAAGTCACACTCAACGCATATGCGACATCTGGTCTAGTACATATCATGGCATACATGATCGATCCTATAGCCGAAGCGTATGGGATCCGACTCATTCGCTCACGTTCAGCGTCCGTTGAAGGACACTGAGCCTTAGTGAGAGTGATGCCATGTGACATTGGCTGAAATCCTTTCTTGGATTGCTCCATGTGAAACCTAGTTATCACTTTGTCAATATATGTACTTTGACTTAGTCCGAGAAGTCTCCTCGATCTATCTCTATAGATCTTCACACCTAAAATATAGGCAGCTTCTCCTAAGTCCTTCATTGCGAATTGACTACCCAAATATGCCTTAACCTGGTTAAGCATCGGGATGTCATTTCCAATGAGTAAGATGTCGTCCACGTACAAGATGAGGAATACAACCGAACTCCCACTGAATTTCTTGTATACACAAGGTTCCTCGATATTTTGAATGAAACCATACTTTGCGATGACTTCATCGAATCGTATGTTCCACGCACGAGATGCTTGTTTTAATCCATAAATGGATTTCACAAGCTTGCACACTTTATTCGTATTCTTTGGATCGACAAAACCCTCGGGTTGTGTCATATACACATCCTCGGTAAGGTTCCCGTTAAGGAAAGCGGTTTTGACATCCATCTGCCATATCTCATAATCGTGATATGCAGCTATCGCTAGAAGAATTCGAATACTTTTAAACATGACTACTGGAGAAAACGTTTCATCATAGTCTATACCATGAATTTGCTTGAAACCTTTCGCCACCAGTCTTGCTTTAAAAGTGTGTACATTACCATCCATGTCGGTTTTCTTCTTGAAAACCCATTTACACCCAACGGACTTAGCACCATCAGGTAGATCAATAAGATTCCAAACCTTATTATCATACATGGATTGGATCTCGGATTTCATGGCGTCATGCCATTTCGAGGAATCCAAACTAGACATAGCACCTTTGTAGGAGGTTGGCTCATCATCTAGAGTCAACTCATCATCGTCATTACTAATGAGAAATCCATATCTCTCAGGTTCTTGACGAATCCTACCAGATCTACGTAGAGCTTGTGTATTAGATTCTGGTTCACCATCCAATGGTAACTCAGAATCTTGTTCCAAATCAACCTGTTCACGTTGTGGTTCTCGAATTTCTTCGAGATCAATTTTACTCCCACTGGCTTGACGATCTAGGAATTCCTTCTCTAAGAAGTGTCCACGTCGAGCCACGAAAACCTTGTTTTCGCTTGGCAAGTAAAAGTAGTATCCTCTTGTTTCTTGAGGATACCCCACAAATAAACATTTGTCTGATCTTGGCTCGAGTTTTTCCGTCAATAACCTTTTGACGTATGCCTCGCAACCCCAAATCTTAAGATAAGACAATGATGGCACCTTGCCATGCCATAACTCATATGGTGTCTTTTCAACCGATTTGGACGGAACTCTATTCAGTATATGAGCGGCCGTTTGAAGCGCGAAACCCCAAAATGACTTTGGCAAATCTGTGCGACTCATCATCGAGCGAACCATGTCTAACAAAGTCCGATTCCTCCTCTCGGACACTCCATTCCATTGGGGTGTACCGGGTGGAGTCCATTGTGATACTATACCACAATCTCGAAGATAGTCCTCAAACTCATAGCTCAAGTATTCGCCACCTCGATCTGATCGAATGGCTTTTACTTTCTTGCCCAGTTGAAGTTCTACCTCGTGTTGAAACTCTTTGAATTTCTCAAAAGTTTCACTTTTGTGACGCATTAAGTATAGATATCCATATCTACTATAATCGTCAGTAAAAGTCACGAAGTAGCGATACCCATTTCTAGCCTCGACACTCATCGGTCCACATACATCGGAATGTATGAGGGCCAACACATCTTTCGATCTTTCTCCTTTCTTGGAAAAAGGTGTCTTTGTCATCTTACCCATCAAACAAGATTCGCAATTTTCTATTGACTTTAAATCAAAAGAATCTAGTACTCCATCCTTTTGGAGTCTAGCAATGCGTTTCTCGTTTATGTGTCCGAGACGACAATGCCATGAGTATGTTTCATTTGTTTGAGTAGTATTTATGTTATAAATGGACTGATTATTGTTGTTATTTTTTAAATCCAAGACATATAAACCATTTTCAACTAGAACATTACTAAAGAAAATGTCATTCTTGCGAATAAAACAATCATTAGTACCAATAACTAATTCATATCCATCCGCAATAAGTCTCGAAACAGAAATAATATTCCTACTCAAAGTAGGTACATAACAACAATTATTCAAAACTAAAATAAGTCCATTTGGCAAAGTTAAATCATACGTCCCTTCGGCTAATGCTGCTACTCGAGCTCCATTCCCGACGCGTAAATCAACTTCGCCACGAATCAACGATCTTCTACTTCTTAGGCCCTGCATATTATTACAAATATGAGTCCCACATCCAGTGTCCAACACCCATGATGATAAAGTAAAGAAATATGAATCGATAACGGAAATACCTGATGCCGGTGTGTCCGAAGAAGCGGTCTTTTGCTTGCTCTCCCTCAGGAAGATCTCGCAATCACGCTTCCAATGCCCCTCCTTGAGACAGTGGAAACACTTCTTGTCATCCTTGGCTTTCTTGCTCACTGGCTTAGGCGCAACCTTGTTGCCCCGTGCCTTCCTCTTCTTGTTCTTGTTCCCATTGTTTGGACTCTTCCCTTGAACCACCAATACCTCCGAAGTCCTAGACTTCATGTACCGCGGTTTCTGGTCACTTTCGAATGTTCTGAGCATTCCGAAAAGCTGGGGAATGGTCCTTGTCATGTCCGACATGTGGAAATGCGAAATGAACGAATCGAAACTCGGTGGCAGTGACAACATGATCAAATCAGTTTGTAACTCCAACTCAAATTTCATGCCAAGCCTCTCAAGATGATCGAAATATCCTTTCATCTTGAGAAGATGAGAGCTAACGGGCGTACCCTCTTGCATCTTGCATTGCGTCGCATTGCCAAGAGCTTGATACTTCTCCACCCTTGCTTGAACCTGAAACATCTCCCTGAGCTGTTTCATAATCTCGTATGCATCCTGTTTCTCAAACTGAATTTGATATTCAGGAGTCATAGTAGCCAACATGAGGCATGTGACATCATTCGAATCGTCCATCATGGTCGTATATTCGAATGTCTCATCCTCAGTTGCTGTATCCCCTGGTACAGGAGGGATAGGCGTCTCCAAGACATGTGCCTTTCCTTCCTGTCTCAGAACGAATCCCAGATTCCTCTGCCAGTCGAGAAAGTTCTTTCCGTTCATTCGTTCCTTTTCCAAAATGGAACGCAAACTAAAGCGGTTATTACTTGGTAAAGCCATTAAATCTACAAATTTTGAAAAATAATGTAATTAATAACGTGGTCTTTCATATATTAAAATTCATTTTTAAACAACTTGAAATACCCATTATTTTATCATTTCAAATAGCCCCCACTATTGAAACGGAGATTTGATACCTTAAATCTCATAATGGACAAGATCCCTATTTAACATACTTCTAAGGTGACTAAGGCCAACCACTCAGAAAACACGTCACGTTGGGTAGGACGGTGTCCAATCATCTCTAAGACGATTCTTGCTTTATTCGCGAGGTCCAGTATTGAGTCCAACTCAAAACCAGAGTATGTGTACCTCACTCCTTGCCCCAAATACTAGCCTAGCTAGCTAATTGATCAAGTCCAAACCACAAATGGAGTATCATTCAATTAGCGAATTGACATGCCAGACTAAAGCCATGCAACACGTCAACTCCTAACCAATGCATGCCTTCAATGCTACGTATGTGAGAATCTGTGTCAGACTATGGCCATGCAACACAAATAAACAAATACTAGTTTCAAAGGTTCCATTTAGGGAGGCAAGTTACTTGATAATTACGTGGGAGGATTTTCTTTTCTTAAAATCATTTATTTAACTTTTATTTTATTCATGCATAAAAACAAAAACAAAACAAAATTGTACGGTATAGCATATAGGCCTTTTAGTTTTATGAGCAATCATAAAACCCTAAATTCCCAACCCTAAAACCCAAGATGATCTTGTGCTGTTCTTGAAGATCCAATCTTCGTGTTGGGTCGTCTTTTCTTGGAGATCCAATCTTCGTGTTGTGTCGTCTTTTCTTGAAGATCCAATCTTCGTGTCGTCTTGTTTTGAAGGTTCCTTTTCAAAAACTAAATCTATTCTACTACAAATTGGAAGACTCACCGATCCCCATATTAAAATAATTTACAATTTGGAAAGCTCACTGCCCCCCATACAACATACATACAAACAATCACAACAGACATACAAACAATCACAACACACATACAAACATTCACAAACAATCATCCCCGTTTTAGGCTATATGCTATACCGAATTGAATTTATAAATTGAAAATTTTAAATTATTGGGCATTTTTGACAGAAATTTTTTTTTGTTGTCCAGAATTTTGTTCGTACGATCACAACTCCAAGTTCGATCGAGAAACGTCAGAAAAAAAAATTTCAACTTTTGTACTTTTTTTTTGTTTTGAAAATCTGTATTTATTAAAATATATTTAACAGATTCATTTTTCAACATATCCAATATGTCTTTATTACAATATATTCTAAAAATCCAATTTTCAACAGATCTAATCTGTTTTAAATACAAAATATATTCTGAAAATTTCTGAATTTCCAATTTTATTCTGAAAATCTAATTTTTCTGAAAATACAATTTAAACAGATCTAATCTGTATCAATTACAATATATTCTGAAAATCTAATTTTACTGAAAATCCAATTTTCAACAGAATTTTAATTATGTAATTTTTGCAATTTAGCCCAAAAATTCTAAAATTTCTCAAATTATAAAATTCTAATCTACAAATCTGAAAATCTAATTTTCGATGGTTTTAACGAGCGTTTGCTCTGATACCACTGTAGGATTATACACACGAATTTAGAGGTTTGCAGCGGAATTATTTCGTATGTATAACCTAATTCTACCCTGGATCACACTCGAAAAACACCGAAAAAGGAAGAGTAATCAGAATTTTACCTCGTACAAGTTAGTACATGATGCCTTCTCCTCCAGATCTCGTGAACCTTCTCCAAGGATTGCTCTTGCACTGCCTCTACTTGTGTCCACCTCGATTTCGTCTGATCAGAACCACCAAAACCGTTCTAGTCAGTGTTGCGATTATATCTCTCAAGAAATTACTCAGATCTCTCTTCTAATTTTCTCTAGATCTCACTTTGAAACTCTGTGGGAGAAAGAAGAAATTTCGGCTGAATTAGGTCAGAAATTCGGCAGCCCTTAGGAGAGAGAAACTCGAAATCAGAATTATATTTATAGGCAAAATTAGGTTAAAACCCTAGCTTTCGGATTGGGCCGAAATTAGTTTAAAACTCTAATTATCTGAATGGTCTGAATGGGCCCGAAATTAGATTAAATCATAATTATCAGAAATTAGGTTAAATCCCTAATAATATTAACGGCCCAATTCTGACTGCAGATTTGCCTACATAATATAAATTCTTCCAAGTTAATTCTTAAGCCATATTTTCTTTCAGTTGGAACGATTTAACAATTTCGTTTCAACAGAATACTGAAAGGGTGTATGCAGTTTCTGTTTGAAAAGGTGTATAGTAGATATACATATCCTTTGGCCCATCCTTATCCTATGTTGGATAAATAGGATATTTCTCTCTCTCTCTCTCTCTGGTTAGACAATTCAGAAGACAATTGAGGACAATTCAGAATTTAGAATTCTATCCAATTGAAGTCTAATTCAGTCCAGAAATTAGAGAGACTCTTATCAATGTGTTGAAAGAGTGCGAAGAGAAAGAGAGAAAGAGAAAAGGTGTTTTCTCAGTTTAGAGAATCAAACGCAATCATGCAAGTTCGCCGGTACATCGTCTAGGCAGGTGCATCCGCGACCGAGGTGCTACGACTCACGGTGGATATGGGTAGAGGAGCGACACTTGTGGCTCTTCGTTGTGATCAAACCGAAGGAGTGAAAGGCTGTGGAAACATGTGGACATGGGACGCACGAAGACAACCGTAGACGTGTCAAGACGGTGGGAGACGCGTGGTATGGGACGCACGGGCTAGTCACCAACGTGGCACCGAAGAAGAGAAGGATGCGAGCGATCAACCCGTCGTGCGTGATCAATTTCACGCTGGTAATGTCTATCCTACTTTGCATCGTACCCTCGAAGTCGAAGCGTGATCTCGGGATTTGGGAACCGGATCGGGCCTTCATATCCGCTGCGCAGGCCCGGGGACGGGATAATTCCCTTCACCCTCAAGTGTAAAGAACTTAATACCCTACTCGTCGCGAGTCCATCTATAATGACTAAACCATGTCATGGTCTCGCGGCTTTGGTCATATCCAATACATGCCATATAGCATATATCTACGTTCCCGATTCGACAAGCACCTTGTCCTATGATTAGAAAAACATAATCATCTCCTCGGCTAACGTACTAGTGTACACGTTCAGTCTAATATCGGATAATAGAAATGCTTCTCTCTTAAGCAAACTGATCCGCAACTAGGGATGTTTAGAAATGAAACTTTAGGTGTGACGGTTTCGTTGCACATAATCACGTATTATGCCGACGTCCACACAAGTTCAAATCAGGGTTCATGTAATCATATTACACAACCCGCACACAGTTTTCATATAAGGTGAATGCATATTAATTTAAGTAAACAAAATTTTTAAAGGGATGCATTCATATGGACTAAGTATTTGAGTGATACAACGTTTACCTATGGGTATCTCCATACCCATAACCTGCGAGGACTATCGTATTAGATAACTACACTATACTCTCTTCTTCCTCCTCTAGGTATCTCCATACCCATAGTCATCGCATGACAGTCATGCGCGACTAAAGAGAGCGGTTTTGTAAACGGGTCCGCTACGTTTCCATTAGGGTTAATCTTCGTAAGGTTTGGAACATTTCCATATACCTACGATCACATCTTTTCATAAAATTTCATGGATCAAATGAAATTTTCTGAGTATTGGCTAGAAATGGTTGTGACCTCGACATTTTTGGCTCGTACTATTGCGTCTCACACAATAAACAACCATAAATCCGATAACTCATGACTACTTCGAGTTTGGTCATGTATCCTTGATCCATACCACTTCTTTTTGTGATTAATAACCGCAATATACTCGCCTCCGTGAATAGAATGGTAAACTATTGGTCGAGTGGAACCTTTCCACATAACCGTGTTTTCGTTTAAGCAAAATACGTACACACTTCGTGATCGAAAGTCGTGCTACATATTTGGACGTGCTATATATTTGGAAACTGTCATTGGTATAACTCTTTATAACCAACACATCCTCCACACCATTATAGATAAAATAAAATCCTGGATTCTTTCGCAAAGTATTCAAGGATAAACTTCACCGCTATCAATACAAATCCCGATGGGTTTAGATATACATAACCATTATGTATATATCCGTATAACCATTATACACATACACAAGAGTTTAGACTCGTGTAATCACATTACACTCAAACTCGTGTTGCATAACTATTATGCATATATTGTGTATGATTCACACACACATGAGTTATGCTCGTGTAATCATATTACATTCAAACTCGTGTGATTCCCTTGGATTTCATTGACGGTAAATTAGACGCTTCATATGTACGACGTACATCCACATACATATCATGGCAGATATAATGGATCCTCACATCAAATGTAAAACATCATATCATTACTTTTCGCCCTGCTTGATGTCTCACATCGAGCCGTAGAAAATTCTGCCATTCGACATTTTTCACTTTAACTCCTCCAAGGAATTATATGTTGAAAACCATTTTCAACAATATTTCAATATACGTGCTATTGTCTAGAACTAGGAACTTCTTAGATCTATCATATAGATCTTCACGCTTAATTCATAAGCGGTCTCGCCTAAATCCTTTGTCGTTACAAGAAATATAACGCGGATCCCACTAACCTTCATGTGTACACAAAGTTTTCATTCGTTCCGACAATGTTATAACAGTTTATAACTCCGTCAAAATGAATATTCCAATTCCGCGAAGCTTTCTCTAATCCATCATATGGGTCGTTAAAGAGTGCATATCCTATCCCCGATTCTTATGAATCGACAAAACTGTAAGGTTGTGTCAAGTACACATCCTTTCATAAAATTTATGTGAAGAAATTCGGTTTTGATATCCATTTTGCCACATCACATAGTCATAATACGCAACCATGGCAAGCAAAATTTCGAGAATGTGAAAGCATGGCAACATGCGAAAACGTTTCCTCATAGTCCGACTATGAAATACTTGAAACTCTTCGCTACGAACCTCGCTTTGCATATATGCATATTCCTATCCATGTCGGTTCTCATCTTGAAAACCCATTCACATTTCACGGGTCTAACCCGGAAAGTGTTTGAATCAAGTTCCAAACTTGATAACGTACACGGATTGAATCTCAGATTTCATGACACCATGTCATGTGGAACCGTTACTTTTCATTGCATCCTTGTAGGATATCGAATCATCATGTGATTTTGATCTATCACCATTAGCCACGATAAATCCGTATTTATCGGCTTATGATATAGCCTACTTGATCTACGAAAAATTCCTTTGTGTGTTCGACTTTCGTTCATCAACTCTTGATGAAGTCATGTCAACTTTCATCGGCACAATATTCATTTTCAGATCTCAAACTCTTTCGAGATTTATTCTACTCCCACTAGCCCGCCTAGAGATAAATGGCATCAAGTTCCAAACTTGTGCGCATTATATCCTCCTCCAAGAATGCATCTCTTCGAGCCACGAAAATCTCATTTTCGTCGGGACGTTAGAACTAATACCCCTTAGTTTCCTTAAGGATATATGATAAACGAACAATTTTCAGATTTGGGATTGAGTTTAACCGAAACAAATTTCGAAATATGCTCACATCCTCAAATATGTACTAATGACAACTTCGGAACCATTCCGATCCATATCTCATATGTCATCTTTTGTACCGATTAGAAGGTTTATGGTCCATATCTTATATGCAAGCATACATTAGTGCCGCTGTCTCAAGGGAGTATCCCCAAAATATTTTTGGGAGATCCGTTTGACTTATCATTTATCGAACCATGTCCAACATGCGTTAATTTCCTCTTTTCGGATACATCTCAATGTTCCGAACAAAAGTAACCGTGAAACGATTCCACAATCATAAATGATCATCAATACTTATAACTCAAATATCACCTCTTCGATCCTATCTAAGTGCGTAGCTAAAATACTCGCCTCCTCGATTCTATCAAAGGACACTGATTTTCTTGCTAAATCGATTTTGTATTTCATTTTTGAAACTCTTTGAACCTTTCAAAAGTCTCTGCTTTGGCACACATTAAATAGATATTACCGTATCTACTTTAACCGTCCGTAAACGTAACAAAATACCGATAGCCTCCTCTTGCCTCAGAACTTATCAGAACATTTACATCTAAATGTAATTTCCAACAATTCGTTGGATCGTTCTCCAACCTTTGGAGAATGATGCCATTTGTCATCTTGCCTAATAAATAAGTATCGCGTTAATCAAACGAATGTAATTCAAATGATTCTGGCAATCCATCATATGGAATCTAGATACGCGTATCTCGTTTATATGACCAAGATGGCAATGCCAAAAGAAGTAATCAACTTCTAGGTTTAATCCTCCTCAGATTTCACCGTTTTTTGAGTCATTAGTTTGGACAACTCCTTGTCCGAACTTTCTGTTTGGAAAACATTTTCCCAAAATACCCTCAGACATTTATTTCTTTCGATCCCGCTCTTGAATTACAAGGACATCCAGGCATCTCTATGCTTTGGATTCCCCGGATGCTCCGAACATCTCCAATTCAAATTATGTTGCATCTCATGCAATTTTAGGGATCGACTTATCTATCGAATGCATATGATATTCGGTCACGAAGATCAAATCTCATACCATAAACACACAAGTGTTAATCAAAGACCCATAAGGCGTCTCAAAATTAACCTACTCTTTGAGCTGCATTGAACCATTCAACACGCTCTAGCTCTTGAAACTATTTCTTGAGCGTTGTGTTTTACTTTCATATACACCCGAATTCTCAAAACAATTTTGAGAAATTTGCGCACACCACTAGGCACGTAATATCGTTCGATTCCTTCTTAAAGTTTATCGAACCCGGCTTTCTCTAAAGCCAAAGCTGAAGGAAATAATGCCCTAGGCTGAATGAAATAATGCCCTGGGCTAAACTAAATAATACCCTAGGCTGAATTGTTTAGCTTGTATGTAAACGAATGATCATTATTATTTATGTTTGTTGATCTAATATTTTAATATTGAATTAAAGTTTCATTTAATACGTGTACTGGTTATTTAACATATTTAGGAATATGTGAATAAGCCTTGAATTGTATCACTAGTTTATACATCATCATAATATGTGATTATGATAGTAAAACTGTATCAAAGAACGTAATACGATTCTAAATGTCCCTGGTCATATATATGATGTATATAGAGATATACATGTCTAAGGAAATAGAATATATATGTACACCAGTATATTCGCATATGAGATGATTATGTTTTACTGATCATGGACATGGAATACATAGAGATGTAGTGATGTCAAATATGGAATATAGATATGTGTTAGAGACTACATATTGGACTGACCAACTTATGAGAATATACATGGTTATTGTCATTATATATATTCTCATAATCAAATAGAATTTTAGTTCTTTGACCTGAGGTTATCATTAGATTTCTCACCTGTGAATTGTGATACTTAGATATGTTTCTTTGTTATTTTTAACCGGGTAATCAAGATCATCATTGGGTATTACATGAAGCATGTTGGAGGATGTGAATAACCAAGATGGAAGTTGTTCCTTTCATGATTGAAAGAGATATCTCTCAGCCCCCCCTGATGAATTAGGATTGAAGGAAATGCGTGGCCACGCTCAATAAGATTAACATGTGTTGTTAATACTAATTGAACATTCAATCTAATTCTATATCGGGAAAGAGTTAAGTTGATTTAGAAAGGATGACATTTGACCATGTCTTTGATCAACATATATCGTATGAACAAGAGAGCTAGTAATTTATCTATTTGATAAATAGGTTATGATCACAAATCATTTATTTAATTTGGGTAGTCATAATGCCTTGCTAGAGGCCAATTATGATTTGCATATTTAAATAGAGATTTAATATGCTGTCAACATTAAATAAACCTATATGGTCACACACAAAGACAAGTTCGGACTGGACACAGAAAATTAAATACATAGATATTATTCAGTTGGAACGAGGATATTATTCTGTTCGAACGAGGATATTATTCTGTTCGAACGAGGATATTATTCTGTTCGAACAGAAGGTGTAAAGCATTAATTGAATGCTACATGCATGTATGGGTGCATGGTATTAATACCTAGGATATCATTCATTTCATGGAGATATTTTTGTGTGCATTGGATGCCACAAAAGTGGTTGGAAGTCTAAGAGTTTTCCACTTCATTAATACACACCAAACCTCTTCATAAATAAGAAGAGAGATTCACTCAATCTCTGGTGTGCAGAATTTTACACTCAAGAATTTCGAATTTAGAGAGTAAAAACTTAGAGAAAATAGTTTTCTTAGAGAAAAAGAAAAGAGTGAAGCTTGGCAGAATTTCTTTGTGAAAGAAACTCGAAGCAAAGTAGATTTTCTGAAGGGAGGAAGGATCCGACTAGCATCGGAGGTCTTCACATCCAGTCTAGACGAGTCGCGTGTGGATACCGATAGAGGGTGGTGCCGGTTCGAGCACACCAACGTGATCTCTGCAAGCGTCCTTCAACCAGATTTGAACTAAATATGAGGTGAAATTTTTGAAACTCTTCCTTCGTATCTAATTAGCGATACACATATCCATGGCTTAAGGGGTTCGGGTAAGTTCCGCTGTGCAATATGCATGCCCGAAAACCTAACAAAAGCCTCGAGCCCCGAATTTACCATCTACGTGTCCAACACGTCCCTTTAAGTTTAAGAACCATTCTTTAACTATCAAGGTTAATTAAGGTAATTCCGACTCAAAAGCCATCTATCATATCGATCTCATCGATATATTTGGTGTTGCTAGAAAACATAATTCTAAACGGATGATGAAGATTAAGCTCCTAACCGTGCGTACTTAATCTATATGCTTATATGATGATTATATGAAAGTGTCATTTTATCGAATCGGTAACCCTCATACCGATACGGGACTCCAATGTCCATAACACTCAAGACCCATATTTCCGTTCCTCCCACAAGTGACTTTAGCCCATCGGGTGGGATCCCGTTATTTAGGTAGGATGAATATCCAATCGTATCCAATACGACTCTAGAACCTTTATAGAATTTCGGTGATGGATCGTATCATATACAATCCCAGTTCCGTGTGTGCATTCTATCTATGCCCCGAACTCCAATCTGATTGGCCTGGACGGTTAAGTCACAACCATATCCAACGTATCGTTCAAATAAACTACTAGTGAGTCGACTTTAGCCTGGGCCTCACAAGTCCTTATTTAACGCTTTCCACCCTTTCGATAGTTACAATATCACGTGCCCGACTTTAGCTTGAACCCATGTGAAACGTAATACCAACCTCGGTGGTTGTGGACATGGAAGGCATTTTCATGACTTAAGTATTATGAGGGATCATGACTTTCATGTTTGTATATATGACATAATCGTATTATATTATTTTATCACAAGATTTGATTGATCATTAACATTTAACAATCATTTTATATGCCAGTATGAGTGATGCCAATTTTATCGATATAAAGAACTCAAAATTTCGAGCTTCGTAGCCAAAGTTATCGCGAAAACAAAAACATCATCCAGGGCCATGCAGAATGGTCCAGGGGCGTGGAAAAATGACCCTGAGGGCGTGACTGTCAAGCCCCCAATGCAGCCCCGCACCCCCGCACCCCTTGGGGACCCTGGAACGTGAAAAGTGGCCTGGGGGCGTGAAAATAGGCCCTGTGGGCGTGACTGTCAAGCCCCCAGCGCACCCCTGCACCCCTTCACCCCCTTGGGGACCCCTACACACCCTTTCACTCCCCTGGGGACGATGGGGGGCGAAAAAATTGACCCCGGGGCGCAGAAAACACAGGTTTTTCTGCAGTATTCGCCGTTTCTTCCGTTTTCGCACGTTTCCAAAACGATAAATCATGAAACTTTTTCACGATCATTCCTAGATACTCTCAATCAATTTTTGATTGATCTCTAGTGAATTTCACTTGTGATTTTAACGAAATTGACGTTCTAAATATATAGCATCATGCAAACGGGTACGAACTTTGATAACCCATGCGTATATCGAATATACGACTATGATTCGACCCTCGAATCGATGGCGTTCGCTCTGATACCACTGAAGGGAATTCTCCCGACCCCGGGCCCGCGCAGCGGATATGTAGGTCCGGTCCGGTTCCCATAACCCAAGATACGCCTCGACTTCGAGGGTACGATGCAAAGTAGGATAGACGATTACCAGCATGAAATTGATCACGCACGACGGGTTGATCGCTCACATCCTTTTCTTCTTCGATGTCACGTTGGTGACTAGCCCGTGCGTCCCATACCACACGTCTCCTACCATCTTGACAAGTCTCCGGTTGTCTTTGTTCGTCCCATGCCCACACGCTTCCACATCGTTTTGCTCCTTTACTTCTCCGGTTTGATCACAAACGAAGAGTCACAAAGTGCGAACTCCTCTACCCATATCGACCGTGAGTCGTAGCACCTCGGTCGCGGATGCACCTGTCTAGACGATTCACCGGCGCACTTGCTTGATTGCCTTCGATTTTCTAGACGGAGAAAACTCTTTTCTCCTCTCTTCTCTTTCTCTCTTTCTCTTCTCACTCTTTCAACATCTTGATAAGAGTCTCTCTAATTTCTGGACAAAACTTGTCTCGTCTAGATTAGACTGAATAGACTTCCATTGGACTGAATAATAGAGAGAGAAACATCCTATATATACTACATAGGATAAGGATGGGCCAAAAGGTATGTATATATACTATACACCTTTTCAAACAGAAAACTGCATACACCCTTTCAATATTCTGTTGAAACGAAATTGTTAAATCGTTCCAACCGACTTCAAACCTTCAAGAAAGTTGTAGATAATCTTATTATCTTTCCATCCCAATTTGGCCCAGCACAATTGGATTTCTGATGCGAAAGTTATGACGGTTTTACTAACTGTATGTCAAACTGTCGCACCCTTTCGGTATTACATTAAAACGACACTGATACATTGCTCAAATGAAATATATTTCTTCATGAAAGTTCTTGATAATCTCATTATCTATCCAACTCAATTTGAAGTATTCAAATTGGAGTCGGTATCTGAAAGTTATGCCAGTTTTACTAAAACTGTTTCTTATCGCGTACGTTCGTTTGTCCTTCTACGTACCATTTTACCGTTGATTCAAAAATGTATTTCCTTCACAAAATACTTAATTTCATCTTGTCCTCAAAATACTCCGAAATAGAAGAGTAACACACAGAAATTTCATGTTTTTCAAAAATTTCTTAAAAATACAAAAAGTGAAGTCTAACAATTAGGAAATATTTCAATCATCTTATTTTCTAAAAAATAACAAAATTCAACAGTAACACCAACAATTTACTAAATTTCAGGTTGTCCTAAAAATACTCCGAAATAGTAGACAAAAGCACACAAAATATCTTATTTTCTAAAGAATGAAAAAACTGAAGTCTAACACCTTCAAAAAGAATGAATTATCCTATTTTCTAAAAAAAGTCAAAATTTAAGTGTAACAAGAGAAAAATACGCAATTTTCATGTTGTCCTAAATATACTCCGTAACAGAAGACTAACACACACATATTTCTATTTTTTCAAAAAATTCTTAAAACTTCAAAAAGTGAAGTCTAACGACTTAAAAAAAATCAGTTATCCTATTTTGTAAAATGTGACAATTGAAGTGTAACAATAGCAAAAAACTCAATTTTCATATTTTCAAAAAAATACTCCGTAAGAGAAGACTAACACACACGAGTTTTTAGTTTTTTCAAAAAATTCTTGAAAATGCAAAAAGAGAAGTCTACCAACTAAAAAACATATCAATTCACTTCTTTCGTATAAAATGTCATAAATGAAGTGTTACTGGAGCGAAATACTTAATTTCATGTTGTCCTCAAAATACTCCGTAATAGAAGAGTAACACACACGAATTTCGTGTTTTTCAAAAAAATTCTTAAAAATTCAAAAATTGAAGTCTAACAGTTTCAAAAAATACCAACTATCTAATTTTCTATAAAAATAAATCAAAATTCAACAGTAACACGACCAATTTACTAAATTTTCAGGTTGTCCTAAAATTACTCCCAAATAGGAGACTAAGACACACAAAATTCTATTCTATAAAAAGTACTTACAAATGCTAAAAGTGAACTTTAGCACTATCAAAAAAATAAATTCTACTATTTTGTACAAATATTGAAAAATGGAAGTGTAACACGAGTAAAATATTCAATTTTCTAGTTGTCCAAAAAATACTTCGTAATAGAAGAGTAACACAAAAAGAATGAATTATCCTATTTTTTCAAACATTTCTGAAGAATGCAAAAACTGAAGTCTAACACCTTAAAAAAGAATGAATTATCCTATTTTCTAAAAAATGTCAAAATTTAAGTGTAACAAGAGAAAAATACTAAATTTTCACGTTGTCCTGAAAGTACTCCGTAACAAAAGACTAACACACACAAATTTCTATTTTTCAAAAACATTTTAAATCTTCAAAAAGTGTAGTCTAACGACTTACAAAAAAATCATTTATCGTATATGGTAAAAAATGTCATTATTGAAGTGTAACAGGAGCAAAATACTCAATTTTCAAATTTGTTGGGTATCAGCGTCACTACCGAGCCCCGCGCAGCGGATTGTGAGGCCTGATCCGACCCGATCCCAAGGACCACGTCGACGACTCGATCGTACAAATCCTAAACTACGTGCAACTACCTATGAATATAAATCTTATATACATAGAAACATACCGCGTGAAATTGATCACGGAGACAGGTTGTTCACTTAGTTGCTGCAAGCTTGCTTGCTTCGATCCCGGTAACACGCACGTCCCACGCCCGCGCGATTCGACACCTAATTCGAAGCTCCTTTTTTCGGATACAACCGGAATTTCTCCGGTTCGTCTCCGACCTTGCTCGACCTTGCTCTCGATTGATCACACCAGAGAATCTGAGTTGAGATTCCTCTACTCGTATCCACCTTGAGCTCGCGTCTTTCGGTTGTGGCAAATTCCCCTAAAATTTCCACAAACTTGCTCTATTTTCAATCTCTAATGGAGTTCTTCTCTCAACTTGTCCAACAAGTTTCTCTCTTTCAGATCTAGAATGAACCAGGGAGAGAGAGAGAGAGAGAGAGAGAGAGGATTTGCTCATATCTTATAATCAAAGCCTCCATTAATGGGGCATTAATCGTATCAAAACTGCTAATCTAGAATTTGGATCACAGAGCGTCATGACGCACGATATGGTGCGTCATGACGCACGTGTCACGAGTACTAGATCTAGCCGATATAATTGTGCTCTGTCATGACGGACAGGACTGTGTGTCATGACGCACCACCGCCATGACGCTCTGGATGGTGCGTCATGACGATATACTCACAGATTGGCCTATACATAAATACATTACTGTGCGTCATGACGGACCATATGGTGCGTCATGACGGACTATGTAATTTCTGTGATATTTGCATAATCTTATTATGCATCCAATCGTTCCAACGAACGCGTACGTTCATCTACCCTCATGTATACATTCTACAAGTTGATCTGTAACTGTATTTCCTTCAATATTTTCATTAAAATACTTCGTAATAGAAGACTAACACACAAAAATATTTATTTTGTTCAACAAATTCTTGAAAATAGAAAATGAGAAGTCTAACAACTTAAAAACATAACAATTCACTTCTTTTGTATAAAATGTCATAACTGAAGTTTTACGAGAGCGAAATACTTAATTTCATGTTATCCTCAAAATACTCCGTAATAGAAGAGTAACACACATAAATTTCATGTTTTTCAAAAAAATTCTTAAAAATTCAAAAATTGAAGTCTAACAGTTTACAAAAATATCAACTATCCTATTTTATAAAAAATATCAAAATTCAACAGTAACACGAGCAATTTACTAAATTTTCAGGTTGTCCTAAAAATACTCCGAAATAGTTGACTAACACACACAAAATTCTATTACATAAAAAAAACTTACAAATGCAAAAAGTGAACTTTAACACTATAAAAAAAAATTCTCCTATTTTCTACAAATATGGAAAAATGGAAGTGTAACACGAGCAAAATATTCCATTTTCAAGTTGTCCTAAAATACTTTGTAATAGATGAGTAACAAACAAATTTCTATTTTTTCAAACATTTATGTAGAATGCAAAAACTGAAGTCTAACACCTTCAAAAAGAATGAATTATCCTATTTTCTAAAAAAATGTGAAATTTTAAGTATAACACGATAAAAATTCCCAATTTTCATGGTGTCCTGAAAGTACTCAGTAA
This sequence comes from Luzula sylvatica, assembly GCA_946800325.1. Lineage (NCBI taxonomy): Eukaryota > Viridiplantae > Streptophyta > Magnoliopsida > Poales > Juncaceae > Luzula > Luzula sylvatica. The sequence goes on along the minus strand of OX326959.1, from coordinate 34,864,892 downwards.
CAAAAGACTAACACACACAAATTTCTATTTTTCAAAGCTATCTTAAATCATCAAAAAGTGTAGTCTAACGACTTACAAAAAAGTCATATATCCTGTATGGTAAAAAATGTCATTATTGAAGTGTAATAGGAGCAAAGTACTCAATTTTCATATTTTCATTAAAATACTTCTTAATAGAAGACTAACACACACAAATTTTTATTTTGTTCACAAAATTCGTGAAAATGCAAAAAGAGAAGTCTGACAACTTAAATACATATCAATTCACCTCTTTTGTATAAAATGTCATAAGTGAAGTGTTACGGGAGCGAAATATTTAATTTCATGTTGTCCTCAAAATTCTCCGTAATAGAAGAGTAACACACACAAATTTCATGTTTTTCAAAAAAATTCTTAAAACTTCAAAAATTGAAGTTTAACAGTTTCCAGAAATATCAACTATCCTATTTTCTAAAAACTATCAAAATTCAACAGTAACACGAGCAATATACTTAATTTTCAGGTTCTCCTAAAAATAGTCCGAAATAGTATTGTAACACACTCAAAATTCGATTCCATAAAAAATACATACAAATGCAAAAAGTGAATACTATAAAAAAAAAAATTCTCCTATTTTGTACAAATATGAAAAAATGGAAGTGTAACACGAGCAAAATATTAAATTTTTCATGTTGTCCTAAAAAATAATTTGTAATAGAAGAGTAACACACAAATTTCTGAAGAATGCAAAAATAGAAGCGTGACACCTTCAAAAAGAATGAATTATCCTATTTTCAAAAAAATGTCAAAATTTTAGTGTGACACGATAAAAATACTCAAATTCCATGTCGTCCTAAAAATATTCCGTAACAAAAGACTAACACACACACATTTCTATTATTTCAAAAATTTCATAAAACTTCATAAAGTGAAGTCTAACGAAGTACAAAAAATCATTTATCCTATTTTGTAAAAAATGTCATTATTGAAGTGCAACAGGTGCAAATTACACAATTTTCATATTTTCATTAAAATACTTCGTAATAGAAGACTAACACACACCAATATTTATTTTGTTGAAAAAATTCGTGAAAATGCAAAAAGGTAAGTCTAACAACATAAAAACATATCAATTCACTTATTTTGTATAAAATGTCATAAATTAATTGTTACGGGAGAGAAATACTTAATTTCATGTTGTCCTCAAATTACTCCGTAATAGAAGAGTAACATACACAAATTTCATGTTTTTCAAAAAATTCTTAAAAATTCAAAAGTGAAGTCTAACAGTTTTCCAAAATATCAACTGTCCTATTTTCTAAAAAAATATCAAAATTCAACAGTAGCACGGGTAATTTACTAAATTTTGAGGTTGTCCTAAAATCACTCTGAAATAGTAGATTAGCACATACAAAATTCTATTCTATAAAAAAAATACTTACAAATTCTAAAATGGAACTTTAACACTATCAAAATAATAAATTCTCTTATTTTGTACAAATATGGAAAAATGGAAGTGTAACACGAGCAAAATATTCAATTCTCAAGTTGTCCTAAAAATACTTAATTTTCATATTTTCATAAAAATACTATGTAATAGAAAACAAACACACACAAATTTTTATGTTGTTCAAAAATTTCTTGAAAATGCAAAAAGAGAAGTCTAACAACTTAAAAACATATCAATTCACCTCTTTGTATAAAATGTCACAAATGAAGTGTTAAGGGAGAGAAATACTTAATATCATGTTGTCCTCAAAATACTCCGAAATTAAAGAGTAACACACACAAATTTCGTGTTTTTCAAAAAATTCATAAAAACTCAAAAATTGAAGGCTAACAGTTTCCAAATATATCACCTATCCTGTTTTCTAAAAAATATCAAAATTCAATAGTAAATTGAGCAATTTACTAAATTTTCAGGTTGTCCTTAAAATACTCCGAAATAGTAGACTAACCAACACAAAATTTTATTCTATAAAAAAATACTTGCAAATGCAAAAAGTGAACTTTAACAGTATAAAAAAAAGAAATTCTCCTATTTTGTACAAATATGGAAAAATGGAAGTGTAACACGAGCAAAATATTCAATTTTCAAGTTGTCCTAAAAATACTTTGTAATATAAGAGTAACACACAAATATCAATTATTTCAAAAATTCCTGAAGATTGCAAAAACTGAACTCCAACACCTTAAAATAGAATGAACTATCCGATTTTCTAAAAAATGGCAAAATGTAAGTGTAACACGAGAAAAATACTCAATTTTCATGTTGTCCTAAAAATATTCTGTAACAAAAGACTAACACACACAAATATCTATTTTTTCGAAAATTTCATAACACTTCAAAAAGTGAAGTCTAACGACTTACCAAAAATCATTTATCCTATTCTGTAAAAAATGTCATTATTGAAGTGTAACAAGTGCAAAATACTCAATTTTCATATTTTCATTAAAATACTTCATGTTAGAAGACTAACACACACCAATATTTGTTTGTTCAAAAAATCCTTGAAAATGCAAAAAGAGAAGTCTAACAACTCAAAAACATATCAATTCACTCCTTTTGTATAAAATGTCATAAATGAAGTGTTACGGGAGCGAAATACTTAATTTCAAGTTGTCCTCAAAATACTCCGTAATAGAAGAGAAACACACACAAATTTCATGTTTTTCAAAAAGTACTTAAAAATTCATAAATTGAAGTCTAACAGTTTCCAAAAATATCAGCAATCCTGTTTTCTAAAAAATATCAAAATTCAATAGTAACACGAGCAATTTACTAAAAGTTCAGGTCGTCCTTAAAATACTCCGAAATAGTAGACTAACACACACAAAATTCTATTCCATAAAAAAAATACTTGCAAATGCAAAAAGTGAACTTTAATACTATCATAAAAATAAATTCTCCTATTTTGTACAAATATGGAAAAATGGAAGTGTAACACGAGCAAAATATTCAATTTTCAAGTTGTCCTAAAAATACTTTGTAATAGAAGAGTAACACAAAAATTTCTATTTTTTCAAAAATTTTTGAAGAATGCAAAAATTGAAGTCTAACACCTTCAAAAAGAATGAATTATCCTATTTTCAAAAAAATGTCAAAATTTAAGTGGAACACGAGAAAAATACTCAATTTTCATGTTGTCCTAAAAATATTCCGTAACAATAGACTAACAAACAAAAATTTCTTAAAACTTCAAAATGTGAAGTTTAACGACTTACCAAAAATCATTTATCCTATTTTTTAAAAAATGTCATTATTTAAGTGTAACAGGTGCAAAATACTCAATTTTCATATTTTCATAAAAATACTTTGTAATACAAGACTAACACACACAAATTATTATTTTGTTAAAAAAATTCTTGAAAATGCAAAAAGAGAAGTCTAACAACTTAAAAACATATCAATTCACTTCTTTTGTATAAAATGTCACAAATGAAGTGTTAATGGAGCGAAATACTTAATTTCATGTTGTCCTCAGAATACTCCGTAATAGAAGAGTAACACACACAAATTTCATGTTTTTCAAAAAATTCATAAAAATTCAAAAATTGAAGTCTAACAGTTTCCGAAAATATCAACTATCCTTTTTTCTAAAAAATATCAAAATTCAATAGTAACACGACCAATTTACTAAATTTTCAGGTTGTCCTAAAAATACTCCGAAATAGTAGACTAACACACACAAAATTCTATTCCTTAAAAAAATACTTGGAAATGCAAAAAGTGAACTTTAACACTATCAAAAAAATAAATTCTCCTGTTTTGTACAAATATGGAAATATTGAAGTGTAACAGGAGCAAAATATTCAATTTTCAAGTTGTCCTAAAAATACTTTGTAATAGAAGAGTAACACACAAATTTCTATTTTTTCAAAAATTTCTGAAGAATACAAAAACTGAAGTCTAACACCTTCAAAAAGAATGAATTATCCTATTTTCTAAAAAATGTCAAAATTTAAGTGGAACACGAGAAAAATACACAATTTGCATGTTGTCCTAAAAATATTCCGTAACAAAAGACTAACACACAAAAATAAATATTTTTTCCAAAATTTCTTAAAACTTCAAAATGTGAAGTCTAACGAATTACCAAAAATCAATTATCCTATTTTGTAAAAAATGTCATTATTTAAGTGTAACAGGTGCAAAATACTCAATTTTCATATTTTCATAAAAATACTTCGTAATAGAAGACTAACACACACAAATTTTTATTTTGTTCAAAAAATTCTTGAGAATGCAAAAAGAGAAGTCTAAAAATTAAAAAGATATCAATTCATTTCTTTTGAATAAAATGTCACAAATGAAGTGTTAAGGGAGCGAAATACTTAATTTCTTGTTGTCCTCAAAATACTCCATAGTAGAAGAGTAACACAAATTTCATGTTTTTCAAAAAATTCATAAAAATTCAAAAATTGAAGTCCAACAGTTTCCAAAAATATCAACTATCCTTTTTTCTAAAAAATATCAAAATTCAATCGTAACACGAGCAATTTACTAAATTTTTAGGTTGTCCTAAAAATTCTCCGAAATATTAGACTAACACACACAAAATTCTATTCCATAAAAAGTACTTGCAAATGCAAAAAGTGAACTTTAACACTATCAAAAAAATAAATTCTCCTGTTTTGCACAAATATGAAAAAATGGAAGTGTAACATGAGCAAAATATTCAATTTTCAAGTTGTCCTAAAAATATTTTGTAACTGAAGAGTAACACACAAATTTCTATTTTTTCAAAAATTTCCTAAAACTTCAAAATGTGAAGTCTAACGACTTACGAAAAATCATTTATCCTATTTTGTAAAAAATGTCATTATTTAAGTGTAACAGGTGCAAAATACTCAATTTTCATATTTTCATAAAAATACTTCGTAAAAGAAGAATAACACACACAAATTTTTATTTTGTTCAAAAATTTCTTGAAAATGAAAAAAGAGAAGTCTAACAACTTGAAAACATATCAATTCAATTCTTTTGTATAAAATGTCACAAATGAAGTGTTATGGGAGCGAAATACATAATTTTATGTTGTCCTCAAAATACTCCATAATAGAAGACTAACACACACAAATGTCATGTTTTTTAAAAAAAATCTTAAAAATTCAAAAATTGAAGTCTAACAGTTGCAAAAAATATCAAATATCCTCTTTTCTAAAAAATATCAAAATTCAAGAGTAACACGAGCAATTTACTAAAGTTTCAAGTTGTCCCAAAAATTCTCCGAAATAGTAGACTAACACACACAAAATTTTATTCCATAAAAAAATACTTGGAAATGCAAAAAGTGAACTTTAACACTATCAAAAAAATAAATTCTCCTCTTTTGCACAAATATGAAAAAATGGAATTGTAACACGAGCAAAATATTCAATTTTCAAGTTGTCCTAAAAATACTTTGTAACTTAAGAGTAACACACAAATTTCTATTTTTTCGAAAATTTATGAAGAATGCAAAAACAAAAGTTTAACACCTTCAAAAAGAATGAATTATCCTATTTTCTAAAAAATGTCAAAATTTAAGTGTAACACGAGAAAAATACTCAATTTTCATGTTGTCCTAAAAATATTCCGTAACAAAAGACTAACACACACAAATTTTTATTTTCTGAAAAATTTCTTAAAACTTCAAAAAGTTAAGTCTAACGACTTACAAAAAATCATTTATCCTATTTTGTAAAAAATGTCATTATTGAAGTGTAACAGGTGCAAAATACTAAATTTTCATATTTTCAAAAAAATACTTCGTAATACAAGACTAACACATACACATTTTTATTTTGTTCAAAAAATTCTTGAAAATGCAAAAAGAGAAATCAAACAACTTAAAAACATATCAATTCACTTCTTTTGTATAAAATGTCACAAATGAAGTGTTACGGGAGCGAAATACTTAATTTCATGTTGTCCTCAAAATTATCCGTAATAGAAGACTAACACACACAAATATCATATTTTTCAAAAAAAAACTTCAAAAATCCAAAATTGAAGTCTAACAGTTTCCGAAAATATCATATATCCTCTTTTTTTTAAAAATATCAAAATTAAACAGTAACACGAGCAATTTACTAAACTTCAAGTTGTCCTAAAAATACTCCAAAATAGTAGACTAACACACACAAAATTCTATTCCATAAAAAAAATTCTTGGAAATGCAAAAAGTGAACTTTAACACTAGCAAAAAAATAAATTCTCCTGTTTTGCACAAATATGAAAAAATGGAAGTGTAACATGAGCAAAATATTCAATTTTCAAGTTGTCCTAAAAATATTTTGTAACTGAAGAGTAACACACAAATTTCTATTTTTTCAAAAATTTCCTAAAACTTCAAAATGTGAAGTCTAACGACTTACGAAAAATCATTTATCCTATTTTGTAAAAAATGTCATTATTTAAGTGTAACAGGTGCAAAATACTCAATTTTCATATTTTCATAAAAATACTTCGTAATAGAAGAATAACACACACAAATTTTTATTTTGTTCAAAAATTTCTTGAAAATGAAAAAAGAGAAGTCTAACAACTTGAAAACATATCAATTCAATTCTTTTGTATAAAATGTCACAAATGAAGTGTTATGGGTGCGAAATACATAATTTTATGTTGTCCTCAAAATACTCCTTAATAGAAGACTAACACACACAAATTTCATGTTTTAAAAACCAAATCTTAAAAAATCAAAAATTGAAGTCTAACAGTTTCCCAAAATATCATATATCCTCTTTTGTACAAAAAATATCAAAATTCAACAGTAACATGAGCAATTTACAAAATTTTCAAGTTGTCCTAAAAATACTCCGAAATAGTAGACTAACACACACAAAATTCTATTCCATAAAAAATACTTGCAAATTCAAAAAGTGAACTTTAACACTATCAAAAATATAAATTCTCCTGTTTTGCACAAATATCGAAAAATTGAAGTGTAACACGAGCAAAATATTCAATTTTCAAGTTGTCCTAAAAATACTTTGTAATTGAAGAGTAACACACAAGTTCCTATTTTTCCAAAAATTTCTGAAGAATGTAAAAACTGAAGTCCGACACTTTCAAAAAGAATGAATTGTCCTATTTCCAAAAAAATGTCAAGATTTAAGTGTAACACGAGAAAAATACTCAATTTTCATGTTGTCCTAAAAAATATACTGTAACAAAAGACCAACACACACAAATTTCTATTTTTTAAAAAACTTCTTTAAATTCAAAAAGTGAAGTCTAACGACTTACAAAAAATTATTTATCCTATTTTGTAAAAAATGTCATTATTGAAGTGTAACAGGTGCAAAATACTCAATTTTCATATTCTCATAAAAATACTTCGTAATACAAGACTAACACACACAAATTTTTGTTTCGTTCAAAAAATTCTTGAAAATGCAAAAAGAAAAGTCTAACAACATAAAAACATATCAATTCACTTCTTTTGTATAAAATGTCACAAATGAAGTGTTACGGGAGCGGAATACTTAATTTCATGTTGTCCTCAAAATACTCCGTAATAGTATACTAACACACACAAATTTCATGTTTTTAAAAAAAAATCTTAAAAAATAAAAAATTGAAGTCTAAGAGTTTCCAAAAATATCATATATCCTCTTTTATAAAAAATATCAAAATTCAACAGTAATACGAGCAATTTACTAAATTTTCACGTTGTCCCAAAAATACTCCGAAATAGTAGACTAACACAAACAAAATTATATTCCATAAAAAAATACTTGGAAATTCAAAAAGTGAACATTAACACTATTAAAAAAAAAATTCTCCTGTTTTGCACAAATATCGAAAAGTGGAAGTATAACACGAGCAAAATATTTAATTTTCATGTTGTCCTAAAATTACTTTGTACTAGAAGAGTAACACACAAATGAAGTATTTTGCTCATTTAAGAAAACTATTTTGGTCTTTTTTAGAAAAAATTATAATTGATATTTTTGAAGGTGTTAGACTTCAGTTTTTGATTTTTTGCAAAAAATTGGAAAAATTGAAATTTGTATGTGTTAGCCTTCAATCACGGAATTTTTTGAGAAAATCATGAAAAATGAAGTATTTTGCTCATTTTAGAGAACTATTTTGGACTTTTTTAGAAAAATGATAATTGATATTTTTGAAGGTGTTAGACTTCAGTTTTTGATTTTATGCAAAAAATAGGAAAAATAGATATTTGTATGTGTTAGTCTTCAATCCAGGAGTTTTTTGAGAAAAACATGAAAAGAGAAGTATTTTGCTCATTTTAGAGAACTATTTTGGTGTTTTTTAGAAAAAATGATAATTGATATTTTTGAAGGTGTTAGACTTCAGTTTTTGATTTTTAGCAAAAAATAGGAAAAATAGAAATTTGTATGTGTTAGTCTTCAATCACGGAATTTTTTGAGAAAAACATGAAAAATGAAGTATTTTGCTCATTTTAGAGAACTATTTTGGTGTTTTTTAGAAAAAATGATAATTGATATTTTTGAAGGTGTTAGACTTCAGTTTTTGATTTTATGCAAAAAAATAGGAAAAATAGAAATTTGTTAGTCTTCAATCCCGCGGTTTTTTGAGAAAAACATGAAAAATGAAGTATTTTGCTCATTTTAGAAAACTATTTTGGTCTTTTTTAGAAAAAATGATAATTGATATTTTTGAAGGTGTTAGACTTCAGTTTTTGATTTTATGCAAAAAATAGGAAAATTAGAAATTTGAATGTGTTAGTCTTCAATCACGGAGTATTTTGAGAAAAACATGAAAAATGAAGTATTTTGTTCATTTGAGAGAACTATTTTGGTATTTTTTAGAAAAAATGATAATTGATATTTTTTAAGGTGTTAGACTTCAGTTTTTGATTTTTTGCAAAAAATTGGAAAAATTGAAATTTGTATGTGTTAGCCTTCAATCACGGAATTTTTTGAGAAAATCATGAAAAATGAAGTATTTTGCTCATTTTAGAGAGCTATTTTGGACTTTTTTAGAAAAATGATAATTGATATTTTTGAAGGTGTTAGACTTCAGTTTTTGATTTTATGCAAAAAATAGGAAAAATAGATATTTGTATGTGTTAGTCTTCAATCCAGGAGTTTTTTGAGAAAAACATGAAAAGTGAAGTATTTTGCTCATTTTAGAGAACTATTTTGGTCTTTTTTAGAAAAAATGATAATTGATATTTTTTAAGGTGTTGGACTTCAGTTTTTGATTTTATGCAAAAAATTGGGAAAATTGAAATTTGTATGTGTTAGTCTTCAATCACGGAATTTTTTGAGAAAAACATGAAAAATGAAGAATTTTGCTCATTTTAGAGAACTATTTTGCTCTTTTTTAGAAAAAATGATAATCGATATTTTTGAAGGTGTTAGACTTCATTTTTTGATTTTTTTGCAAAAAATAGGAAAATAGAAATTTATATGTGCTAGTCTTCAATCACGAAGTTTTTTGAGAAAAACATGTAAAATGAAGTATTTTGCTCATTTTAGAAAACTATTTTGGTCTTTTTTAGAAAAAATTATAATTGATATTTTTGAAGGTGTTAGACTTCAGTTTTTGATTCTCTGCAAAAAAAAGGAAAAATAGAAATTTGTATGTGTTAGTCTTCAATCCAGGAGATTTTTGAGAAAAACAAGAAAAGTGAAGTATTTTGCTTATTTTAGAGAACTATTTTGGTCTTTTTTAGAAAAAATGATAATTGATATTTTTGAAGGTGTTAGATTTAATTTTTTGATTTTATGCAAAAAATAGGAAAAATAGAAATTTGTATGTGTTAGTCTTCAATCACGGAGTTTTTTGAGAAAAACATGAAAAATGAAGTATTTTGCTCATTTTAGAGAGCTATTTTGGTCTTTTTTAAAAAAAATGATAATTGATATTTTTTAAGGTGTTGGACTTCAGTTTTTGATTTTATGCAAAAAATTGGAAAAATAAAAATTTGTATGTGTTAGTCTTCAATCACGGAATTTTTTGAGAAAAACATGAAAAATGAAGTATTTTGCTCATTTTAGAGAACTATTTTGGTGTTTTTTAAAAAAAATGATAATTGATATTTTTGAAGGTGTTAGACTTCAGTTTTTGATTTTATGCAAAAAAATAGGAAAAATAGAAATTTGTTAGTCTTCAATCTCGGGGTTTTTTGAGAAAAACAAGAAAAATGAAGTATTTTGCTCATTTTAGAGAACTATTTTGGTCTTTTTTAGAAAAAATGATAATTGATATTTTTGAAGGTGTTAGACTTCAGTTTTTGATTTTATGCAAAAAATAGGAAAATTAGAAATTTGAATGTGTTAGTCTTCAATCACGGAGTATTTTGAGAAAAACATGAAAAATGAAGTATTTTGTTCATTTGAGAGAACTATTTTGGTCTTTTTTAGAAAAAATGATAATTGATATTTTTTAAGGTGTTAGACTTCAGTTTTTGATTTTTTGCAAAAAATTGGAAAAATTGAAATTTGTATGTATTAGCCTTCAATCACGGAATTTTTTGAGAAAATCATGAAAAATGAAGTATTTTGCTCATTTTAGAGAACTATTTTGGACTTTTTTAGAAAAATGATAATTGATATTTTTGAAGGTGTTAGACTTCAGTTTTTGATTTTATGCAAAAAATAGGAAAAATAGATATTTGTATGTGTTAGTCTTCAATCCAGCAGTTTTTTGAGAAAAACATGAAAAGTGAAGTATTTTGCTCATTTTAGAGAACTATTTTGGTCTTTTTTAGAAAAAATGATAATTTATATTTTTTAAGGTGTTGGACTTCAGTTTTTGATTTTATGCAAAAAATTGGAAAAATAGAAATTTGTATGTGTTAGTCTTCAATCACGGAATTTTTGAGAAAAACATGAAAAATGAAGTATTTTGCTCATTTTAGAGAACTATTAGATGTTTTTTAGAAAAAATGATAATTGATATTTTTGAAGGTGTTAGACTTCAGTTTTTGATTTTAAGCAAAAAAATAGGAAAAATAGAAATTTGTTAGTCTTCAATCCCGGGGTTTTTTGAGAAAAACATGAAAAATGAAGTATTTTGCTCATTTTAGAGAACTATTTTGGTCTTTTTTAGAAAAAATGATAATTGATATTTTTGAAGGTGTTAGACTTCAGTTTTTGATTTTATGCAAAAAATAGGAAAATTAGAAATTTGAATGTGTTAGTCTTCAATCACGGAGTATTTTGAGAAAAACATGAAAAATGAAGTATTTTGTTCATTTGAGAGAACTATTTTGGTCTTTTTTAGAAAAAATGATAATTCATATTTTTTAAGGTGTTAGACTTCAGTTTTTGATTTTTTGCAAAAAATTGGAAAAATGGAAATTTGTATGTGTTAGTCTTCAATCACGGAATTTTTTGAGAAAAACATGAAAAATGAAGTATTTTGCTCATTTTAGAGAACTATTTTGGACTATTTTAGAAAAAAATGATAATGGATATTTTTGAAGGTGTTTGACTTCAGTTTTTTATTTTTTGCAAAAAATTAGACAAATAGAAATTTGTATGTGTTAATCTTCAATCACGGAATTTTTTGAGAAAAACACGAAAAATGAAGTATTTTGCTCATTTTAGAGAACTATTTTGGTCTTTTTCAGAAAAAATGATAATTGATATTTTTGAAGGTGTTAGACTTCAGTTTTTGATTTTATGCAAAAAATAGGAAAAATATAAATTTGTATGTGTTAGTCTTCAATCCCGGAGTTTTTTCAGAAAAACATGAAAGATGAAGTATTTTGCTCATTTTAGAGAACTATTTTGGTGTTTTTTAGAAAAAATGGGAATTGATATTTTTTAAGGTGTTAGACTTCAGTTTTTGATTTTTTGCAAAAAATTGGAAAAACTGAAGTTTGTATGTGTTAGCCTTCAATCACGGAATTTTTTGAGAAAATCATGAAAAATGAAGTATTTTGCTCATTTTAGAGAACTATTTTGGTCTTTTTTAGAAAAATGATAATTGATATTTTTGAAGGTGTTAGACTTCAGTTTTTGATTTTATGCAAAAAATAGTAAAAATAGAAATTTGTATGTGTTAGTCTTCAATCCAGGAGTTTTTTTGAGAAAAACATGAAAAATGAAGTATTTTGCTCATTTTAGAGAACTATTTTGGTCTTTTTTAGAAAAAATGATAATTGATATTTTTGAAGGTGTTAGACTTCATTTTTTGATTTTTTGCAAAAAAAATAGGAAAAATAGAAATTTATATGTGTTAGTGTTCAATCACGAAGTTTTTTGAGAAAAACATGAAAAATGAAGTATTTTGCTCATTTTAGAGAACTATTTTGGACTATTTTAGAAAAAAATGATAATGGATATTTTTGAAGGTGTTTGACTTCAGTTTTTTATTTTTTGAAAAAAATTAGACAAATAGAAATTTGTATGTGTTAATCTTCAATCACGGAATTTTTTGAGAAAAACATGAAAAATGAAGTATTTTGCTCATTTTAGAGAACTATTTTGGTCTTTTTTAGAAAAAATGATAATTGATATTTTTGAAGGTGTTAGACTTCATTTTTTGATTTTTTGCAAAAAATAGGAAAAATAGAAATTTATATGTGTTAGTGTTCAATCACGAAGTTTTTTGAGAAAAACATGAAAAATGAAGTATTTTGCTCATTTTAGAGAACTATTTTGGTCTTTTTTAAAAAAAATGATAATTGATATTTTTTAAGGTGTTTGACTTCAGTTTTTTATTTTTTGCAAAAAATTAGAAAAATAGAAATTTGTATGTGTTAGTCTTCAATCACGGAATTTTTTGAGAAAAACATGAAAAATGAAGTATTTTGCTCATTTTAGAAAACTATTTTGGTCTTTTTCAGAAAAAATGATAATTGATATTTTTGAAGGTGTTAGACTTCAGTTTTTGATTTTTTGCAAAAAATAGGAAAAATAGAAATTTGTATGTGTTATTCTTCAATCACGGAATTTTTTGAGAAAATCATGAAAAATGAAATATTTTGCTCATTTTAGAGAACTATTTTTGTCTTTTTTAGAAAAAATTATAATTGATGTTTTTGAAGGTGTTAGACTTCAGTTTTTGATTTTTTGCAAAAAATTGGAAAAATTGAAATTTGTATGTGTTAGTCTTCAATTACGGAATTTTTTGAGAAAATCATGAAAAATGAAGTATTTTGCTCATTTTAGAGAACAATTTTGGTCTTTTTTAGAAAAAATGAGAATTGATATTTTTTAAGGTGTTAGACTTCAGTTTTTGATTTTTTGCAAAAAATTGGAAAAATTGAAATTTGTATGTGTTAGCCTTCGATCACGGAATTTTTAGAGAAAATCATGAAAAATGAAGTATTTTGCTCATTTTAGAGAACTATTTTGGTCTTTTTTAGAAAAAATGTTAGTGGATATTTTTGAAGGTGTTAGACTTTAGTTTTTGATTTTATGCAAAAAAATAGGAAAAATAGAAATTTGTATGTGTTAGTCTTCAATCCCGGAATTTTTTGAGAAAATCATGAAAAATAAAGTATTTTGCTCATTTTAGAGAACTATTTTGGTCTTTTTTAGAAAAAATGATAATTGATATTTTTGAAGGTGTTAGACTTCAGTTTTTGATTTTATGCAAAAAATAGGAAAATTAGAAATTTGAATGTGTTAGTCTTCAATCACGGAGTATTTTGAGAAAAACATGAAAAATGAAGTATTTTGTTCATTTGAGAGAACTATTTTGGTCTTTTTTAGAAAAAATGATAATTCATATTTTTTAAGGTGTTAGACTTCAGTTTTTGATTTTTTGCAAAAAATTGGAAAAATGGAAATTTGTATGTGTTAGTCTTCAATCACGGAATTTTTTGAGAAAAACATGAAAAATGAAGTATTTTGCTCATTTTAGAGAACTATTTTGGACTATTTTAGAAAAAAATGATAATGGATATTTTTGAAGGTGTTTGACTTCAGTTTTTTATTTTTTGCAAAAAATTAGACAAATAGAAATTTGTATGTGTTAATCTTCAATCACGGAATTTTTTGAGAAAAACACGAAAAATGAAGTATTTTGCTCATTTTAGAGAACTATTTTGGTCTTTTTCAGAAAAAATGATAATTGATATTTTTGAAGGTGTTAGACTTCAGTTTTTGATTTTATGCAAAAAATAGGAAAAATATAAATTTGTATGTGTTAGTCTTCAATCCCGGAGTTTTTTCAGAAAAACATGAAAGATGAAGTATTTTGCTCATTTTAGAGAACTATTTTGGTGTTTTTTAGAAAAAATGGGAATTGATATTTTTTAAGGTGTTAGACTTCAGTTTTTGATTTTTTGCAAAAAATTGGAAAAACTGAAGTTTGTATGTGTTAGCCTTCAATCACGGAATTTTTTGAGAAAATCATGAAAAATGAAGTATTTTGCTCATTTTAGAGAACTATTTTGGTCTTTTTTAGAAAAATGATAATTGATATTTTTGAAGGTGTTAGACTTCAGTTTTTGATTTTATGCAAAAAATAGTAAAAATAGAAATTTGTATGTGTTAGTCTTCAATCCAGGAGTTTTTTTGAGAAAAACATGAAAAATGAAGTATTTTGCTCATTTTAGAGAACTATTTTGGTCTTTTTTAGAAAAAATGATAATTGATATTTTTGAAGGTGTTAGACTTCATTTTTTGATTTTTTGCAAAAAATAGGAAAAATAGAAATTTATATGTGTTAGTGTTCAATCACGAAGTTTTTTGAGAAAAACATGAAAAATGAAGTATTTTGCTCATTTTAGAGAACTATTTTGGACTATTTTAGAAAAAAATGATAATGGATATTTTTGAAGGTGTTTGACTTCAGTTTTTTATTTTTTGCAAAAAATTAGACAAATAGAAATTTGTATGTGTTAATCTTCAATCACGGAATTTTTTGAGAAAAACATGAAAAATGAAGTATTTTGCTCATTTTAGAGAACTATTTTGGTCTTTTTTAGAAAAAATGATAATTGATATTTTTGAAGGTGTTAGACTTCATTTTTTGATTTTTTGCAAAAAATAGGAAAAATAGAAATTTATATGTGTTAGTGTTCAATCACGAAGTTTTTTGAGAAAAACATGAAAAATGAAGTATTTTGCTCATTTTAGAGAACTATTTTGGTCTTTTTTAAAAAAAATGATAATTGATATTTTTTAAGGTGTTTGACTTCAGTTTTTTATTTTTTGCAAAAAATTAGAAAAATAGAAATTTGTATGTGTTAGTCTTCAATCACGGAATTTTTTGAGAAAAACATGAAAAATGAAGTATTTTGCTCATTTTAGAAAACTATTTTGGTCTTTTTCAGAAAAAATGATAATTGATATTTTTGAAGGTGTTAGACTTCAGTTTTTGATTTTTTGCAAAAAATTGGAAAAATAGAAATTTGTATGTGTTATTCTTCAATCACGGAATTTTTTGAGAAAATCATGAAAAATGAAATATTTTGCTCATTTTAGAGAACTATTTTTGTCTTTTTTAGAAAAAATTATAATTGATGTTTTTGAAGGTGTTAGACTTCAGTTTTTGATTTTTTGCAAAAAATTGGAAAAATTGAAATTTGTATGTGTTAGTCTTCAATTACGGAATTTTTTGAGAAAATCATGAAAAATGAAGTATTTTGCTCATTTTAGAGAACAATTTTGGTCTTTTTTAGAAAAAATGAGAATTGATATTTTTTAAGGTGTTAGACTTCAGTTTTTGATTTTTTGCAAAAAATTGGAAAAATTGAAATTTGTATGTGTTAGCCTTCGATCACGGAATTTTTAGAGAAAATCATGAAAAATGAAGTATTTTGCTCATTTTAGAGAACTATTTTGGTCTTTTTTAGAAAAAATGTTAGTGGATATTTTTGAAGGTGTTAGACTTTAGTTTTTGATTTTATGCAAAAAAATAGGAAAAATAGAAATTTGTATGTGTTAGTCTTCAATCCCGGAATTTTTTGAGAAAATCATGAAAAATAAAGTATTTTGCTCATTTTAGAGAACTATTTTGGTCTTTTTTAGAAAAAATGATAATTGATATTTTTGAAGGTGTTAGACTTCAGTTTTTGATTTTATGCAAAAAATAGGAAAATTAGAAATTTGAATGTGTTAGTCTTCAATCACGGAGTATTTTGAGAAAAACATGAAAAATGAAGTATTTTGTTCATTTGAGAGAACTATTTTGGTCTTTTTTAGAAAAAATGATAATTCATATTTTTTAAGGTGTTAGACTTCAGTTTTTGATTTTTTGCAAAAAATTGGAAAAATGGAAATTTGTATGTGTTAGTCTTCAATCACGGAATTTTTTGAGAAAAACATGAAAAATGAAGTATTTTGCTCATTTTAGAGAACTATTTTGGACTATTTTAGAAAAAAATGATAATGGATATTTTTGAAGGTGTTTGACTTCAGTTTTTTATTTTTTGCAAAAAATTAGACAAATAGAAATTTGTATGTGTTAATCTTCAATCACGGAATTTTTTGAGAAAAACACGAAAAATGAAGTATTTTGCTCATTTTAGAGAACTATTTTGGTCTTTTTCAGAAAAAATGATAATTGATATTTTTGAAGGTGTTAGACTTCAGTTTTTGATTTTATGCAAAAAATAGGAAAAATATAAATTTGTATGTGTTAGTCTTCAATCCCGGAGTTTTTTCAGAAAAACATGAAAGATGAAGTATTTTGCTCATTTTAGAGAACTATTTTGGTGTTTTTTAGAAAAAATGGGAATTGATATTTTTTAAGGTGTTAGACTTCAGTTTTTGATTTTTTGCAAAAAATTGGAAAAACTGAAGTTTGTATGTGTTAGCCTTCAATCACGGAATTTTTTGAGAAAATCATGAAAAATGAAGTATTTTGCTCATTTTAGAGAACTATTTTGGTCTTTTTTAGAAAAATGATAATTGATATTTTTGAAGGTGTTAGACTTCAGTTTTTGATTTTATGCAAAAAATAGTAAAAATAGAAATTTGTATGTGTTAGTCTTCAATCCAGGAGTTTTTTTGAGAAAAACATGAAAAATGAAGTATTTTGCTCATTTTAGAGAACTATTTTGGTCTTTTTTAGAAAAAATGATAATTGATATTTTTGAAGGTGTTAGACTTCATTTTTTGATTTTTTGCAAAAAATAGGAAAAATAGAAATTTATATGTGTTAGTGTTCAATCACGAAGTTTTTTGAGAAAAACATGAAAAATGAAGTATTTTGCTCATTTTAGAGAACTATTTTGGACTATTTTAGAAAAAAATGATAATGGATATTTTTGAAGGTGTTTGACTTCAGTTTTTTATTTTTTGCAAAAAATTAGACAAATAGAAATTTGTATGTGTTAATCTTCAATCACGGAATTTTTTGAGAAAAACATGAAAAATGAAGTATTTTGCTCATTTTAGAGAACTATTTTGGTCTTTTTTAGAAAAAATGATAATTGATATTTTTGAAGGTGTTAGACTTCATTTTTTGATTTTTTGCAAAAAATAGGAAAAATAGAAATTTATATGTGTTAGTGTTCAATCACGAAGTTTTTTGAGAAAAACATGAAAAATGAAGTATTTTGCTCATTTTAGAGAACTATTTTGGTCTTTTTTAAAAAAAATGATAATTGATATTTTTTAAGGTGTTTGACTTCAGTTTTTTATTTTTTGCAAAAAATTAGAAAAATAGAAATTTGTATGTGTTAGTCTTCAATCACGGAATTTTTTGAGAAAAACATGAAAAATGAAGTATTTTGCTCATTTTAGAAAACTATTTTGGTCTTTTTCAGAAAAAATGATAATTGATATTTTTGAAGGTGTTAGACTTCAGTTTTTGATTTTTTGCAAAAAATTGGAAAAATAGAAATTTGTATGTGTTATTCTTCAATCACGGAATTTTTTGAGAAAATCATGAAAAATGAAATATTTTGCTCATTTTAGAGAACTATTTTTGTCTTTTTTAGAAAAAATTATAATTGATGTTTTTGAAGGTGTTAGACTTCAGT
The DNA here is from genome assembly GCA_946800325.1 of Luzula sylvatica. Taxonomy (NCBI): domain Eukaryota; kingdom Viridiplantae; phylum Streptophyta; class Magnoliopsida; order Poales; family Juncaceae; genus Luzula; species Luzula sylvatica. The sequence continues at coordinate 34,847,043 of OX326959.1, read as the reverse complement.
TTTTGATTTTTTGCAAAAAATTGGAAAAATTGAAATTTGTATGTGTTAGTCTTCAATTACGGAATTTTTTGAGAAAATCATGAAAAATGAAGTATTTTGCTCATTTTAGAGAACAATTTTGGTCTTTTTTAGAAAAAATGAGAATTGATATTTTTTAAGGTGTTAGACTTCAGTTTTTGATTTTTTGCAAAAAATTGGAAAAATTGAAATTTGTATGTGTTAGCCTTCGATCACGGAATTTTTAGAGAAAATCATGAAAAATGAAGTATTTTGCTCATTTTAGAGAACTATTTTGGTCTTTTTTAGAAAAAATGTTAGTGGATATTTTTGAAGGTGTTAGACTTTAGTTTTTGATTTTATGCAAAAAAATAGGAAAAATAGAAATTTGTATGTGTTAGTCTTCAATCCCGGAATTTTTTGAGAAAATCATGAAAAATAAAGTATTTTGCTCATTTTAGAGAACTATTTTGGTCTTTTTTAGAAAAAATGATAATTGATATTTTTGAAGGTGTTAGACTTCAGTTTTTGATTTTATGCAAAAAATAGGAAAATTAGAAATTTGAATGTGTTAGTCTTCAATCACGGAGTATTTTGAGAAAAACATGAAAAATGAAGTATTTTGTTCATTTGAGAGAACTATTTTGGTCTTTTTTAGAAAAAATGATAATTCATATTTTTTAAGGTGTTAGACTTCAGTTTTTGATTTTTTGCAAAAAATTGGAAAAATGGAAATTTGTATGTGTTAGTCTTCAATCACGGAATTTTTTGAGAAAAACATGAAAAATGAAGTATTTTGCTCATTTTAGAGAACTATTTTGGACTATTTTAGAAAAAAATGATAATGGATATTTTTGAAGGTGTTTGACTTCAGTTTTTTATTTTTTGCAAAAAATTAGACAAATAGAAATTTGTATGTGTTAATCTTCAATCACGGAATTTTTTGAGAAAAACACGAAAAATGAAGTATTTTGCTCATTTTAGAGAACTATTTTGGTCTTTTTCAGAAAAAATGATAATTGATATTTTTGAAGGTGTTAGACTTCAGTTTTTGATTTTATGCAAAAAATAGGAAAAATATAAATTTGTATGTGTTAGTCTTCAATCCCGGAGTTTTTTCAGAAAAACATGAAAGATGAAGTATTTTGCTCATTTTAGAGAACTATTTTGGTGTTTTTTAGAAAAAATGGGAATTGATATTTTTTAAGGTGTTAGACTTCAGTTTTTGATTTTTTGCAAAAAATTGGAAAAACTGAAGTTTGTATGTGTTAGCCTTCAATCACGGAATTTTTTGAGAAAATCATGAAAAATGAAGTATTTTGCTCATTTTAGAGAACTATTTTGGTCTTTTTTAGAAAAATGATAATTGATATTTTTGAAGGTGTTAGACTTCAGTTTTTGATTTTATGCAAAAAATAGTAAAAATAGAAATTTGTATGTGTTAGTCTTCAATCCAGGAGTTTTTTTGAGAAAAACATGAAAAATGAAGTATTTTGCTCATTTTAGAGAACTATTTTGGTCTTTTTTAGAAAAAATGATAATTGATATTTTTGAAGGTGTTAGACTTCATTTTTTGATTTTTTGCAAAAAATAGGAAAAATAGAAATTTATATGTGTTAGTGTTCAATCACGAAGTTTTTTGAGAAAAACATGAAAAATGAAGTATTTTGCTCATTTTAGAGAACTATTTTGGACTATTTTAGAAAAAAATGATAATGGATATTTTTGAAGGTGTTTGACTTCAGTTTTTTATTTTTTGCAAAAAATTAGACAAATAGAAATTTGTATGTGTTAATCTTCAATCACGGAATTTTTTGAGAAAAACATGAAAAATGAAGTATTTTGCTCATTTTAGAGAACTATTTTGGTCTTTTTTAGAAAAAATGATAATTGATATTTTTGAAGGTGTTAGACTTCATTTTTTGATTTTTTGCAAAAAATAGGAAAAATAGAAATTTATATGTGTTAGTGTTCAATCACGAAGTTTTTTGAGAAAAACATGAAAAATGAAGTATTTTGCTCATTTTAGAGAACTATTTTGGTCTTTTTTAAAAAAAATGATAATTGATATTTTTTAAGGTGTTTGACTTCAGTTTTTTATTTTTTGCAAAAAATTAGAAAAATAGAAATTTGTATGTGTTAGTCTTCAATCACGGAATTTTTTGAGAAAAACATGAAAAATGAAGTATTTTGCTCATTTTAGAAAACTATTTTGGTCTTTTTCAGAAAAAATGATAATTGATATTTTTGAAGGTGTTAGACTTCAGTTTTTGATTTTTTGCAAAAAATTGGAAAAATAGAAATTTGTATGTGTTATTCTTCAATCACGGAATTTTTTGAGAAAATCATGAAAAATGAAATATTTTGCTCATTTTAGAGAACTATTTTTGTCTTTTTTAGAAAAAATTATAATTGATGTTTTTGAAGGTGTTAGACTTCAGTTTTTGATTTTTTGCAAAAAATTGGAAAAATTGAAATTTGTATGTGTTAGTCTTCAATTACGGAATTTTTTGAGAAAATCATGAAAAATGAAGTATTTTGCTCATTTTAGAGAACAATTTTGGTCTTTTTTAGAAAAAATGAGAATTGATATTTTTTAAGGTGTTAGACTTCAGTTTTTGATTTTTTGCAAAAAATTGGAAAAATTGAAATTTGTATGTGTTAGCCTTCGATCACGGAATTTTTAGAGAAAATCATGAAAAATGAAGTATTTTGCTCATTTTAGAGAACTATTTTGGTCTTTTTTATAAAAAAAGAAAATTGATATTTTTGAAGGTGTTAGACTTCATTTTTTTATTTTTTGCAAAAAATAGGAAAAATAGAAATTTGTATGTGGTAGTGTTCAATCACGAAGTTTTTTGAGAAAATCATGAAAAATGAAGTATTTTGCTCATTTTAGAGAACTATTTTGGACTCTTTTAGAAAAAATGATAATTGATATTTTTGAAGGTGTTAGACTTCAGTTTTTGATTTTTTGCAAAAAATTGGAAAAATAGAAATTTGTATGGGTTAGTCTTCAATCACGGAATTTGTTGAGAAAAACATGAAAAATGAAGTATTTTGCTCATTTTAGAGAACTATTTTGGTCTTTTTTAGAAAAAATGATAATTGATATTTTTGAAGGTGTTAGACTTCAGTTTTTGATTTTTTGCAAAAAAATGGAAAAATTGAAATTTGTATGTGTTATTCTTCAATTACGGAATTTTTTGAGAAAATCATGAAAAATGAAGTATTTTGCTCATTTTAGAGAACTATTTTGGTCTTTTTTAGAAAAAATGATAATTGATATTTTTGAAGGTGTTAGACTTCAGTTTTTGATTTTATGCAAAAAATAGGAAAAATATAAATTTGTATGTGTTAGTCTTAAATCCCGGAGTTTTTTGAGAAAAACATGAAAGATGAAGTATTTTGCTCATTTTAGAGAACTATTTTGGTGTTTTTTAGAAAAAATGATAATTGATATTTTTGAAGGTGTTAGACTTCAGTTTTTGATTTTTAGCAAAAAATAGGAAAAATAGAAATTTGTATGTGTTAGTCTTCAATCATGAAGTTTTTTGAGAAAAACATGAAAAATGAAGTTTTTTTCTCATTTTAGAGAACTATTTTGGTCTTTTTTAGAAAAAATGATAATTGATATTTTTGAAGGTGTTAGACTTCAGTTTTTGATTTTATGCAAAAAATAGGAAAATTAGAAATTTGTTAGTCTTCAATCACGGAATATTTTGAGAAAATCTTGAAAAATGAAGTATTTTGCTCATTTTAGAGAACTATTTTGGTCTTTTTTAGAAAAAATGATAATTGATATTTTTGAAGGTGTTAGACTTAAGTTTTTGATTTTATGCAAAAAATATGAAAAATAGAAATTTGTATGTGTTAGTCTTCAATCACGGAGTTTTTCGAGAAAAACATGAAAAATGAAGTATTTTGCTCATTTTAGAGAACTATTTTGGTCTTTTTTAGAAAAAATGATAATTGATATTTTTGAAGGTGTTAGACTTCAGTTTTTGATTTTATGCAAAAAATAGGAAAAATAGAAATTTGTATGTGTCAGTCTTCAATCCCGGAATTTTTTGATAAAAACATGAATAATGAAGTATTTTGCTCATTTTAGAGAACTATTTTGGTCTTTTTTAGAAAAAATGATAATTGATATTTTTGAAGGTGTTAGACTTCAGTTTTTGATTTTATGCAAAAAATTGGAAAAATAGAAATTTGTATGTGTTAGTCTTCATTCCCGGAGTTTTTTTGAGAAATACATGAAAAATGAAGTATTTTGCTCATTTTAGAGAACTATTTTGGTCTTTTTTAGAAAAAATGATAATTGATATTTTTGAAGGTGTTAGACTTCAGTTGTTGATTTTTTGCAAAAAATTGGAAAAATTGAAATTTGTATGTGTTAGTCTTCAATTACGGAATTTTTTGAGAAAATCATGAAAAATGAAGTATTTTGCTCATTTTAGAGAACTATTTTGGTCTTTTTTAGAAAAAATGATAATTTATATTTTTGAAGGTGTTAGACTTCAGTTTTTGATTTTTTGCAAAAAATTGGAAAAATTGAAATTTGTGTGTGTTAGCCTTCAATCACGGAATTTTTTGAGAAAATCACGAAAAATGATGTATTTTGCTCATTTTAGAGAACTATTTTGGTCTTTTTAAGAAAAATGATAATTGATATTTTTGAAGGTGTTAGACTTCAGTTTTTGATTTTATGCAAAAAATAGTAAAAATAGAAATTTGTATGTGTTAGTCTTCAATCCAGGAGTTTTTTTGAGAAAAACATGAAAAATGAAGTATTTTGCTCAATTTAGAGAACTATTTTGGTCTTTTTTAGAAAAAATGATAATTGATATTTTTGAAGGTGTTAGACTTCATTTTTTGATTTTTTGCAAAAAATAGGAAAAATAGAAATTTATATGTGTTAGTCTTCAATCACGAAGTTTTTTGAGAAAAACATGAAAAATGAAGTATTTTGCTCATTTTAGAGAACTATTTTGGACTCTTTTAGAAAAAATGATAATGGATATTTTTGAAGGTGTTTGACTTCAGTTTTTTATTTTTTGCAAAAAATTAGAAAAATAGAAATTTGTATGTGTTAATCTTCAATCACTGAATTTTTGGAGAAAAACATGAAAAATGAAGTATTTTGCTCATTTTAGAGAACTATTTTGGTCTTTTTCAGAAAAAATGATAATAGATATTTTTGAAGGTGTTAGACTTCAGTTTTTGATTTTTTGCAAAAAATAGGAAAAATAGAAATTTGTATGTGTTATTCTTCAATCACGGAATTTTTTGAGAAAATCATGAAAAATGAAATATTTTGCTCATTTTAGGGAACTATTTTGGTCTTTTTTAGAAAAAATTATAATTGATGTTTTTGAAGGTGTTAGACTTCAGTTTTTGATTTTTTGCAAAAAATTGGAAAAATTTAAACTTGTATGTGTTAGTCTTCAATTACGGAATTTTTTGAGAAAATCATGAAAAATGAAGTATTTTGCTCATTTTAGAGAACTATTTTGGTCTTTTTTAGAAAAAATGAGAATTGATATTTTTTAAGGTGTTAGACTTCAGTTTTTGATTTTTTGCAAAAAATTGGAAAAATTGAAATTTGTATGTGTTAGCCTTCAATCACGGAATTTTTTGAGAAAATCATGAAAAATGAAGTATTTTGCTCATTTTAGAGAACTATTTTGGTCTTTTTTATAAAAAATGAAAATTGATATTTTTGAAGGTGTTAGACTTCATTTTTTTATTTTTTGCAAAAAATAGGAAAAATAGAAATTTGTATGTGGTAGTCTTCAATCACGAAGTTTTTTGAGAAAATCATGAAAAATGAAGTATTTTGCTCATTTTAGAGAACTATTTTGGACTCTTTTAGAAAAAATGATAATTGATATTTTTGAAGGTGTTAGACTTCAGTTTTTGATTTTTTGCAAAAAAATGGAAAAATAGAAATTTGTATGGGTTAGTCTTCAATCACGGAATTTTTTGAGAAAACATGAAAAATGAAGTATTTTGCTCATTTTAGAGAACTATTTTGGTCTTTTTTAGAAAAAATGATAATTGATATTTTTGAAGGTGTTAGACTTCAGTTTTTGATTTTATGCAAAAAATAGGAAAAATATAAATTTGTATGTGTTAGTCTTCAATCCCGGAGTTTTTTGAGAAAAACATGAAAGATGAAGTATTTTGCTCATTTTAGAGAACTATTTTGGTGTTTTTTAGAAAAAATGATAATTGATATTTTTGAAAGTGTTAGACTTCAGTTTTTGATTTTTAGCAAAAAATAGGAAAAATAGAAATTTGTATGTGTTAGTCTTCAATCACGTAGTTTTTTGAGAAAAACATGAAAAATGAAGTATTTTTCTCATTTTAGAGAACTATTTTGGTCTTTTTTAGAAAAAATGATAATTGATATTTTTGAAGTTGTTAGACTTCAGTTTTTGATTTTATGCAAAAAATAGGAAAAATAGAAATTTGTATGTGTTAGTCTTCAATCACGGAGTTTTTCGAGAAAAACAAGAAAAATGAAGTATTTTGCTCATTTTAGAGAACTATTTTGGTCTTTTTTAGAAAAAATGATAATTGATATTTTTGAAGGTGTTAGACTTCAGTTTTTGATTTTTTGCAAAAAATTGGGAAAATAGAAATTTGTATGTGTTAGTCTTCTATCACGGAATTTTTTGAGAAAAACAAGAATAATGAAGTATTTTGCTCATTTTAGAGAACTATTTTGGTCTTTTTTAGAAAAAATGATAATTGATATTTTTGAAGGTGTTAGACTTCAGTTTTTGATTTTATGCAAAAAATTGGAAAAATTGAAATTTGTATGTGTTAGTCTTCAATCCCGGAGTTTTTTTGAGAAATACATGAAAAATGAAGTATTTTGCTCATTTTAGAGAACTATATTGGTCTTTTTTAGAAAAAATGATAATTGATATTTTTGAAGGTGTTAGACTTAAGTTTTTGATTTTATGCAAAAAATAGGAAAAATAGAAATTTGTTAGTCTTCAATCACGGAATATTTTGAGAAAATCATGAAAAATGAAGTATTTTGCTCATTTTAGTGAACTATTTTGGTCTTTTTTAGAAAAAATGATAATTGATAGTTTTGAAGGTGTTAGACTTAAGTTTTTGATTTTATGCAAAAAATAGGAAAAATAGAAATTTGTATGTGTTAGTCTTCAATCACGGAGTTTTTCGAGAAAAACATGAAAAATGAAGTATTTTGCTCATTTTAGAGAACTATTTTGGTCTTTTTTAGAAAAAATGATAATTGATATTTTTGAAGGTGTTAGACTTCAGTTTTTGATTTTTTGCAAAAAATTGGGAAAATAGAAATTTGTATGTGTTAGTCTTCTATCACGGAATTTTTTGAGAAAAACATGAATAATGAAGTATTTTGCTCATTTTAGAGAACTATTTTGGTCTTTTTTAGAAAAAATGATAATTGATATTTTTGAAGGTGTTAGACTTCAGTTTTTGATTTTATGCAAAAAATTGGAAAAATAGAAATTTGTATGTGTTAGTCTTCAATCCCGGAGTTTTTTTGAGAAATACATGAAAAATGAAGTATTTTGCTCATTTTAGAGAACTATATTTGTCTTTTTTAGAAAAAATGATAATCGATATTTTTGAAGGTGTTAGACTTCATTTTTTGACTTTTTTTTGCAAAAAATAGGAAAATAGGAATTTATATGTGTTAGTCTTCAATCACGAAGTTTTTTGAGAAAAACATGAAAAATGAAGTATTTTGCTCATTTTAGAAAACTATTTTGTTCTTTTTTATAAAAAATTATAATTGATATATTTGAAGGTGTTAGACTTCAGTTTTTGATTTTATGCAAAAAAAAGGAAAAATAGAAATTTGTATGTGTTAGTCTTCAATCCAGGAGTTTTTTGAGAAAAACATGAAAAGTGAAGTATTTTGCTTATTTTAGAGAACTATTTTGGTCTTTTTTAGAAAAAATGATAATTGATATTTTTGAAGGTGTTAGATTTAATTTTTTGATTTTATGCCAAAAATAGGAAAAATAGAAATTTGTACGTGTTAGTCTTCAATCACGGAGTTTTTTTGAGAAAAACATGAAAAATGAAGTATTTTGCTCATTTTAGAGAACTATTTTGGTCTTTTTTTAGAAAAAATGATAATTGATATTTTTTAAGGTGTTGGACTTCAGTTTTTGATTTTATGCAAAAAATTGGAAAAATAAAAATTTGTATGTGTTAGTCTTCAATCACGGAATTTTTTGAGAAAAACATGAAAAATGAAGTATTTTGCAAATTTTAGAGAACTATTTTGGTGTTTTTTAGAAAAAATGATAATTGATATTTTTGAAGGTGTTAGACTTCAGTTTTTGATTTTATGCAAAAAAATAGGAAAAATAGAAATTTGTTAGTCTTCAATCCCGGGGTTTTTTGAGAAAAACATGAAAAATGAAGTATTTTGCATATTTTAGAGAACTATTTTGGTCTTTTTTAGAAAAAATGATAATTGATATTTTTGAAGGTGTTAGACTTCAGTTTTTGATTTTATGGAAAAAATAAGAAAATTAGAAATTTGAATGTGTTAGTCTTCAATCACGGAGTATTTTGAAAAAACATGAAAAATGAAGTATTTTGTTCATTTGAGAGAACTATTTTGGTCTTTTTTAGAAAAAATGATAATTGATATTTTTTAAGGTGTTAGACTTTAGTTTTTGATTTTTTGCAAAAAATTGGAAAAATTGAAATTTGTATGTGTTAGCCTTCAATCACGGAATTTTTTGAGAAAATCATGAAAAATGAAGTATTTTGCTCATTTTAGAGAACTATTTTGGACTTTTTTAGAAAAATGATAATTGATATTTTTGAAGGTGTTAGACTTCAGTTTTTGATTTTATGCAAAAAATAGGAAAAATAGAAATTTGTATGTGTTAGTCTTCAATCCAGGAGTTTTTTGAGAAAAACATGAAAGGTGAAGTATTTTGCTTATTTTAGAGAACTATTTTGGTCTTTTTTAGAAAAAATGATAATTGATATTTTTTAAGGTGTTGGACTTCAGTTTTTGATTTTATGCAAAAAATTGGAAAAATAGAAATTTGTATGTGTTAGTCTTCAATCACGGAATTTTTGAGAAACACATGAAAAATGAAGTATTTTGCTCATTTTAGAGAACTATTTTGGTGTTTTTTAGAAAAAATGATAATTGATATTTTTGAAGGTGTTAGACTTCAGTTTTTGATTTTATGCAAAAAAATAGGAAAAATAGAAATTTGTTAGTCTTCAATCCCGGGGTTTTTTGAGAAAAACATGAAAAATGAAGTATTTTGCTCATTTTAGAGAACTATTTTGGTCTTTTTTAGAAAAAATGATAATTGATATTTTTGAAGGTGTTAGACTTCAGTTTTTGATTTTATGCAAAAAATAGGAAAATTAGAAATTTGAATGTGTTAATCTTCAATCACGGAGTATTTTGAGAAAAACATGAAAAATGAAGTATTTTGCACATTTTAGAGAACTATTTTGGTGTTTTTTAGAAAAAATTATAATTGATATTTTTGAAGGTGTTAGACTTCAGTTTTTGATTTTTTGCAAAAAGTTGGAAAAATTGAAATTTGTATGTGTTATTCTTCAATCACATAATTTTTTGAGAAAATCATGAAAAATGAAGTATTTTGCTCATTATAGAGAACTATTTTGGTTTTTTTTAGAAAAAATGATAATTGATATTTTTTAAGGTGTTGGACTTCAGTTTTTGATTTTATGCAAAAAATTGGAAAAATAGAAATTTGTATGTGTTAGTCTTCAATCACGGAATTTTTGAGAAACACATGAAAAATGAAGTATTTTGCTCATTTTAGAGAACTATTTTGGTGTTTTTTAGAAAAAATGATAATTGATATTTTTGAAGGTGTTAGACTTCAGTTTTTGATTTTATGCAAAAAAATAGGAAAAATAGAAATTTGTTAGTCTTCAATCCCGGGGTTTTTTGAGAAAAACATGAAAAATGAAGTATTTTGCTCATTTTAGAGAACTATTTTGGTCTTTTTTAGAAAAAATGATAATTGATATTTTTGAAGGTGTTAGACTTCAGTTTTTGATTTTATGCAAAAAATAGGAAAATTAGAAATTTGAATGTGTTAGTCTTCAATCACGGAGTATTTTGAGAAAAACATGAAAAATGAAGTATTTTGTTCATTTGAGAGAACTATTTTGGTCTTTTTTAGAAAAAATGATAATTGATATTTTTGAAGGTGTTAGACTTCAGTTTTTGATTTTTTGCAAAAAATTGGAAAAATTGAAATTTGTATGTGTTAGCCTTCAATCACGGAATTTTTTGATAAAATCATGAAAAATGAATTATTTTGCTCATTTTAGAGAACTATTTTGGTCTTTTATAGAAAAATGATAATTGATATTTTTGAAGGTGTTAGACTTCAGTTTTTGATTTTATGGAAAAAATAGGAAAAATAGAAATTTGTATGTGTTAGTCTTCAATCCAAGAGTTTTTTGAGAAAAACATGAAAAGTGAAGTATTTTGCTTATTTTAGAGAACTATTTTGGTCTTTTTTAGAAAAAATGATAATTGATATTTTAGAAGGTGTTACATTTAATTTTTTGATTTTATGCAAAAAATAGGAAAAATAGAAATTTGTATGTGTTAGTCTTCAATCACGGAGTTTTTTGAGAAAAACATGAAAAATGAAGTATTTTGCTCATTTTATAGAACTATTTTGGTCTTTTTTAGAAAAAATGATAGTTGATATTTTTTAAGGTGTTGGACTTCAGTTTTTGATTTTTTGCAAAAAATTGGAAAAATTGAAATTTGTTAGTCTTCAATCACGGAATTTTTTCACAAAATCATGAAAAATGAAGTATTTTGCCCATTTTGGAGAACTATTTTGGTCTTTTTTAGAAAAATGATAGTTTATATTTTTGAAGGTGTTAGACTTCAGTTTTTGATTTTATGCAAAAAATTGGAAAAATAGAAATTTGTATGTGTTAGTCTTCAATCACGGAATGTTTTGAGAAAAACATGAAAAATGAAGTATTTTGCTCATTTTAGAGAACTATTTTTGTGTTTTTTAGAACGAATGATAATTTATATTTTTGAAGGTGCTAGACTTCAGTTTTTGATTTTATGCAAAAAATAGGAAAAATAGAAATTTGTTAGTCTTCATCCCGGGGTTTTTTGAGGAAAACATGAAAAATGAAGTATTTTGCTCATTTTAGAGAACTATTTTGGTCTTTTATAGAAAAAATGATAATTGATATTTTTGAAGGTGTTAGACTTCAGTTTTTGATTTTATGCAAAAAATAGGAAAATTAGAAATTTGAATGTGTTAGTCTTCAATCACGGAGTATTTTGAGAAAAACATGAAAAATGAAGTATTTTGCACATTTTAGAGAACTATTTTGGTGTTTTTTAGAAAAAATTATAATTGATATTTTTGAAGGTGTTAGACTTCAGTTTTTGATTTTTTGCAAAAAGTTGGAAAAATTGAAATTTGTATGTGTTATTCTTCAATCACATAATTTTTTGAGAAAATCATGAAAAATGAAGTATTTTGCTCATTATAGAGAACTATTTTGGTTTTTTTTAGAAAAAATGATAATTGATATTTTTGAAGGTGTTAGACTTCAGTTTTTGATTTTATGCAAAAAAAAGGAAAAATAGAAATTTGTATGTGTTAGTCTTCAATCCAGGAGTTTTTTGAGAAAAACATGAAAAGTGAAGTATTTTGCTTATTTTATAGAACTATTTTGGTCTTTTTTAGAAAAAAATTATAATTGAGATTTTTGAAGGTGTTAGATTTAATTTTTTGATTTTATGCAAAAAATAGGAAAAATAGAAATTTGTATGTGTTAGTCTTCAATCACGGAGTTTTTTGAGATAAACATGAAAAATGAAGTATTTTGCTCATTTTAGAGAACTATTTTGGTCTTTTTTAGAAAAAATGATCATTGATATTTTTTAAGGTGTTGGACTTCAATTTTTGATTTTATGCAAAAAATTGGAAAAATAGAAATTTGTATGTGTTAGTCTTCAATCATGGAATTTTTTGAGAAAAACATGAAAAATGAAGTATTTTGCTCATTTTAGAGAACTATTTTGCTCATTTTTAGAAAAAATGATAATCGATATTTTTGAAGGTGTTAGACTTCATTTTTTGATTTTTTTGCAAAAAATAGGAAAATAGAAATTTATATGTGTTAGTCTTCAATCACGAAGTTTTTTGAGAAAAACATGAAAAATGAAGTATTTTGCTCATTTTAGAAAACTATTTTTTTCTTTTTTAGAAAAAATTATAATTGATTTTTTTGAATGTGTTAGACTTCAGTTTTTGATTTTATGAAAAAAAAAGGAAAAATAGAAATTTGTATATGTTAGTCTTCAATCCAGGAGTTTTTTGAGAAAAACATGAAAAATGAAGAATTTTGTTCATTTTAGAGAACTATTTTGGTCTTTCTTAGAAAAAAATGATAATTGATATTTTTTAAGGGGTTAGACTTCAGTTTTTGATTTTTTGCAAAAAAATTGGAAAAATTGAGATTTGTATGTGTTAGCCTTCAATCACGGAATTTTTTTAGAAAATCATGAAAAATGAAGTATTTTGCTCATTTTAGAGAACTATTTTGGTCTTTTTTAGAAAAATGATAATTGATATTTTTGAAGGTGTTAGACTTCAGTTTTTGATTTTATGCAAAAAATAGGAAAAATATAAATTTGTATGTGTTAGTCTTCAATCCCGGAGTTTTTTGAGAAAAACATGAAAAATGAAGTATTTTGCTCATTTTAGAGAACTATTTTGGTCTTTTTTAGAAAAAATGATAATTGATATTTTTTAAGGTGTTAGACTTCATTTTTTTATTTTTTGCAAAAAATAGGAAAAAAGAAATTTATATGTGTTAGTCTTCAATCACGAAGTTTTTTGAGAAAACATGAAAAATGAAGTATTTTGCTCATTTTAGAGAACTATTTTGGACTCTTTTAGAAAAAATGATAATTGATATTTTTGAAGGTGTTAGACTTCAGTTTTTTATTTTTTGCAAAAAATAGGAAAAATAGCAATTTGTATGTGTTAGTCTTCAATCACGGAATGTTTTGAGAAAAACATGAAAAATGAAGTATTTTGCTCATTTTAGAGAACTATATTTGGTGTTTTTTAGAAAAAATGATAATTGATATTTTTGAAGGTGTTAGACTTCATTTTTTGATTTTATGCAAAAAATAGGAAAAATAGAAATTTGTATGTGTCAGTCTTCAATCCCGGAGTTTTTTGAGAAAAACAGGAAAAATGAAGTATTTTGCTCATTTTAAAGAACTATTTTTGGTGTTTTTTAGAAAAAATGATAATTGATATTTTTGAAGGTGTTAGACTTCATTTTTTGATTTTTTGCAAAAAATAGGAAAAATAGAAATTTATATGTGGTAGTCTTCAAGCACGAATTGTTTTGAGAAAAACATGAAAAATGAAGTATTTTGCTCATTTTTGAGAACTATTTTGGACTCTTTTAGAAAAAATGATAATTGATATTTTTGAAGGTGTTAGAATTCAGTTTTTTATTTTTTGCAAAATATTGGAAAAATTGAAATTTGTATGTGTTAGTCTTCAATCACGGAATTTTTTGAGAAAATCATGAAAAATGAAGTATTTTGCTCATTTTAGAGAACTATTTTGGTCTTTTTTAGAAAAAATGATAATTGATATTTTTTAAGGTGTTAGACTTCAGTTTTTGATTTTATGCAAAAAATAGGAAAAATAGAAATTTGTATGTGTTAGTCTTCAATCACGGAGTTTTTCGAGAAAAACATTAAAAATGAAGTATTTTGCTCATTTTAGAGAACTATTTTGGTCTTTTTTAGAAAAAATGATAATTGATATTTTTGAAGGTGTTAGACTTCAGTTTTTGATTTTTTGCAAAAAATTGGGAAAATAGAAATTTGTATGTGTTAGTCTTCTATCACGGAATTTTTTGAGAAAAACATGAATAATGATGTATTTTGCTCATTTTAGAGAACTATTTTGGTCTTTTTTAGAAAAAAATGATAATTGATATTTTTGAAGGTGTTAGACTTCAGTTTTTGATTTTATGCAAAAAAATTGGAAAAATAGAAATTTGTATGTGTTATTCTTCAATCCCGTAGTTTTTTGAGAAATACATGAAAAATGAAGTATTTTGCTCATTTTAGAGAACTATTTTGGTCTTTTTTCGAAAAAATGATAATTGATATTTTTGAAGGTGTGAGACTTCAGTTTTTGATTTTATGCAAAAAATAGGAAAAATAGAAATTTGTATGTGTGAGTCTTCAATCACGGAGTTTTTCGAGAAAAACATGAAAAATGAAGTATTTTGCTCATTTTAGAGAACTATTTTGGTCTTTTTTAGAAAAAAAGATAATTGATATTTTTGAAAAACATGAAAAATGAAGTATTTTGCTCATTTTAGAGAACTATTTTGGTCTTTTTTAGAAAAAATGATAATTGATATTTTTGAAGGTGTTAGACTTCAGTTTTTGATTTTTTTGCAAAAAATTGGAAAAATTGAAATTTGTATGTGTTATTCTTCAATCACGGAATTTTTTGAGAAAATCATGAAAAATGAAATATTTTGCTCATTTTAGAGAACTATTTTGGTCTTTTTTAGAAAAAATGATAATTGATATTTTTGAAGGTGTTAGACTTCAGTTTTTGATTTTATGCAAAAAATAGGAAAAATAGAAATTTTTATGTGTTAGTCTTCAATCCAGGAGTTTTTTGAGAAAAACATGAAAAATGAAGTATTTTGCTCATTTTAGAGAACTATTTTGGTCTTTTTTAGAAAAAATGATAATTGATATTTTTTAAGGTGTTGGACTTCAGTTTTTGATTTTTTGCAAAAAATTGGAAAAATTGAACTTTGTATGTGTTAGTCTTCAATCCCGGAGTTTTTTGAGAAATACATGAAAAATGAAGTATTTAGCTTATTTTAGAGAACTATTTTGGTCTTTTTTAGAAAAAATGATAATTGATATTTTTGAAGGTGTTAGACTTCATTTTTTGATTTTATGCAAAAAATTGGAAAAATAGAAATTTGTATGTGTTAGTCTTCAATCACGGAATTTTTTGAGAAAAACATGAATAATGAAGTATTTTGCTCATTTTAGAGAACTATTTTGGTGTTTTTTAGAAAAAATGATAATTGATATTTTTGAAGGTGTTAGACTTCAGTTTTTGATTTTATGCAAAAAATAGGAAAAATAGAAATTTGTTAGTCTTCAATCCTGGGGTTTTTTGATAAAAACATGAAAAATGAAGTATTTTGCTCATTTTAGAGAACTATTTTGGCCTTTTTTAGAAAAAATGATAATTGATATTTTTGAAGGTGTTAGACTTCAGTTTTTTATTTTTTGCAAACAACTGGAAAAATTGAGATTTGTATGTGTTAGCCTTCAATCACGGAATTTTTTTAGAAAATCATGAAAAATGAAGTATTTTGCTCATTTTAGAGAACTATTTTGGTCTTTTTTAGAAAAATGATAATTGATATTTTTGAAGGTGTTAGACTTCAGTTTTTGATTTTATGCAAAAAATAGGAAAAATATAAATTTGTATGTGTTAGTCTTCAATCCCGGAGTTTTTTGAGAAAAACATGAAAAATGAAGTATTTTGCTCATTTTAGAGAACTATTTTGGTCTTTTTTCGAAAAAATGATAATTGATATTTTTGAAGGTGTGAGACTTCAGTTTTTGATTTTATGCAAAAAATAGGAAAAATAGAAATTTGTATGTGTGAGTCTTCAATCACGGAGTTTTTCGAGAAAAACATGAAAAATGAAGTATTTTGCTCATTTTAGAGAACTATTTTGGTCTTTTTTAGAAAAAAAGATAATTGATATTTTTTAAGGTGTTAGACTTCAGTTTTTGATTTTATGCAAAAAATAGGAAAAATAGAAATTTGTTAGTCTTCAATCCCGGGGTTTTTTGAGAAAAACATGAAAAATGAAGTATTTTACTCATTTTAGAGAACTATTTTGGTCTTTTTTAGAAAAAATGATAATTGATATTGTTGAAGGTGTTAGACTTCAGTTTTTTATTTTTTGCAAACAATTGGAAAAATTGAGATTGGTATGTGTTAGCCTTCAATCACGGAATTTTTTAAGAAAATCATGAAAAATGAAGTATTTTGCTCATTTTAGAGAACTATTTTGGTCTTTTTTAGAAAAATGATAATTGATATTTTTGAAGGTGTTAGACTTCAGTTTTTGATTTTATGCAAAAAATAGGAAAAATATAAATTTGTATGTGTTAGTCTTCAATCCCGGAGTTTTTTGAGAAAAACATGAAAAATGAAGTATTTTGCTCATTTTAGAGAACTATTTTGGTCTTTTTTAGAAAAAATGATAATTGATATTTTTTAAGGTGTTAGACTTCAGTTTTTGATTTTATGCAAAAAATAGGAAAAATAGAAATTTGTATGTGTTAGTCTTCAATCACGGAGTTTTTCGAGAAAAACATGAAAAATGAAATATTTTGCTCATTTTAGAGAACTATTTTGGTCTTTTTTAGAAAAAATGATAATTGATATTTTTGAAGGTGTTAGACTTCAGTTTTTGATTTTTTGCAAAAAATTGGAAAAATTGAAATTTGTATGTGTTATTCTTCAATCACGGAATTTTTTGAGAAAATCATGAAAAATGAAATATTTTGCTCATTTTAGAGAACTATTTTGGTCTTTTTTAGAAAAAATGATAATTGATATTTTTGAAGGTGTTAGACTTCAGTTTTTGATTTTATGCAAAAAATAGGAAAAATAGAAATTTTTATGTGTTAGTCTTCAATCCAGGAGTTTTTTGAGAAAAACATGAAAAGTGAAGTATTTTGCTTATTTTAGAGAACTATTTTGGTCTTTTTTAGAAAAAATGATAATTGATATTTTTGAAGGTGTTAGACTTCATTTTTTGATTTTATGCAAAAAATAGGAAAGATAGAACTTTGTATGTGTTAGTCTTCAATCACGGAGTTTTTTGAGAAAAACATGAAAAATGAAGTATTTTGCTCATTTTAGAGAACTATTTTGGTCTTTTTTAGAAAAAATGATAATTGATATTTTTTAAGGTGTTGGACTTCAGTTTTTGATTTTTTGCAAAAAATTGGAAAAATTGAACTTTGTATGTGTTAGTCTTCAATCCCGGAGTTTTTTGAGAAATACATGAAAAATGAAGTATTTAGCTTATTTTAGAGAACTATTTTGGTCTTTTTTAGAAAAAATGATAATTGATATTTTTGAAGGTGTTAGACTTCATTTTTTGATTTTATGCAAAAAATTGGAAAAATAGAAATTTGTATGTGTTAGTCGTCAATCACGGAATTTTTTGAGAAAAACATGAAAAATGAAGTATTTTGCTCATTTTAGAGAACTATTTTGGTGTTTTTTAGAAAAAATGATAATTGATATTTTTGAAGGTGTTAGACTTCAGTTTTTGATTTTATGCAAAAAAATAGGAAAAATAGAAATTTGTTAGTCTTCAATCCCGGGGTTATTTGAGAAAAACATGAAAAATGAAGTATTTTGCTCATTTTAGAGAACTATTTTGGTCTTTTTTAGAAAAAATGATAATTGATATTTTTTAAGGTGTTGGACTTCAGTTTTTGATTTTTTGCAAAAAATTGGAAAAATTGAACTTTGTATGTGTTAGTCTTCAATCCCGGAGTTTTTTGAGAAATACATGAAAAATGAAGTATTTAGCTTATTTTAGAGAACTATTTTGGTCTTTTTTAGAAAAAATGATAATTGATATTTTTGAAGGTGTTAGACTTCATTTTTTGATTTTATGCAAAAAATTGGAAAAATAGAAATTTGAATGTGTTAGTCTACAATCACGGAATTTTTTGAGAAAAACATGAATAATGAAGTATTTTGCTCATTTTAGAGAACTATTTTGGTGTTTTTTAGAAAAAATGATAATTGATATTTTTGAAGGTGTTAGATTTCAGTTTTTGATTTTATGCAAAAAAATAGGAAAAATAGAAATTTGTTAGTCTTCAATCCCGGGGTTTTTTGATAAAAACATGAAAAATGAAGTATTTTGCTCATTTTAGAGAACTATTTTGGCCTTTTTTAGAAAAAATGATAATTGATATTTTTGAAGGTGTTAGACTTCAGTTTTTTATTTTTTGCAAACAACTGGAAAAATTGAGATTTGTATGTGTTAGCCTTCAATCACGGAATTTTTTTAGAACTATTTAGGTCTTTTTTAGAAAAAATGATAATTGATATTTTTTAAGGTGTTAGACTTTAGTTTTTGATTTTTTGCAAAAAATTGGAAAAATTGAAATTTGTATGTGTTAGCCTTCAATCACGGAATTTTTTGAGAAAATCATGAAAAATGAAGTATTTTGCTCATTTTAGAGAACTATTTTGGACTTTTTTAGAAAAATGATAATTGATATTTTTGAAGGTGTTAGACTTCAGTTTTTGATTTTATGCAAAAAATAGGAAAAATAGAAATTTGTATGTGTTAGTCTTCAATCCAGGAGTTTTTTGAGAAAAACATGAAAGGTGAAGTATTTTGCTCATTTTAGAGAACTATTTTGGTCTTTTTTAGAAAAAATGATAATTGATATTTTTTAAGGTGTTGGACTTCAGTTTTTGATTTTATGCAAAAAATTGGAAAAATAGAAATTTGTATGTGTTAGTCTTCAATCACGGAATTTTTGAGAAACACATGAAAAATGAAGTATTTTGCTCATTTTAGAGAACTATTTTGGTGTTTTTTAGAAAAAATGATAATTGATATTTTTGAAGGTGTTAGACTTCAGTTTTTGATTTTATGCAAAAAAATAGGAAAAATAGAAATTTGTTAGTCTTCAATCCCGGGGTTTTTTGAGAAAAACATGAAAAATGAAGTATTTTGCTTATTTTACAGAACTATTTTGGTCTTTTTTAGAAAAAATGATAATTGATATTTTTGAAGGTGTGAGACTTCAGTTTTTGATTTTATGCAAAAAATAGGAAAAATAGAAATTTGTATGTGTGAGTCTTCAATCACGGAGTTTTTCGAGAAAAACATGAAAAATGAAGTATTTTGCTCATTTTAGAGAACTATTTTGGTCTTTTTTAGAAAAAAAGATAATTGATATTTTTTAAGGTGTTAGACTTCAGTTTTTGATTTTATGCAAAAAATAGGAAAAATAGAAATTTGTTAGTCTTCAATCCCGGGGTTTTTTGAGAAAAACATGAAAAATGAAGTATTTTACTCATTTTAGAGAACTATTTTGGTCTTTTTTAGAAAAAATGATAATTGATATTGTTGAAGGTGTTAGACTTCAGTTTTTTATTTTTTGCAAACAATTGGAAAAATTGAGATTGGTATGTGTTAGCCTTCAATCACGGAATTTTTTAAGAAAATCATGAAAAATGAAGTATTTTGCTCATTTTAGAGAACTATTTTGGTCTTTTTTAGAAAAATGATAATTGATATTTTTGAAGGTGTTAGACTTCAGTTTTTGATTTTATGCAAAAAATAGGAAAAATATAAATTTGTATGTGTTAGTCTTCAATCCCGGAGTTTTTTGAGAAAAACATGAAAAATGAAGTATTTTGCTCATTTTAGAGAACTATTTTGGTCTTTTTTAGAAAAAATGATAATTGATATTTTTTAAGGTGTTAGACTTCAGTTTTTGATTTTATGCAAAAAATAGGAAAAATAGAAATTTGTATGTGTTAGTCTTCAATCACGGAGTTTTTCGAGAAAAACATGAAAAATGAAATATTTTGCTCATTTTAGAGAACTATTTTGGTCTTTTTTAGAAAAAATGATAATTGATATTTTTGAAGGTGTTAGACTTCAGTTTTTGATTTTTTGCAAAAAATTGGAAAAATTGAAATTTGTATGTGTTATTCTTCAATCACGGAATTTTTTGAGAAAATCATGAAAAATGAAATATTTTGCTCATTTTAGAGAACTATTTTGGTCTTTTTTAGAAAAAATGATAATTGATATTTTTGAAGGTGTTAGACTTCAGTTTTTGATTTTATGCAAAAAATAGGAAAAATAGAAATTTTTATGTGTTAGTCTTCAATCCAGGAATTTTTGAGAAAAACATGAAAAGTGAAGTATTTTGCTTATTTTAGAGAACTATTTTGGTCTTTTTTAGAAAAAATGATAATTGATATTTTTGAAGGTGTTAGACTTCATTTTTTGATTTTATGCAAAAAATAGGAAAGATAGAACTTTGTATGTGTTAGTCTTCAATCACGGAGTTTTTTGAGAAAAACATGAAAAATGAAGTATTTTGCTCATTTTAGAGAACTATTTTGGTCTTTTTTAGAAAAAATGATAATTGATATTTTTTAAGGTGTTGGACTTCAGTTTTTGATTTTTTGCAAAAAATTGGAAAAATTGAACTTTGTATGTGTTAGTCTTCAATCCCGGAGTTTTTTGAGAAATACATGAAAAATGAAGTATTTAGCTTATTTTAGAGAACTATTTTGGTCTTTTTTAGAAAAAATGATAATTGATATTTTTGAAGGTGTTAGACTTCATTTTTTGATTTTATGCAAAAAATTGGAAAAATAGAAATTTGTATGTGTTAGTCGTCAATCACGGAATTTTTTGAGAAAAACATGAAAAATGAAGTATTTTGCTCATTTTAGAGAACTATTTTGGTGTTTTTTAGAAAAAATGATAATTGATATTTTTGAAGGTGTTAGACTTCAGTTTTTGATTTTATGCAAAAAAATAGGAAAAATAGAAATTTGTTAGTCTTCAATCCCGGGGTTATTTGAGAAAAACATGAAAAATGAAGTATTTTGCTCATTTTAGAGAACTATTTTGGTCTTTTTTAGAAAAAATGATAATTGATATTTTTTAAGGTGTTGGACTTCAGTTTTTGATTTTTTGCAAAAAATTGGAAAAATTGAACTTTGTATGTGTTAGTCTTCAATCCCGGAGTTTTTTGAGAAATACATGAAAAATGAAGTATTTAGCTTATTTTAGAGAACTATTTTGGTCTTTTTTAGAAAAAATGATAATTGATATTTTTGAAGGTGTTAGACTTCATTTTTTGATTTTATGCAAAAAATTGGAAAAATAGAAATTTGAATGTGTTAGTCTACAATCACGGAATTTTTTGAGAAAAACATGAATAATGAAGTATTTTGCTCATTTTAGAGAACTATTTTGGTGTTTTTTAGAAAAAATGATAATTGATATTTTTGAAGGTGTTAGATTTCAGTTTTTGATTTTATGCAAAAAAATAGGAAAAATAGAAATTTGTTAGTCTTCAATCCCGGGGTTTTTTGATAAAAACATGAAAAATGAAGTATTTTGCTCATTTTAGAGAACTATTTTGGCCTTTTTTAGAAAAAATGATAATTGATATTTTTGAAGGTGTTAGACTTCAGTTTTTTATTTTTTGCAAACAACTGGAAAAATTGAGATTTGTATGTGTTAGCCTTCAATCACGGAATTTTTTTAGAACTATTTAGGTCTTTTTTAGAAAAAATGATAATTGATATTTTTTAAGGTGTTAGACTTTAGTTTTTGATTTTTTGCAAAAAATTGGAAAAATTGAAATTTGTATGTGTTAGCCTTCAATCACGGAATTTTTTGAGAAAATCATGAAAAATGAAGTATTTTGCTCATTTTAGAGAACTATTTTGGACTTTTTTAGAAAAATGATAATTGATATTTTTGAAGGTGTTAGACTTCAGTTTTTGATTTTATGCAAAAAATAGGAAAAATAGAAATTTGTATGTGTTAGTCTTCAATCCAGGAGTTTTTTGAGAAAAACATGAAAGGTGAAGTATTTTGCTCATTTTAGAGAACTATTTTGGTCTTTTTTAGAAAAAATGATAATTGATATTTTTTAAGGTGTTGGACTTCAGTTTTTGATTTTATGCAAAAAATTGGAAAAATAGAAATTTGTATGTGTTAGTCTTCAATCACGGAATTTTTGAGAAACACATGAAAAATGAAGTATTTTGCTCATTTTAGAGAACTATTTTGGTGTTTTTTAGAAAAAATGATAATTGATATTTTTGAAGGTGTTAGACTTCAGTTTTTGATTTTATGCAAAAAAATAGGAAAAATAGAAATTTGTTAGTCTTCAATCCCGGGGTTTTTTGAGAAAAACATGAAAAATGAAGTATTTTGCTTATTTTAGAGAACTATTTTGGTCTTTTTTAGAAAAAATGATAATTGATATTTTTGAAGGTGTTAGACTTCAGTTTTTGATTTTATGCAAAAAATAGGAAAATTAGAAATTTGAATGTGTTAGTCTTCAATCACGGAGTATTTTGAGAAAAACATGAAAAATGAAGTATTTTGTTCATTTGAGAGAACTATTTTGGTCTTTTTTAGAAAAAATGATAATTGATATTTTTGAAGGTGTTAGACTTCAGTTTTTGATTTTTTGCAAAAAATTGGAAAAATTGAAATTTGTATGTGTTAGCCTTCAATCACGGAATTTTTTGATAAAATCATGAAAAATGAAGTATTTTGCTCATTTTAGAGAACTATTTTGGTCTTTTATAGAAAAATGATAATTGATATTTTTGAAGGTGTTAGACTTCAGTTTTTGATTTTATGGAAAAAATAGGAAAAATAGAAATTTGTATGTGTTAGTCTTCAATCCAAGAGTTTTTTGAGAAAAACATGAAAAGTGAAGTATTTTGCTTATTTTAGAGAACTATTTTGGTCTTTTTTAGAAAAAATGATAATTGATCTTTTAGAAGGTGTTACATTTAATTTTTTGATTTTATGCAAAAAATAGGAAAAATAGAAATTTGTATGTGTTAGTCTTCAATCACGGAGTTTTTTGAGAAAAACATGAAAAATGAAGTATTTTGCTCATTTTATAGAACTATTTTGGTCTTTTTTAGAAAAAATGATAGTTGATATTTTTTAAGGTGTTGGACTTCAGTTTTTGATTTTTTGCAAAAAATTGGAAAAATTGAAATTTGTTAGTCTTCAATCACGGAATTTTTTCACAAAATCATGAAAAATGAAGTATTTTGCCCATTTTGGAGAACTATTTTGGTCTTTTTTAGAAAAATGATAGTTTATATTTTTGAAGGTGTTAGATTTCAGTTTTTGATTTTATGCAAAAAATTGGAAAAATAGAAATTTGTATGTGTTAGTCTTCAATCACGGAATGTTTTGAGAAAAACATGAAAAATGAAGTATTTTGCTCATTTTAGAGAACTATTTTTGTGTTTTTTAGAACAAATGATAATTTATATTTTTGAAGGTGCTAGACTTCAGTTTTTGATTTTATGCAAAAAATAGGAAAAATAGAAATTTGTTAGTCTTCATCCCGGGGTTTTTTGAGGAAAACATGAAAAATGAAGTATTTTGCTCATTTTAGAGAACTATTTTGGTCTTTTATAGAAAAAATGATAATTGATATTTTTGAAGGTGTTAGACTTCAGTTTTTGATTTTATGCAAAAAATAAGAAAATTAGAAATTTGAATGTGTTAGTCTTCAATCACGGAGTATTTTGAGAAAAACATGAAAAATGAAGTATTTTGCACATTTTAGAGAACTATTTTGGTGTTTTTTAGAAAAAATTATAATTGATATTTTTGAAGGTGTTAGACTTCAGTTTTTGATTTTTTGCAAAAAGTTGGAAAAATTGAAATTTGTATGTGTTATTCTTCAATCACATAATTTTTTGAGAAAATCATGAAAAATGAAGTATTTTGCTCATTATAGAGAACTATTTTGGTTTTTTTTAGAAAAAATGATAATTGATATTTTTGAAGGTGTTAGACTTCAGTTTTTGATTTTATGCAAAAAATAGGAAAAATAGAAATTTGTATGTGTCAGTCTTCAATCCCGGAGTTTTTTGAGAAAAACATGAAAAATGAAGTATTTTGCTCATTTTAGAGAACTATTTTTGGTGTTTTTTAGAAAAAATGATAATTGATATTTTTGAAGGTTTTAGACTTCATTTTTTGATTTTTTGCAAAAAATAGGAAATATGGAAATTTATTTGTGTTAGTCTTCAAGCACGAAATTTTTTGAGAAAAACATGAAAAATGAAGTATTTTGCTCATTTTTGAGAACTATTTTGGACTCTTTTAGAAAAAATGATAATTAATATTTTTGAAGGTGTTAGACTTCAGTTTTTTATTTTTTGCAAAATATTGGAAAAATTGAAATTTGTATGTGTTAGTCTTCAATTACGGAATTTTTTGAGAAAATCATGAAAAATGAAGTATTTTGCACATTTTAGAGAACTATTTTGGTCTTTTTTAGAAAAAATGATAATTGATATTTTTGAAGGTGTTAGACTTCAGTTTTTGATTTTATGCAAAAAATAGGAAAAATAGAAATTTGTATGTGTTAGTCTTCAATCACGGAGTTTTTCGAGAAAAACATGAAAAATGAAGTATTTTGCTCATTTTAGATAACTATTTTGGTCTTTTTTAGAAAAAATTATAATTGATATTTTTGAAGGTTTTAGACTTCAGTTTTTGATTTTATGCAAAAAAAAGGAAAAATAGAAATTTGTATGTGTTAGTCTTCAATCCAGGAGTTTTTTGAGAAAAACATGAAAAGTGAAGTATTTTGCTTATTTTATAGAACTATTTTGGTCTTTTTTAGAAAAAATTATAATTGAGATTTTTGAAGGTGTTAGATTTAATTTTTTGATTTTATGCAAAAAATAGGAAAAATAGAAATTTGTATGTGTTAGTCTTCAATCACGGAGTTTTTTGAGATAAACATGAAAAATGAAGTATTTTGCTCATTTTAGAGAACTATTTTGGTCTTTTTTAGAAAAAATGATCATTGATATTTTTTAAGGTGTTGGACTTCAATTTTTGATTTTATGCAAAAAATTGGAAAAATAGAAATTTGTATGTGTTAGTCTTCAATCATGGAATTTTTTGAGAAAAACATGAAAAATGAAGTATTTTGCTCATTTTAGAGAACTATTTTGCTCTTTTTTAGAAAAAATGATAATCGATATTTTTGAAGGTGTTAGACTTCATTTTTTGATTTTTTTGCAAAAAATAGGAAAATAGAAATTTATATGTGTTAGTCTTCAATCACGAAGTTTTTTGAGAAAAACATGAAAAATGAAGTATTTTGCTCATTTTAGAAAACTATTTTTTTCTTTTTTAGAAAAAATTATAATTGATTTTTTTGAATGTGTTAGACTTCAGTTTTTGATTTTATGAAAAAAAAAGGAAAAATAGAAATTTGTATATGTTAGTCTTCAATCCAGGAGTTTTTTGAGAAAAACATGAAAAATGAAGTATTTTGTTCATTTTAGAGAACTATTTTGGTCTTTTTTAGAAAAAAATGATAATTGATATTTTTTAAGGGGTTAGACTTCAGTTTTTGATTTTTTGCAAAAAAATTGGAAAAATTGAGATTTGTATGTGTTAGCCTTCAATCACGGAATTTTTTTAGAAAATCATGAAAAATGAAGTATTTTGCTCATTTTAGAGAACTATTTTGGTCTTTTTTAGAAAAATGATAATTGATATTTTTGAAGGTGTTAGACTTCAGTTTTTGATTTTATGCAAAAAATAGGAAAAATATAAATTTGTATGTGTTAGTCTTCAATCCCGGAGTTTTTTGAGAAAAACATGAAAAATGAAGTATTTTGCTCATTTTAGAGAACTATTTTGGTCTTTTTTAGAAAAAATGATAATTGATATTTTTTAAGGTGTTAGACTTCATTTTTTTATTTTTTGCAAAAAATAGGAAAAAAGAAATTTATATGTGTTAGTCTTCAATCACGAAGTTTTTTGAGAAAACATGAAAAATGAAGTATTTTGCTCATTTTAGAGAACTATTTTGGACTCTTTTAGAAAAAATGATAATTGATATTTTTGAAGGTGTTAGACTTCAGTTTTTTATTTTTTGCAAAATATTGGAAAAATTGAAATTTGTATGTGTTAGTCTTCAATCACGGAATTTTTTGAGAAAATCATGAAAAATGAAGTATTTTGCTCATTTTAGAGAACTATTTTGGTCTTTTTTAGAAAAAATGATAATTGATATTTTTTAAGGTGTTAGACTTCAGTTTTTGATTTTATGCAAAAAATAGGAAAAATAGAAATTTGTATGTGTTAGTGTTCAATCACGGAGTTTTTCGAGAAAAACATTAAAAATGAAGTATTTTGCTCATTTTAGAGAACTATTTTGGTCTTTTTTAGAAAAAATGATAATTGATATTTTTGAAGGTGTTAGACTTCAGTTTTTGATTTTTTGCAAAAAAATGGGAAAATAGAAATTTGTATGTGTTAGTCTTCTATCACGGAATTTTTTGAGAAAAACATGAATAATGATGTATTTTGCTCATTTTAGAGAACTATTTTGGTCTTTTTTAGAAAAAAATGATAATTGATATTTTTGAAGGTGTTAGACTTCAGTTTTTGATTTTATGCAAAAAAATTGGAAAAATAGAAATTTGTATGTGTTATTCTTCAATCCCGTAGTTTTTTGAGAAATACATGAAAAATGAAGTATTTTGCTCATTTTAGAGAACTATTTTGGTCTTTTTTCGAAAAAATGATAATTGATATTTTTGAAGGTGTGAGACTTCAGTTTTTGATTTTATGCAAAAAATAGGAAAAATAGAAATTTGTATGTGTGAGTCTTCAATCACGGAGTTTTTCGAGAAAAACATGAAAAATGAAGTATTTTGCTCATTTTAGAGAACTATTTTGGTCTTTTTTAGAAAAAAAGATAATTGATATTTTTGAAAAACATGAAAAATGAAGTATTTTGCTCATTTTAGAGAACTATTTTGGTCTTTTTTAGAAAAAATGATAATTGATATTTTTGAAGGTGTTAGACTTCAGTTTTTGATTTTTTTGCAAAAAATTGGAAAAATTGAAATTTGTATGTGTTATTCTTCAATCACGGAATTTTTTGAGAAAATCATGAAAAATGAAATATTTTGCTCATTTTAGAGAACTATTTTGGTCTTTTTTAGAAAAAATGATAATTGATATTTTTGAAGGTGTTAGACTTCAGTTTTTGATTTTATGCAAAAAATAGGAAAAATAGAAATTTTTATGTGTTAGTCTTCAATCCAGGAGTTTTTTGAGAAAAACATGAAAAATGAAGTATTTTGCTCATTTTAGAGAACTATTTTGGTCTTTTTTAGAAAAAATGATAATTGATATTTTTTAAGGTGTTGGACTTCAGTTTTTGATTTTTTGCAAAAAATTGGAAAAATTGAACTTTGTATGTGTTAGTCTTCAATCCCGGAGTTTTTTGAGAAATACATGAAAAATGAAGTATTTAGCTTATTTTAGAGAACTATTTTGGTCTTTTTTAGAAAAAATGATAATTGATATTTTTGAAGGTGTTAGACTTCATTTTTTGATTTTATGCAAAAAATTGGAAAAATAGAAATTTGTATGTGTTAGTCTTCAATCACGGAATTTTTTGAGAAAAACATGAATAATGAAGTATTTTGCTCATTTTAGAGAACTATTTTGGTGTTTTTTAGAAAAAATGATAATTGATATTTTTGAAGGTGTTAGACTTCAGTTTTTGATTTTATGCAAAAAATAGGAAAAATAGAAATTTGTTAGTCTTCAATCCCGGGGTTTTTTGATAAAAACATGAAAAATGAAGAATTTTGCTCATTTTAGAGAACTATTTTGGCCTTTTTTAGAAAAAATGATAATTGATATTTTTGAAGGTGTTAGACTTCAGTTTTTTATTTTTTGCAAACAACTGGAAAAATTGAGATTTGTATGTGTTAGCCTTCAATCACGGAATTTTTTTAGAAAATCATGAAAAATGAAGTATTTTGCTCATTTTAGAGAACTATTTTGGTCTTTTTTAGAAAAATGATAATTGATATTTTTGAAGGTGTTAGACTTCAGTTTTTGATTTTATGCAAAAAATAGGAAAAATATAAATTTGTATGTGTTAGTCTTCAATCCCGGAGTTTTTTGAGAAAAACATGAAAAATGAAGTATTTTGCTCATTTTAGAGAATTATTTTGGTCTATTTTAGAAAAAATGATAATTGATATTTTTTAAGGTGTTAGACTTCATTTTTTTATTTTTTGCAAAAAATAGGAAAATAGAAATTTATATGTGTTAGTCTTCAATCACGAAGTTTTTTGAGAAAACATGAAAAATGAAGTATTTTGCTCATTTTAGAGAACTATTTTGGTGTTTTTTAGAAAAAATGATAATTGATATTTTTGAAGGTGTTAGACTTCAATTTTTGATTTTATGCAAAAAATAGGAAAAATAGAAATTTGTTAGTCTTCAATCCCCGGGGTTTTTTGAGAAAAACATGAAAAATGAAGTATTTTACTCATTTTAGAGAACTATTTTGGTCTTTTTTAGAAAAAATGATAATTGATATTGTTGAAGGTGTTAGACTTCAGTTTTTTATTTTTTGCAAACAATTGGAAAAATTGAGATTGGTATGTGTTAGCCTTCAATCACGGAATTTTTTAAGAAAATCATGAAAAATGAAGTATTTTGCTCATTTTAGAGAACTATTTTGGTCTTTTTTAGAAAAATGATAATTGATATTTTTGAAGGTGTTAGACTTCAGTTTTTGATTTTATGCAAAAAATAGGAAAAATATAAATTTGTATGTGTTAGTCTTCAATCCCGGAGTTTTTTGAGAAAAACATGAAAAATGAAGTATTTTGCTCATTTTAGAGAACTATTTTGGTCTTTTTTAGAAAAAATGATAATTGATATTTTTTAAGGTGTTAGACTTCATTTTTTTATTTTTTGCAAAAAATAGGAAAAAAGAAATTTATATGTGTTAGTCTTCAATCACGAAGTTTTTTGAGAAAACATGAAAAATGAAGTATTTTGCTCATTTTAGAGAACTATTTTGGACTCTTTTAGAAAAAATGATAATTGATATTTTTGAAGGTGTTAGACTTCAGTTTTTTATTTTTTGCAAAATATTGGAAAAATTGAAATTTGTATGTGTTAGTCTTCAATCACGGAATTTTTTGAGAAAATCATGAAAAATGAAGTATTTTGCTCATTTTAGAGAACTATTTTGGTCTTTTTTAG
Source organism: Luzula sylvatica (assembly GCA_946800325.1). Lineage (NCBI taxonomy): Eukaryota > Viridiplantae > Streptophyta > Magnoliopsida > Poales > Juncaceae > Luzula > Luzula sylvatica. The sequence continues at coordinate 34,818,054 of OX326959.1, read as the reverse complement.
AAAAAATGATAATTGATATTTTTTAAGGTGTTAGACTTCAGTTTTTGATTTTATGCAAAAAATAGGAAAAATAGAAATTTGTATGTGTTAGTGTTCAATCACGGAGTTTTTCGAGAAAAACATTAAAAATGAAGTATTTTGCTCATTTTAGAGAACTATTTTGGTCTTTTTTAGAAAAAATGATAATTGATATTTTTGAAGGTGTTAGACTTCAGTTTTTGATTTTTTGCAAAAAAATGGGAAAATAGAAATTTGTATGTGTTAGTCTTCTATCACGGAATTTTTTGAGAAAAACATGAATAATGATGTATTTTGCTCATTTTAGAGAACTATTTTGGTCTTTTTTAGAAAAAAATGATAATTGATATTTTTGAAGGTGTTAGACTTCAGTTTTTGATTTTATGCAAAAAAATTGGAAAAATAGAAATTTGTATGTGTTATTCTTCAATCCCGTAGTTTTTTGAGAAATACATGAAAAATGAAGTATTTTGCTCATTTTAGAGAACTATTTTGGTCTTTTTTCGAAAAAATGATAATTGATATTTTTGAAGGTGTGAGACTTCAGTTTTTGATTTTATGCAAAAAATAGGAAAAATAGAAATTTGTATGTGTGAGTCTTCAATCACGGAGTTTTTCGAGAAAAACATGAAAAATGAAGTATTTTGCTCATTTTAGAGAACTATTTTGGTCTTTTTTAGAAAAAAAGATAATTGATATTTTTGAAAAACATGAAAAATGAAGTATTTTGCTCATTTTAGAGAACTATTTTGGTCTTTTTTAGAAAAAATGATAATTGATATTTTTGAAGGTGTTAGACTTCAGTTTTTGATTTTTTTGCAAAAAATTGGAAAAATTGAAATTTGTATGTGTTATTCTTCAATCACGGAATTTTTTGAGAAAATCATGAAAAATGAAATATTTTGCTCATTTTAGAGAACTATTTTGGTCTTTTTTAGAAAAAATGATAATTGATATTTTTGAAGGTGTTAGACTTCAGTTTTTGATTTTATGCAAAAAATAGGAAAAATAGAAATTTTTATGTGTTAGTCTTCAATCCAGGAGTTTTTTGAGAAAAACATGAAAAATGAAGTATTTTGCTCATTTTAGAGAACTATTTTGGTCTTTTTTAGAAAAAATGATAATTGATATTTTTTAAGGTGTTGGACTTCAGTTTTTGATTTTTTGCAAAAAATTGGAAAAATTGAACTTTGTATGTGTTAGTCTTCAATCCCGGAGTTTTTTGAGAAATACATGAAAAATGAAGTATTTAGCTTATTTTAGAGAACTATTTTGGTCTTTTTTAGAAAAAATGATAATTGATATTTTTGAAGGTGTTAGACTTCATTTTTTGATTTTATGCAAAAAATTGGAAAAATAGAAATTTGTATGTGTTAGTCTTCAATCACGGAATTTTTTGAGAAAAACATGAATAATGAAGTATTTTGCTCATTTTAGAGAACTATTTTGGTGTTTTTTAGAAAAAATGATAATTGATATTTTTGAAGGTGTTAGACTTCAGTTTTTGATTTTATGCAAAAAATAGGAAAAATAGAAATTTGTTAGTCTTCAATCCCGGGGTTTTTTGATAAAAACATGAAAAATGAAGAATTTTGCTCATTTTAGAGAACTATTTTGGCCTTTTTTAGAAAAAATGATAATTGATATTTTTGAAGGTGTTAGACTTCAGTTTTTTATTTTTTGCAAACAACTGGAAAAATTGAGATTTGTATGTGTTAGCCTTCAATCACGGAATTTTTTTAGAAAATCATGAAAAATGAAGTATTTTGCTCATTTTAGAGAACTATTTTGGTCTTTTTTAGAAAAACGATAATTGATATTTTTGAAGGTGTTAGACTTCAGTTTTTGATTTTATGCAAAAAATAGGAAAAATATAAATTTGTATGTGTTAGTCTTCAATCCCGGAGTTTTTTGAGAAAAACATGAAAAATGAAGTATTTTGCTCATTTTAGAGAATTATTTTGGTCTATTTTAGAAAAAATGATAATTGATATTTTTTAAGGTGTTAGACTTCATTTTTTTATTTTTTGCAAAAAATAGGAAAATAGAAATTTATATGTGTTAGTCTTCAATCACGAAGTTTTTTGAGAAAACATGAAAAATGAAGTATTTTGCTCATTTTAGAGAACTATTTTGGTGTTTTTTAGAAAAAATGATAATTGATATTTTTGAAGGTGTTAGACTTCAATTTTTGATTTTATGCAAAAAATAGGAAAAATAGAAATTTGTTAGTCTTCAATCCCCGGGGTTTTTTGAGAAAAACATGAAAAATGAAGTATTTTACTCATTTTAGAGAACTATTTTGGTCTTTTTTAGAAAAAATGATAATTGATATTGTTGAAGGTGTTAGACTTCAGTTTTTTATTTTTTGCAAACAATTGGAAAAATTGAGATTGGTATGTGTTAGCCTTCAATCACGGAATTTTTTAAGAAAATCATGAAAAATGAAGTATTTTGCTCATTTTAGAGAACTATTTTGGTCTTTTTTAGAAAGATGATAATTGATATTTTTGAAGGTGTTAGACTTCAGTTTTTGATTTTATGCAAAAAATAGGAAAAATATAAATTTGTATGTGTTAGTCTTCAATCCCGGAGTTTTTTGAGAAAAACATGAAAAATGAAGTATTTTGCTCATTTTAGAGAACTATTTTGGTCTTTTTTAGAAAAAATGATAATTGATATTTTTTAAGGTGTTAGACTTCAGTTTTTGATTTTATGCAAAAAATAGGAAAAATAGAAATTTTTATGTGTTAGTCTTCAATCACGGAGTTTTTCGAGAAAAACATGAAAAATGAAATATTTTGCTCATTTTAGAGAACTATTTTGGTCTTTTTTAGAAAAAATGATAATTGATATTTTTGAAGGTGTTAGACTTCAGTTTTTGATTTTTTGCAAAAAATTGGAAAAATTGAAATTTGTATGTGTTATTCTTCAATCACGGAATTTTTTGAGAAAATCATGAAAAATGAAATATTTTGCTCATTTTAGAGAACTATTTTGGTCTTTTTTAGAAAAAATGATAATTGATATTTTTGAAGGTGTTAGACTTCAGTTTTTGATTTTATGCAAAAAATAGGAAAAATAGAAATTTTTATGTGTTAGTCTTCAATCCAGGAGTTTTTTGAGAAAAACATGAAAAGTGAAGTATTTTGCTTATTTTAGAGAACTATTTTGGTCTTTTTTAGAAAAAATGATAATTGATATTTTTGAAGGTGTTAGACTTCATTTTTTGATTTTATGCAAAAAATAGGAAAGATAGAACTTTGTATGTGTTAGTCTTCAATCACGGAATTTTTTGAGAAAAACATGAATAATGAAGTATTTTGCTCATTTTAGAGAACTATTTTGGTGTTTTTTAGAAAAAATGATAATTGATATTTTTGAAGGTGTTAGATTTCAGTTTTTGATTTTATGCAAAAAAATAGGAAAAATAGAAATTTGTTAGTCTTCAATCCCGGGGTTTTTTGATAAAAACATGAAAAATGAAGTATTTTGCTCATTTTAGAGAACTATTTTGGCCTTTTTTAGAAAAAATGATAATTGATATTTTTGAAGGTGTTAGACTTCAGTTTTTTATTTTTTGCAAACAACTGGAAAAATTGAGATTTGTATGTGTTAGCCTTCAATCACGGAATTTTTTTAGAAAATCATGAAAAATGAAGTATTTTGCTCATTTTAGAGAACTATTTTGGTCTTTTTTAGAAAAATGATAATTGATATTTTTGAAGGTGTTAGACTTCAGTTTTTGATTTTATGCAAAAAATAGGAAAAATATAAATTTGTATGTGTTAGTCTTCAATCCCGGAGTTTTTTGAGAAAAACATGAAAAATGAAGTATTTTGCTCATTTTAGAGAATTATTTTGGTCCATTTTAGAAAAAATGATAATTGATATTTTTTAAGGTGTTAGACTTCATTTTTTTATTTTTTGCAAAAAATAGGAAAATAGAAATTTATATGTGTTAGTCTTCAATCACGAAGTTTTTTGAGAAAACATGAAAAATGAAGTATTTTGCTCATTTTGGAGATCTATTTTGGTGTTTTTTAGAAAAAATGATAATTGATATTTTTGAAGGTGTTAGACTTCAGTTTTTGATTTTATGCAAAAAATAGGAAAAATAGAAATTTGTATGTGTTAGTCTTCAATCCAGGAGTTTTTTGAGAAAAACAAGAAAAGTGAAGTATTTTGCTTATTTTAGAGAACTATTTTGGTCTTTTTTAGAAAAAATGGTAATTGATATTTTTGAAGGTGTTAGACTTAATTTTTTGATTTTATGCAAAAAATAGGAAAATAGAACATTGTATGTGTTAGTCTTCAATCACAGAGTTTTTTGAGAAAAACATGAAAAATGAAGAATTTTGCTCATTTTAGAGAACTATTTTGGTCTTTTTTAGAAAAAAATGATAATTGATATTTTTTAAGGTGTTAGACTTCATTTTTTTATTTTTTGCAAAAAATAGGAAAATAGAAATTTATATGTGTTAGTCTTCAATCACGAAGTTTTTTGAGAAAAACATGAAAAATGAAGTATTTTGCTCATTTTAGAGAACTATTTTGGTCTTTTTTAGAAAATATGATAATTGAATATCTGAAGGTGTTAGACTTCAGTTTTTGATTTTATGCAAAAAAAAGGAAAAATAGAAATTTGTATGTGTTAGTCTTCAATCCAGGAGTTTTTTGAGAAAAACATGAAAAGTGAAGTATTTTGCTTATTTTAGAGAACTATTTTGGTCTTTTTTGGAAAAAATGATAATTTATATTTTTGAAGGTGTTAGACTTAATTTTTTGATTTTATGCAAAAAATAGGAAAAATAAAAATTTGTATGTGTTAGTCTTCAATCACGGAGTTTTTTGAGAAAAACATGAAAAATGAAGTATTTTGCTCATTTTAGAGAACTATTTTGGTCTTTTTTAGAAAAAATGATAATTGATATTTTTTAAGGTGTTGGACTTCATTTTTTGATTTTTTGCAAAAAATAGGAAAAATAGAAATTTGTATGTGTTAGTCTTCAATCCAGTAGTTTTTTTGAGAAAAACATGAAAAATGAAGTATTTTGCTCATTTTAGAGAACTATTTTGGTCTTTTTTAGAAAAAATGATAATTTATATTTTTGAAGGTTAGACTTCATTTTTTTATTTTATGCAAAAAATAGGAAAAATAGAAATTTGTATGTGTTAGTCTTCAATCCAGTAGTTTTTTTGAGAAAAACATGAAAAATGAAGTATTTTGCTCATTTTAGAGAACTATTTTGGTCTTTTTTAGAAAAAATGATAATTTATATTTTTGAAGGTGTTAGACTTCATTTTTTTTTTTTGCAAAAAATAGGAAAATAGAAATTTATATGTGTTAGTCTTCAATCACGAAGTTTTTCGAGAAAAACATGAAAAATGAAGTATTTTGCTCATTTTAGAGAACTATTTTGGTCTTTTTTAGAAAATATGATAATCGATATTTTTTAAGGTGTTAGACTTCAGTTTTTGATTTTATGCAAAAAAAAGGAAAAATAGAAATTTGTATGTGTTAGTCTTCAATCCAGGAGTTTTTTGAGAAAAACATGAAAAGTGAAGTATTTTGCTTATTTTAGAGAACTATTTTGGTCTTTTTTGGAAAAAATGATAATTGATATTTTTGAAGGTGTTAGACTTAATTTTTTGATTTTATGCAAAAAATAGGAAAAATAGAAATTTGAATGTGTTAGTCTTCAATCACGGAGTTTTTTGAGAAAAACATGAAAAATGAAGTATTTTGCCCATTTTAGAGAACTATTTAGGTCTTTTTTAGAAAAATTGATAATTGATATTTTTTAAGGTGTTGGACTACAGTTTTTGATTTTTTGCAAAAAATTGGAAAAATTGAAATTTGTATGTGTTAGTCTTCAATCACGGAATTTTTTGAGAAAATCATGAAAAATGTAGTATTTTGCCCATTTTGGAAAACTATTTTGGTCATTTTTAGAAAAATGATAATTGATATTTTTGAAGGTGTTAGACTTCAGTTTTTGATTTTATGCAAAAAATTGGAAAAATAGAAATTTGTATGTGTTAGTCTTCAATCACGGAATTTTTTGAGAAAATCACGAAAAATGAAATATTTTGCTCATTTTAGAGAACTATTTTGGTCTTTTTTAGAAAAAATGATAATTGATATTTTTGAAGTTGTTAGACTTCAGTTTTTGATTTTATGCAAAAAATAGGAAAAATAGAAATTTGTATGTGTTAGTCTTCAATCCTGGAGTTTTTTGAGAAAAACAAGAAAAGTGAAGTATTTTGCTTATTTTAGAGAACTATTTTGGTCTTTTTTAGAAAAAATGGTAATTGATATTTTTGAAGGTGTTAGACTTAATTTTTTGATTTTATGCAAAAAATAGGAAAATAGAACTTTGTATGTGTTAGTCTTCAATCACAGAGTTTTTTGAGAAAAACATGAAAAATGAAGTATTTTGCTCATTTTAGAGAACTATTTTGGTCTTTTTTAGAAAAAAATGATAATTGATATTTTTTAAGGTGTTCGACTTCATTTTTTTATTTTTTGCAAAAAATAGGAAAATAGAAATTTATATGTGTTATTCTTCAATCACGAAGTTTTTTGAGAAAAACATGAAAAATGAAGTATTTTGCTCATTTTAGAGAACTATTTTGGTCTTTTTTAGAAAATATGATAATTGATATTTCTGAAGGTGTTAGACTTCAGTTTTTGATTTTATGCAAAAAAAAGGAAAAATAGAAATTTGTATGTGTTAGTCTTCAATCCAGGAGTTTTTTGAGAAAAACATGAAAAGTGAAGTATTTTGCTTATTTTAGAGAACTATTTTGGTCTTTTTTGGAAAAAATGATAATTTATATTTTTGAAGGTGTTAGACTTAATTTTTTGATTTTATGCAAAAAATAGGAAAAATAGAAATTTGTATGTGTTAGTCTTCAATCACGGAGTTTTTTGAGAAAAACATGAAAAATGAAGTATTTTGCTCATTTTAGAGAACTATTTTGGTCTTTTTTAGAAAAAATGATAATTGATATTTTTTAAGGTGTTGGACTTCATTTTTTGATTTTTTGCAAAAAATAGGAAAAATAGAAATTTGTATGTGTTAGTCTTCAATCCAGTAGTTTTTTTGAGAAAAACTTGAAAAATGAAGTATTTTGCTCATTTTAGAGAACTATTTTGGTCTTTCTTAGAAAAAATGATAATTTATATTTTTGAAGGTTAGACTTCATTTTTTTATTTTATGAAAAAAATAGGAAAAATAGAAATTTGTATGTGTTAGTCTTCAATCCAGTAGTTTTTTTGAGAAAAACATGAAAAATGAAGTATTTTGCTCATTTTAGAGAACTATTTTGGTCTTTTTTAGAAAAAATGATAATTTATATTTTTGAAGGTGTTAGACTTCATTTTTTTTTTTTTGCAAAAAATAGGAAAATAGAAATTTATATGTGGTAGTCTTCAATCACGAAGTTTTTTGAGAAAAACATGAAAAATGAAGTATTTTGCTCATTTTAGAGAACTATTTTGGTCTTTTTTAGAAAATATGATAATCGATATTTTTTAAGGTGTTAGACTTCAGTTTTTGATTTTTTGCAAAAAAAAGGAAAAATAGAAATTTGTATGTGTTAGTCTTCAATCCAGGAGTTTTTTGAGAAAAACATGAAAAGTGAAGTATTTTGCTTATTTTAGAGAACTATTTTGGTCTTTTTTGGAAAAAATGATAATTGATATTTTTGAAGGTGTTAGACTTAATTTTTTGATTTTATGCAAAAAATAGGAAAAATAGAAATTTGAATGTGTTAGTCTTCATTCACGGAGTTTTTTGAGAAAAACATGAAAAATGAAGTATTTTGCCCATTTTAGAGAACTATTTAGGTCTTTTTTAGAAAAATTGATAATTGACATTTTTTAAGGTGTTGGACTACAGTTTTTGTTTTTTTGCAAAAAATTGGAAAAATTGAAATTTGTATGTGTTAGTCCTCAATCACGGAATTTTTTGAGAAAATCATGAAAAATGTAGTATTTTGCCCATTTTGGAAAACTATTTTGGTCATTTTTAGAAAAATGATAATTGATATTTTTGAAGGTGTTAGACTTCAGTTTTTGATTTTATGCAAAAAATTGGAAAAATAGAAATTTGTATGTGTTAGTCTTCAATCACGGAATTTTTTGAGAAAATCACGAAAAATGAAATATTTTGCTCATTTTAGAGAACTATTTTGGTCTTTTTTAGAAAAAATGATAATTGATATTTTTGAAGGTGTTAGAGTTCAGTTTTTGATTTTATGCAAAAAATAGGAAAAATAGAAATTTGTATGTGTTAGTCTTCAATCCAGGAGTTTTTTGAGAAAAACAAGAAAAGTGAAGTATTTTGCTTATTTTAGAGAACTATTTTGGTCTTTTTTAGAAAAAATGGTAATTGATATTTTTGAAGGTGTTAGACTTAATTTTTTGATTTTATGCAAAAAATAGGAAAATAGAACTTTGTATGTGTTAGTCTTCAATCACAGAGTTTTTTGAGAAAAACATGAAAAATGAAGTATTTTGCTCATTTTAGAGAACTATTTTGGTCTTTTTTAGAAAAAAATGATAATTGATATTTTTTAAGGTGTTAGACTTCATTTTTTTATTTTTTGCAAAAAATAGGAAAATAGAAATTTATATGTGTTAGTCTTCAATCACGAAGTTTTTTGAGAAAAACATGAAAAATGAAGTATTTTGCTCATTTTAGAGAACTATTTTGGTCTTTTTTAGAAAATATGATAATTGATATTTCTGAAGGTGTTAGACTTCAGTTTTTGATTTTATGCAAAAAAAAGGAAAAATAGAAATTTGTATGTGTTAGTCTTCAATTCAGGAGTTTTTTGAGAAAAACATGAAAAGTGAAGTATTTTGCTTATTTTAGAGAACTATTTTGGTCTTTTTTGGAAAAAATGATAATTTATATTTTTGAAGGTGTTAGACTTAATTTTTTGATTTTATGCAAAAAATAGGAAAAATAGAAATTTGTATGTGTTAGTCTTCAATCACGGAGTTTTTTGAGAAAAACATGAAAAATGAAGTATTTTGCTCATTTTAGAGAACTATTTTGGTCTTTTTTAGAAAAAATGATAATTGATATTTTTTAAGGTGTTGGACTTCATTTTTTGATTTTTTGCAAAAAATAGGAAAAATAGAAATTTGTATGTGTTAGTCTTCAATCCAGCAGTTTTTTTGAGAAAAACATGAAAAATGAAGTATTTTGCTCATTTTAGAGAACTATTTTGGTCTTTTTTAGAAAAAATGATAATTTATATTTTTGAAGGTTAGACTTCATTTTTTTATTTTATGCAAAAAATAGGAAAAATAGAAATTTGTATGTGTTAGTCTTCAATCCAGTAGTTTTTTTGAGAAAAACATGAAAAATGAAGTATTTTGCTCATTTTAGAGAACTATTTTGGTCTTTTTTAGAAAAAATGATAATTTATATTTTTGAAGGTGTTAGACTTCATTTTTTTTTTTTGCAAAAAATAGGAAAATAGAAATTTATATGTGTTAGTCTTCAATCACGAAGTTTTTCGAGAAAAACATGAAAAATGAAGTATTTTGCTCATTTTAGAGAACTATTTTGGTCTTTTTTAGAAAATATGATAATCGATATTTTTTAAGGTGTTAGACTTCAGTTTTTGATTTTATGCAAAAAAAAGGAAAAATAGAAATTTGTATGTGTTAGTCTTCAATCCAGGAGTTTTTTGAGAAAAACATGAAAAGTGAAGTATTTTGCTTATTTTAGAGAACTATTTTGGTCTTTTTTGGAAAAAATGATAATTGATATTTTTGAAGGTGTTAGACTTAATTTTTTGATTTTATGCAAAAAATAGGAAAAATAGAAATTTGAATGTGTTAGTCTTCAATCACGGAGTTTTTTGAGAAAAACATGAAAAATGAAGTATTTTGCCCATTTTAGAGAACTATTTAGGTCTTTTTTAGAAAAATTGATAATTGATATTTTTTAAGGTGTTAGACTACAGTTTTTGATTTTTTGCAAAAAATTGGAAAAATTGAAATTTGTATGTGTTAGTCTTCAATCACGGAATTTTTTGAGAAAATCATGAAAAATGTAGTATTTTGCCCATTTTGGAAAACTATTTTGGTCATTTTTAGAAAAATGATAATTGATATTTTTGAAGGTGTTAGACTTCAGTTTTTGATTTTATGCAAAAAATTGGAAAAATAGAAATTTGTATGTGTTAGTCTTCAATCACGGAATTTTTTGAGAAAATCACGAAAAATGAAATATTTTGCTCATTTTCGAGAACTATTTTGGTCTTTTTTAGAAAAAATGATAATTGATATTTTTGAAGGTGTTAGACTTCAGTTTTTGATTTTATGCAAAAAATAGGAAAAATAGAAATTTGTATGTGTTAGTCTTCAATCCAGGAGTTTTTTGAGAAAAACAAGAAAAGTGAAGTATTTTGCTTATTTTAGAGAACTATTTTGGTCTTTTTTAGAAAAAATGGTAATTGATATTTTTGAAGGTGTTAGACTTAATTTTTTGATTTTATGCAAAAAATAGGAAAATAGAACTTTGTATGTGTTAGTCTTCAATCACAGAGTTTTTTGAGAAAAACATGAAAAATGAAGTATTTTGCTCATTTTAGAGAACTATTTTGGTCTTTTTTAGAAAAAAATGATAATTGATATTTTTTAAGGTGTTCGACTTCATTTTTTTATTTTTTGCAAAAAATAGGAAAATAGAAATTTATATGTGTTATTCTTCAATCACGAAGTTTTTTGAGAAAAACATGAAAAATGAAGTATTTTGCTCATTTTAGAGAACTATTTTGGTCTTTTTTAGAAAATATGATAATTGATATTTCTGAAGGTGTTAGACTTCAGTTTTTGATTTTATGCAAAAAAAAGGAAAAATAGAAATTTGTATATGTTAGTCTTCAATCCAGGAGTTTTTTGAGAAAAACATGAAAAGTGAAGTATTTTGCTTATTTTAGAGAACTATTTTGGTCTTTTTTGGAAAAAATGATAATTTATATTTTTGAAGGTGTTAGACTTAATTTTTTGATTTTATGCAAAAAATAGGAAAAATAGAAATTTGTATGTGTTAGTCTTCAATCACGGAGTTTTTTGAGAAAAACATGAAAAATGAAGTATTTTGCTCATTTTAGAGAACTATTTTGGTCTTTTTTAGAAAAAATGATAATTGATATTTTTTAAGGTGTTGGACTTCATTTTTTGATTTTTTGCAAAAAATAGGAAAAATAGAAATTTGTATGTGTTAGTCTTCAATTCAGTAGTTTTTTTGAGAAAAACATGAAAAATGAAGTATTTTGCTCATTTTAGAGAACTATTTTGGTCTTTTTTAGAAAAAATGATAATTTATATTTTTGAAGGTTAGACTTCATTTTTTTATTTTATGCAAAAAATAGGAAAAATAGAAATTTGTATGTGTTAGTCTTCAATCCAGTAGTTTTTTTGAGAAAAACATGAAAAATGAAGTATTTTGCTCATTTTAGAGAACTATTTTGGTCTTTTTTAGAAAAAATGATAATTTATATTTTTGAAGGTGTTAGACTTCATTTTTTTTTTTTTGCAAAAAATAGGAAAATAGAAATTTATATGTGGTAGTCTTCAATCACGAAGTTTTTTGAGAAAAACATGAAAAATGAAGTATTTTGCTCATTTTAGAGAACTATTTTGGTCTTTTTTAGAAAATATGATAATCGATATTTTTTAAGGTGTTAGACTTCAGTTTTTGATTTTATGCAAAAAAAAGGAAAAATAGAAATTTGTATGTGTTAGTCTTCAATCCAGGAGTTTTTTGAGAAAAACATGAAAAGTGAAGTATTTTGCTTATTTTAGAGAACTATTTTGGTCTTTTTTGGAAAAAATGATAATTGATATTTTTGAAGGTGTTAGACTTAATTTTTTGATTTTATGCAAAAAATAGGAAAAATAGAAATTTGAATGTGTTAGTCTTCATTCACGGAGTTTTTTGAGAAAAACATGAAAAATGAAGTATTTTGCCCATTTTAGAGAACTATTTAGGTCTTTTTTAGAAAAATTGATAATTGACATTTTTTAAGGTGTTGGACTACAGTTTTTGATTTTTTGCAAAAAATTGGAAAAATTGAAATTTGTATGTGTTAGTCCTCAATCACGGAATTTTTTGAGAAAATCATGAAAAATGTAGTATTTTGCCCATTTTGGAAAACTATTTTGGTCATTTTTAGAAAAATGATAATTGATATTTTTGAAGGTGTTAGACTTCAGTTTTTGATTTTATGCAAAAAATTGGAAAAATAGAAATTTGTATGTGTTAGTCTTCAATCACGGAATTTTTTGAGAAAATCACGAAAAATGAAATATTTTGCTCATTTTAGAGAACTATTTTGGTCTTTTTTAGAAAAAATGATAATTGATATTTTTGAAGGTGTTAGACTTCAGTTTTTGATTTTATGCAAAAAATAGGAAAAATAGAAATTTGTATGTGTTAGTCTTCAATCCAGGAGGTTTTTGAGAAAAACAAGAAAAGTGAAGTATTTTGCTTATTTTAGAGAACTATTTTGGTCTTTTTTAGAAAAAATGGTAATTGATATTTTTGAAGGTGTTAGACTTAATTTTTTGATTTTATGCAAAAAATAGGAAAATAGAACTTTGTATGTGTTAGTCTTCAATCACAGAGTTTTTTGAGAAAAACATGAAAAATGAAGTATTTTGCTCATTTTAGAGAACTATTTTGGTCTTTTTTAGAAAAAAATGATAATTGATATTTTTTAAGGTGTTAGACTTCATTTTTTTTATTTTTTGCAAAAAATAGGAAAATAGAAATTTATATGTGTTAGTCTTCAATCACGAAGTTTTTTGAGAAAAACATGAAAAATGAAGTATTTTGCTCATTTTAGAGAACTATTTTGGTCTTTTTTAGAAAATATGATAATTGATATTTCTGAAGGTGTTAGACTTCAGTTTTTGATTTTATGCAAAAAAAAGGAAAAATAGAAATTTGTATGTGTTAGTCTTCAATCCAAGAGTTTTTTGAGAAAAACATGAAAAGTGAAGTATTTTGCTTATTTTAGAGAACTATTTTGGTCTTTTTTGGAAAAAATGATAATTTATATTTTTGAAGGTGTTAGACTTAATTTTTTGATTTTATGCAAAAAATAGGAAAAATAGAAATTTGTATGTGTTAGTCTTCAATCACGGAGTTTTTTGAGAAAAACATGAAAAATGAAGTATTTTGCTCATTTTAGAGAACTATTTTGGTCTTTTTTAGAAAAAATGATAATTGATATTTTTTAAGGTGTTGGACTTCATTTTTTGATTTTTTGCAAAAAATAGGAAAAATAGAAATTTGTATGTGTTAGTCTTCAATCCAGTAGTTTTTTTGAGAAAAACATGAAAAATGAAGTATTTTGCTCATTTTAGAGAACTATTTTGGTCTTTTTTAGAAAAAATGATAATTTATATTTTTGAAGGTTAGACTTCATTTTTTTATTTTATGCAAAAAATAGGAAAAATAGAAATTTGTATGTGTTAGTCTTCAATCCAGTAGTTTTTTTGAGAAAAACATGAAAAATGAAGTAGTTTGCTCATTTTAGAGAACTATTTTGGTCTTTTTTAGAAAAAATGATAATTTATATTTTTGAAGGTGTTAGACTTCATTTTTTTTTTTTTGCAAAAAATAGGAAAATAGAAATTTATATGTGGTAGTCTTCAATCACGAAGTTTTTTGAGAAAAACATGAAAAATGAAGTATTTTGCTCATTTTAGAGAACTATTTTGGTCTTTTTTAGAAAATATGATAATCGATATTTTTTAAGGTGTTAGACTTCAGTTTTTGATTTTATGCAAAAAAAAGGAAAAATAGAAATTTGTATGTGTTAGTCTTCAATCCAGGAGTTTTTTGAGAAAAACATGAAAAGTGAAGTATTTTGCTTATTTTAGAGAACTATTTTGGTCTTTTTTGGAAAAAATGATAATTGATATTTTTGAAGGTGTTAGACTTAATTTTTTGATTTTATGCAAAAAATAGGAAAAATAGAAATTTGAATGTGTTAGTCTTCATTCACGGAGTTTTTTGAGAAAAACATGAAAAATGAAGTATTTTGCCCATTTTAGAGAACTATTTAGGTCTTTTTTAGAAAAATTGATAATTGACATTTTTTAAGGTGTTGAACTACAGTTTTTGATTTTTTGCAAAAAATTGGAAAAATTGAAATTTGTATGTGTTAGTCCTCAATCACGGAATTTTTTGAGAAAATCATGAAAAATGTAGTATTTTGCCCATTTTGGAAAACTATTTTGGTCATTTTTAGAAAAATGATAATTGATATTTTTGAAGGTGTTAGACTTCAGTTTTTGATTTTATGCAAAAAATTGGAAAAATAGAAATTTGTATGTGTTAGTCTTCAATCACGGAATTTTTTGAGAAAATCACGAAAAATGAAATATTTTGCTCATTTTAGAGAACTATTTTGGTCTTTTTTAGAAAAAATGATAATTGATATTTTTGAAGGTGTTAGACTTCAGTTTTTGATTTTATGCAAAAAATAGGAAAAATAGAAATTTGTATGTGTTAGTCTTCAATCCAGGAGTTTTTTGAGAAAAACAAGAAAAGTGAAGTATTTTGCTTATTTTAGAGAACTATTTTGGTCTTTTTTAGAAAAAATGGTAATTGATATTTTTGAAGGTGTTAGACTTAATTTTTTGATTTTATGCAAAAAATAGGAAAATAGAACTTTGTATGTGTTAGTCTTCAATCACAGAGTTTTTTGAGAAAAACATGAAAAATGAAGTATTTTGCTCATTTTAGAGAACTATTTTGGTCTTTTTTAGAAAAAAATGATAATTGATATTTTTTAAGGTGTTAGACTTCATTTTTTTATTTTTTGCAAAAAATAGGAAAATAGAAATTTATATGTGTTAGTCTTCAATCACGAAGTTTTTTGAGAAAAACATGAAAAATGAAGTATTTTGCTCATTTTAGAGAACTATTTTGGTCTTTTTTAGAAAATATGATAATTGATATTTCTGAAGGTGTTAGACTTCAGTTTTTGATTTTATGCAAAAAAAAGGAAAAATAGAAATTTGTATGTGTTAGTCTTCAATCCAGGAGTTTTTTGAGAAAAACATGAAAAGTGAAGTATTTTGCTTATTTTAGAGAACTATTTTGGTCTTTTTTGGAAAAAATGATAATTTATATTTTTGAAGGTGTTAGACTTAATTTTTTGATTTTATGCAAAAAATAGGAAAAATAGAAATTTGTATGTGTTAGTCTTCAATCACGGAGTTTTTTGAGAAAAACATGAAAAATGAAGTATTTTGCTCATTTTAGAGAACTATTTTGGTCTTTTTTAGAAAAAATGATAATTGATATTTTTTAAGGTGTTGGACTTCATTTTTTGATTTTTTGCAAAAAATAGGAAAAATAGAAATTTGTATGTGTTAGTCTTCAATCCAGTAGTTTTTTTGAGAAAAACATGAAAAATGAAGTATTTTGCTCATTTTAGAGAACTATTTTGGTCTTTTTTAGAAAAAATGATAATTTATATTTTTGAAGGTTAGACTTCATTTTTTTATTTTATGCAAAAAATAGGAAAAATAGAAATTTGTATGTGTTAGTCTTCAATCCAGTAGTTTTTTTGAGAAAAACATGAAAAATGAAGTATTTTGCTCATTTTAGAGAACTATTTTGGTCTTTTTTAGAAAAAATGATAATTTATATTTTTGAAGGTGTTAGACTTCATTTTTTTTTTTTTGCAAAAAATAGGAAAATAGAAATTTATATGTGGTAGTCTTCAATCACGAAGTTTTTTGAGAAAAACATGAAAAATGAAGTATTTTGCTCATTTTAGAGAACTATTTTGGTCTTTTTTAGAAAATATGATAATCGATATTTTTCAAGGTGTTAGACTTCAGTTTTTGATTTTATGCAAAAAATAGGAAAAATAGAAATTTGTATGTGTTAGTCTTCAATCCAGGAGTTTTTTGAGAAAAACATGAAAAGTGAAGTATTTTGCTTATTTTAGAGAACTATTTTGGTCTTTTTTGGAAAAAATGATAATTGATATTTTTGAAGGTGTTAGACTTAATTTTTTGATTTTATGCAAAAAATAGGAAAAATAGAAATTTGAATGTGTTAGTCTTCATTCACGGAGTTTTTTGAGAAAAACATGAAAAATGAAGTATTTTGCCCATTTTAGAGAACTATTTAGGTCTTTTTTAGAAAAATTGATAATTGATATTTTTTAAGGTGTTGGACTACAGTTTTTGATTTTTTGCAAAAAATTGGAAAAATTGAAATTTGTATGTGTTAGTCCTCAATCACGGAATTTTTTGAGAAAATCATGAAAAATGTAGTATTTTGCCCATTTTGGAAAACTATTTTGGTCATTTTTAGAAAAATGATAATTGATATTTTTGAAGGTGTTAGACTTCAGTTTTTGATTTTTTGCAAAAAATTGGAAAAATAGAAATTTGTATGTGTTAGTCTTCAATCACGGAATTTTTTGAGAAAATCACGAAAAATGAAATATTTTGCTCATTTTAGAGAACTATTTTGGTCTTTTTTAGAAAAAATGATAATTGATATTTTTGAAGGTGTTAGACTTCAGTTTTTGATTTTATGCAAAAAATAGGAAAAATAGAAATTTGTATGTGTTAGTCTTCAATCCAGGAGTTTTTTGAGAAAAACAAGAAAAGTGAAGTATTTTGCTTATTTTAGAGAACTATTTTGGTCTTTTTTAGAAAAAATGGTAATTGATATTTTTGAATGTGTTAGACTTAATTTTTTGATTTTATGCAAAAAATAGGAAAATAGAACTTTGTATGTGTTAGTCTTCAATCACAGAGTTTTTTGAGAAAAACATGAAAAATGAAGTATTTTGCTCATTTTAGAGAACTATTTTGGTCTTTTTTAGAAAATATGATAATTGATATTTCTGAAGGTGTTAGACTTCAGTTTTTGATTTTATGCAAAAAAAAGGAAAAATAGAAATTTGTATGTGTTAGTCTTCAATCCAGGAGTTTTTTGAGAAAAACATGAAAAGTGAAGTATTTTGCTTATTTTAGAGAACTATTTTGGTCTTTTTTGGAAAAAATGATAATTTATATTTTTGAAGGTGTTAGACTTAATTTTTTGATTTTATGCAAAAAATAGGAAAAATAGAAATTTGTATGTGTTAGTCTTCAATCACGGAGTTTTTTGAGAAAAACATGAAAAATGAAGTATTTTGCTCATTTTAGAGAACTATTTTGGTCTTTTTTAGAAAAAATGATAATTGATATTTTTTAAGGTGTTGGACTTCATTTTTTGATTTTTTGCAAAAAATAGGAAAAATAGAAATTTGTATGTGTTAGTCTTCAATCCAGTAGTTTTTTTGAGAAAAACATGAAAAATGAAGTATTTTGCTCATTTTAGAGAACTATTTTGGTCTTTTTTAGAAAAAATGATAATTTATATTTTTGAAGGTTAGACTTCATTTTTTTATTTTATGCAAAAAATAGGAAAAATAGAAATTTGTATGTGTTAGTCTTCAATCCAGTAGTTTTTTTGAGAAAAACATGAAAAATGAAGTATTTTGCTCATTTTAGAGAACTATTTTGGTCTTTTTTAGAAAAAATGATAATTTATATTTTTGAAGGTGTTAGACTTCATTTTTTTTTTTTGCAAAAAATAGGAAAATAGAAATTTATATGTGGTAGTCTTCAATCACGAAATTTTTTGAGAAAAACATGAAAAATTAAGTATTTTGCTCATTTTAGAGAACTTTTTTGGTCTTTTTTAGAAAATATGATAATCGATATTTTTGAAGGTGTTAGACTTCAGTTTTTGATTTTATGCAAAAAAAAGGAAAAATAGAAATTTGTGTGTGTTAGTCTTCAATCCAGGAGTTTTTTGAGAAAAACATGAAAAGTGAAGTATTTTGCTTATTTTAGAGAACTATTTTGGTCTTTTTTGGAAAAAATGATAATTGATATTTTTGAAGGTGTTAGACTTAATTTTTTGATTTTATGCAAAAAATAGGAAAAATAGAAATTTGAATGTGTTAGTCTTCATTCACGGAGTTTTTTGAGAAAAACATGAAAAATGAAGTATTTTGCCCATTTTAGAGAACTATTTAGGTCTTTTTTAGAAAAATTGATAATTGATATTTTTTAAGGTGTTGGACTACAGTTTTTGATTTTTTGCAAAAAATTGGAAAAATTGAAATTTGTATGTGTTAGTCCTCAATCACGGAATTTTTTGAGAAAATCATGAAAAATGTAGTATTTTGCCCATTTTGGAAAACTATTTTGGTCATTTTTAGAAAAATGATAATTGATATTTTTGAAGGTGTTAGACTTCAGTTTTTGATTTTATGCAAAAAATTGGAAAAATAGAAATTTGTATGTGTTAGTCTTCAATCACGGAATTTTTTGAGAAAATCACGAAAAATGAAATATTTTGCTCATTTTAGAGAACTATTTTGGTCTTTTTTATAAAAAATGATAATTGATATTTTTGAAGGTGTTAGACTTCAGTTTTTGATTTTATGCAAAAAATAGGAAAAATAGAAATTTGTATGTGTTAGTCTTCAATCCAGGAGTTTTTTGAGAAAAACAAGAAAAGTGAAGTATTTTGCTTATTTTAGAGAACTATTTTGGTCTTTTTTAGAAAAAATGGTAATTGATATTTTTGAAGGTGTTAGACTTAATTTTTTGATTTTATGCAAAAAATAGGAAAATAGAACTTTGTATGTGTTAGTCTTCAATCACAGAGTTTTTTGAGAAAAACATGAAAAATGAAGTATTTTGCTCATTTTAGAGAACTATTTTGGTCTTTTTTAGAAAAAAATGATAATTGATATTTTTTAAGGTGTTAGACTTCATTTTTTTATTTTTTGCAAAAAATAGGAAAATAGAAATTTATATGTGTTAGTCTTCAATCACGAAGTTTTTTGAGAAAAACATGAAAAATGAAGTATTTTGGTCATTTTAGAGAACTATTTTGGTCTTTTTTAGAAAATATGATAATTGATATTTCTGAAGGTGTTAGACTTCAGTTTTTGATTTTATGCAAAAAAAAGGAAAAATAGAAATTTGTATGTGTTAGTCTTCAATCCAGGAGTTTTTTGAGAAAAACATGAAAAGTGAAGTATTTTGCTTATTTTAGAGAACTATTTTGGTCTTTTTTGGAAAAAATGATAATTTATATTTTTGAAGGTGTTAGACTTAATTTTTAGATTTTATGCAAAAAATAGGAAAAATAGAAATTTGTACGTGTTAGTCTTCAATCACGGAGTTTTTTGAGAAAAACATGAAAAATGAAGTATTTTGCTCATTTTAGAGAACTATTTTGGTCTTTTTTAGAAAAAATGATAATTGATATTTTTTAAGGTGTTGGACTTCATTTTTTGATTTTTTGCAAAAAATAGGAAAAATAGAAATTTGTATGTGTTAGTCTTCAATCCAGTAGTTTTTTTGAGAAAAACATGAAAAATGAAGTATTTTGCTCATTTTAGAGAACTATTTTGGTCTTTTTTAGAAAAAATGATAATTTATATTTTTGAAGGTTAGACTTCATTTTTTTATTTTATGCAAAAAATAGGAAAAATAGAAATTTGTATGTGTTAGTCTTCAATCCAGTAGTTTTTTTGAGAAAAACATGAAAAATGAAGTATTTTGCTCATTTTAGAGAAATATTTTGGTCTTTTTTAGAAAAAATGATAAATTATATTTTTGAAGGTGTTAGACTTAATTTTTTGATTTTATGCAAAAAATAGGAAAAATAGAAATTTGAATGTGTTAGTCTTCATTCACGGAGTTTTTTGAGAAAAACATGAAAAATGAAGTATTTTGCCCATTTTAGAGAACTATTTAGGTCTTTTTTAGAAAAATTGATAATTGATATTTTTTAAGGTGTTGGACTACAGTTTTTGATTTTTTGCAAAAAATTGGAAAAATTGAAATTTGTATGTGTTAGTCCTCAATCACGGAATTTTTTGAGAAAATCATGAAAAATGTAGTATTTTGCCCATTTTGGAAAACTATTTTGGTCATTTTTAGAAAAATGATAATTGATATTTTTGAAGGTGTTAGACTTCAGTTTTTGATTTTATGCAAAAAATTGGAAAAATAGAAATTTGTATGTGTTAGTCTTCAATCACGGAATTTTTTGAGAAAATCACGAAAAATGAAATATTTTGCTCATTTTAGAGAACTATTTTGGTCTTTTTTAGAAAAAATGATAATTGATATTTTTGAAGGTGTTAGACTTCAGTTTTTGATTTTATGCAAAAAATAGGAAAAATAGAAATTTGTATGTGTTAGTCTTCAATCCAGGAGTTTTTTGAGAAAAACAAGAAAAGTGAAGTATTTTGCTTATTTTAGAGAACTATTTTGGTCTTTTTTAGAAAAAATGGTAATTGATATTTTTGAAGGTGTTAGACTTAATTTTTTGATTTTATGCAAAAAATAGGAAAATAGAACTTTGTATGTGTTAGTCTTCAATCACAGAGTTTTTTGAGAAAAACATGAAAAATGAAGTATTTTGCTCATTTTAGAGAACTATTTTGGTCTTTTTTAGAAAAAAATGATAATTGATATTTTTTAAGGTGTTAGACTTCATTTTTTTATTTTTTGCAAAAAATAGGAAAATAGAAATTTATATGTGTTAGTCTTCAATCACGAAGTTTTTTGAGAAAAACATGAAAAATGAAGTATTTTGCTCATTTTAGAGAACTATTTTGGTCTTTTTTAGAAAATATGATAATTGGTATTTCTGAAGGTGTTAGACTTCAGTTTTTGATTTTATGCAAAAAAAAGGAAAAATAGAAATTTGTACGTGTTAGTCTTCAATCCATTAGTTTTTTGAGAAAAACATGAAAAGTGAAGTATTTTGCTTATTTTAGAGAACTATTTTGGTCTTTTTTGGAAAAAATGATAATTTATATTTTTGAAGGTGTTAGACTTAATTTTTTGATTTTATGCAAAAAATAGGAAAAATAGAAATTTATATGTGTTAGTCTTCAATCACGGAGTTTTTTGAGAAAAACATGAAAAATGAAGTATTTTGCTCATTTTAGAGAACTATTTTGGTCTTTTTTAGAAAAAATGATAATTGATATTTTTGAAGGTGTTAGACTTCAGTTTTTGATTTTATGCAAAAAATAGGAAAAATAGAAATTTGTATGTGTTAGTCTTCAATCCAGGAGTTTTTTGAGAAAAACAAGAAAAGTGAAGTATTTTGCTTATTTTAGAGAACTATTTTGGTCTTTTTTAGAAAAAATGGTAATTGATATTTTTGAAGGTGTTAGACTTAATTTTTTGATTTTATGCAAAAAATAGGAAAATAGAACTTTGTATGTGTTAGTCTTCAATCACAGAGTTTTTTGAGAAAAACATGAAAAATGAAGTATTTTGCTCATTTTAGAGAACTATTTTGGTCTTTTTTAGAAAAAATGATAATTGATATTTTTGAAGGTGTTAGACTTCATTTTTTGATTTTTTGCAAAAAATAGGAAAATAGAAATTTATATGTGTTTGTCTTCAATCACGAAGTTTTTTGAGAAAAACATGAAAAATGAAGTATTTTGCTCATTTTAGAGAACTATTTTGGTCTTTTTTAGAAAAAATGATAATTTATATTTTTGAAGGTGTTAGACTTCATTTTTTTTTTTTTGCAAAAAATAGGAAAATAGAAATTTGTATGTGTTAGTCTTCAATCACGGAGTTTTTTGAGAAAAACATGAAAAATGAAGTATTTTGCTCATTTTAGAGAACTATTTTGGTCTTTTTTAGAAAAAATGATAATTGATATTTTTGAAGGTGTTGGACTTCATTTTTTTATTTTATGCAAAAAATAGGAAAAATAGAAATTTGTATGTGTTAGTCTTCAATCCAGGAGTTTTTTGAGAAAAACATGAAAAGTGAAGTATTTTGCTTATTTTAGAGAAGTATTTTGGTCTTTTTTAGAAAAAATGGTAATTGATATTTTTGAAGGTGTTAGACTTAATTTTTTGATTTTATGCAAAAAATAGGAAAATAGAACTTTGTATGTGTTAGTCTTCAATCACAGAGTTTTTTGAGAAAAACATGAAAAATGAAGTATTTTGCTCATTTTAGAGAACTATTTTGGTCTTTTTTAGAAAAAATGATAATTGATATTTTTGAAGGTGTTAGACTTCATTTTTTGATTTTTTGCAAAAAATTGGAAAATAGAAATTTATATGTGTTTGTCTTCAATCACGAAGTTTTTTGAGAAAAACATGAAAAATGAAGTATTTTGCTCATTTTAGAGAACTATTTTGGTCTTTTTTAGAAAAAATGATAATTTATATTTTTGAAGGTGTTAGACTTCATTTTTTTTTTTTTGCAAAAAATAGGAAAATAGAAATTTGTATGTGTTAGTCTTCAATCACGAAGTTTTTTGAGAAAAACATGAAAAATGAAGTATTTTGCTCATTTTAGAGAACTATTTTGGTCTTTTTTAGAAAATATGATAATCGATATTTTTTAAGGTGTTAGACTTCAGTTTTTGATTTTATGCAAAAAAAAGGAAAAATAGAAATTTGTATGTGTTAGTCTTCAATCCAGGAGTTTTTTGAGAAAAACATGAAAAGTGAAGTATTTTGCTTATTTTAGAGAACTATTTTGGTCTTTTTTGGAAAAAATGATAATTGATATTTTTGAAGGTGTTAGACTTAATTTTTTGATTTTATGCAAAAAATAGGAAAAATAGAAATTTGAATGTGTTAGTCTTCAATCACGGAGTTTTTTGAGAAAAACATGAAAAATGAAGTATTTTGCCCATTTTAGAGAACTATTTAGGTCTTTTTTAGAAAAATTGATAATTGATATTTTTTAAGGTGTTGGACTACAGTTTTTGATTTTTTGCAAAAAATTGGAAAAATTGAAATTTGTATGTGTTAGTCTTCAATCACGGAATTTTTTGAGAAAATCATGAAAAATGTAGTATTTTACCCATTTTGGAAAACTATTTTGGTCATTTTTAGAAAAATGATAATTGATATTTTTGAAGGTGTTAGACTTCAGTTTTTGATTTTATGCAAAAAATTGGAAAAATAGAAATTTGTATGTGTTAGTCTTCAATCACGGAATTTTTTGAGAAAAACAAGAAAAATGAAGTATTTTGCTCATTTTAGAGAACTATTTTGGTTTTTTTTAGAAAAAATGATAATTGATATTTTTGAAGGTGTTAGACTTCCATTTTTGATTTTATGCAAAAAATAGGAAAAATAGAAATTTGTTAGTCTTCAATCCCGGGGTTTTTTGAGAAAAATATGAAAAATGAAGTATTTTGCTCATTTTAGAGAACTATTTTGGTCTTTTTTAGAAAAAACGATATTTGATATTTTTGAAGGTGTTAGACTTTAGTTTTTGATTTTATACAAAAAATTGGTAAATTAGAAATTTGAATGTGTTCGTCTTCAATCACGGAGTATTTTGAGAAAAACATGAAAAATGAAGTATTTTGTTCGTTTTAGAGAACTATTTTGGTCTTTTTTAGAAAAAATGATAATTGATATTTTTTAAGGTGTTAGACTTCAGTTTTTGATTTTTTGCAAAAAATTTGAAAAATTGAAATTTGTATGTGTTAGCCTTCAATCACGGAATTTTTTGAGAAAATCATGAAAAATGAAGTACTTTGCTCATTTTAGAGAACTATTTTGGTCGATTTTAGAAAAATGATAAGTGATATTTTTGAAGGTGTTAGACTTCAGTTTTTGATTTTATGCAAAAAATAGGAAAAATAGAAATTTGTTTGTGTTAGTCTTCAATCCAGGAGTTTTTTTGAGAAAAACATGAAAAATGAAGTATTTTGCTCATTTTAGAGAACTATTTTGGTCTTTTTTAGAAAAAATGATAATTGATATTTTTGAAGGTGTTAGACATTATTTTTTGATTTTTTGCAAAAAATAGGAAAATAGAAATTTATATGTGTTAGTCTTCAATCACGAAGTTTTTTGAGAAAAACATGAAAAATGAAGTATTTTGCTCATTTTAGATAACTATTTTGGACTCTTTTAGAAAAAATGATAATTGATATTTTTGAAGGTGTTAGACTTCAGTTTTTTATTTTTTGCAAAAAATTAGAAAAATAGAAATTTGTATGTGTTAGTCTTCAATCACGGAATTTTTTGAGAAAAACATGAAAAATGAAGTATTTTGCTCATTTTAGAGAAATAATTTAGTCTTTTTCAGAAAAAATGATAATTGATATTTTTGAAGGTGTTAGACTTCAGTTTTTTATTTTTTGCAAAAAATTGGAAAAATTGAAAATTGAAATTTGTATTTGTTATTCTTCAATCACGGAATTTTTTGAGAAAATCATGAAAAATGAAGTATTTTGCTCATTTTAGAGAACTATTTTGGTCTTTTTTAGAAAAAATTATAATTGATAATTTTGAAGGTGTTAGACTTTAGTTTTTGATTTTATGCAAAAAATAGGAAAAATAGAAATTTTTTAGTCTTCAATCCCGGAGTTTTTTGAGAAAAACATGAAAAATGAAGTATTTTGCTCATTTTAGAGAACTATTTTGGTCTTTTTTAGAAAAAATGATAATTGATATTTTTGAAGGTGTTAGACTTCAGTTTTTGATTTTATGCAAAAAATAGGAAAATGAGAAATTTGAATGTGTTAGTCTTCAATCACGGAGTATTTTGAGAAAAACATGAAAAATGAAGTATTTTGTTCATTTTAGAGAACTATTTTGGTCTTTTTTAGAAAAAATGATAATTTATATTTTTGAAGGTGTTAGACTTCATTTTTTTTTTTTTTGCAAAAAATAGGAAAATAGAAATTTGTATGTGTTAGTCTTCAATCACGAAGTTTTTTGAGAAAAACATGAAAAATGAAGTATTTTGCTCATTTTAGAGAACTATTTTGGTCTTTTTTAGAAAATATGATAATCGATATTTTTTAAGGTGTTAGACTTCAGTTTTTGATTTTATGCAAAAAAAAGGAAAAATAGAAATTTGTATGTGTTAGTCTTCAATCCAGGAGTTTTTTGAGAAAAACATGAAAAGTGAAGTATTTTGCTTATTTTAGAGAACTATTTTGGTCTTTTTTGGAAAAAATGATAATTGATATTTTTGAAGGTGTTAGACTTAATTTTTTGATTTTATGCAAAAAATAGGAAAAATAGAAATTTGAATGTGTTAGTCTTCAATCACGGAGTTTTTTGAGAAAAACATGAAAAATGAAGTATTTTGCCCATTTTAGAGAACTATTTAGGTCTTTTTTAGAAAAATTGATAATTGATATTTTTTAAGGTGTTGGACTACAGTTTTTGATTTTTTGCAAAAAATTGGAAAAATTGAAATTTGTATGTGTTAGTCTTCAATCACGGAATTTTTTGAGAAAATCATGAAAAATGTAGTATTTTACCCATTTTGGAAAACTATTTTGGTCATTTTTAGAAAAATGATAATTGATATTTTTGAAGGTGTTAGACTTCAGTTTTTGATTTTATGCAAAAAATTGGAAAAATAGAAATTTGTATGTGTTAGTCTTCAATCACGGAATTTTTTGAGAAAAACAAGAAAAATGAAGTATTTTGCTCATTTTAGAGAACTATTTTGGTTTTTTTTAGAAAAAATGATAATTGATATTTTTGAAGGTGTTAGACTTCCATTTTTGATTTTATGCAAAAAATAGGAAAAATAGAAATTTGTTAGTCTTCAATCCCGGGGTTTTTTGAGAAAAATATGAAAAATGAAGTATTTTGCTCATTTTAGAGAACTATTTTGGTCTTTTTTAGAAAAAACGATATTTGATATTTTTGAAGGTGTTAGACTTTAGTTTTTGATTTTATACAAAAAATTGGTAAATTAGAAATTTGAATGTGTTCGTCTTCAATCACGGAGTATTTTGAGAAAAACATGAAAAATGAAGTATTTTGTTCGTTTTAGAGAACTATTTTGGTCTTTTTTAGAAAAAATGATAATTGATATTTTTTAAGGTGTTAGACTTCAGTTTTTGATTTTTTGCAAAAAATTTGAAAAATTGAAATTTGTATGTGTTAGCCTTCAATCACGGAATTTTTTGAGAAAATCATGAAAAATGAAGTACTTTGCTCATTTTAGAGAACTATTTTGGTCGATTTTAGAAAAATGATAAGTGATATTTTTGAAGGTGTTAGACTTCAGTTTTTGATTTTATGCAAAAAATAGGAAAAATAGAAATTTGTTTGTGTTAGTCTTCAATCCAGGAGTTTTTTTGAGAAAAACATGAAAAATGAAGTATTTTGCTCATTTTAGAGAACTATTTTGGTCTTTTTTAGAAAAAATGATAATTGATATTTTTGAAGGTGTTAGACATTATTTTTTGATTTTTTGCAAAAAATAGGAAAATAGAAATTTATATGTGTTAGTCTTCAATCACGAAGTTTTTTGAGAAAAACATGAAAAATGAAGTATTTTGCTCATTTTAGATAACTATTTTGGACTCTTTTAGAAAAAATGATAATTGATATTTTTGAAGGTGTTAGACTTCAGTTTTTTATTTTTTGCAAAAAATTAGAAAAATAGAAATTTGTATGTGTTAGTCTTCAATCACGGAATTTTTTGAGAAAAACATGAAAAATGAAGTATTTTGCTCATTTTAGAGAAATATTTTAGTCTTTTTCAGAAAAAATGATAATTGATATTTTTGAAGGTGTTAGACTTCAGTTTTTTATTTTTTGCAAAAAATTGGAAAAATTGAAAATTGAAATTTGTATTTGTTATTCTTCAATCACGGAATTTTTTGAGAAAATCATGAAAAATGAAGTATTTTGCTCATTTTAGAGAACTATTTTGGTCTTTTTTAGAAAAAATTATAATTGATAATTTTGAAGGTGTTAGACTTTAGTTTTTGATTTTATGCAAAAAATAGGAAAAATAGAAATTTTTTAGTCTTCAATCCCGGAGTTTTTTGAGAAAAACATGAAAAATGAAGTATTTTGCTCATTTTAGAGAACTATTTTGGTCTTTTTTAGAAAAAATGATAATTGATATTTTTGAAGGTGTTAGACTTCAGTTTTTGATTTTATGCAAAAAATAGGAAAATGAGAAATTTGAATGTGTTAGTCTTCAATCACGGAGTATTTTGAGAAAAACATGAAAAATGAAGTATTTTGTTCATTTTAGAGAACTATTTTGGTCTTTTTTAGAAAAAATTATAATTGATAATTTTGAAGGTGTTAGACTTCAGTTTTTGATTTTTTGCAAAAAATTGGAAAAATTGAAATTTGTATGTGTTAGTCTTCAATCCAAGAGTTTTTTTGAGAAAAACATGAAAAATGAAGTATTTTGCTCATTTTAGAGAAATATTTTGGTCTTTTTTAGAAAAAATAATAATTGATATTTTTGAAGGTGTTAGACTTCAGTTTTTGATTTTATGCAAAAAATAGGAAAAATAGAAATTTGTTAGTCTTCAATCCCGGAGTTTTTTGAGAAAAACATGAAAAATGAAGTATTTTGCTCATTTTAGAGAACTATTTTGGTCTTTTTTAGAAAAAATGATAATTGATATTTTTGAAGGTGTTAGACTTCATTTTTTGATTTTTTGCAAAAAATAGGAAAAATTGAAATTTGTATGAGTTATTCTCCAATCGCGGAATTTTTTGAGGAAATCATGAAAAATGAAATATTTTGCTCATTTTAGAGAACTATTTTGGTCTTTTTTAGAAAAAATGATAATTGATATTTTTGAAGGTGTTAGACTTCAGTTTTTGATTTTATGTAAAAAATAGGAAAAATAGAAATTTGTATGTGTTAGTCTTCAATCCCGGAGTTTTTTGAGAAAAACATAAAAAATGAAGTATTTTGCTCATTTTAGAGAAATATTTTTGTGTTTTTTATAAAAAAATGATAATTGATATTTTTGAAGGTGTTAGACTTCAGTTTTTGATTTTATGCAAAAAATAGGAAAAATAGAAATTTGTTAGTCTTCAATCCCGGAGTTTTTTGAGAAAAACATGAAAAATGAAGTATTTTGCTCATTTTAGAGAACTATTTTGGTCTTTTTTAGGAAAAATGATAATTGATATTTTTGAAGGTGTTAGACTTCATTTTTTGATTTTTTGCAAAAAATAGGAAAATAGAAATTTATATGTGTTAGTCTTCAATCACGAAGTTTTTTGAGAAAAACATGAAAAATGAAGTATTTTGCTCATTTTAGAGAACTATTTTGGACTCTTTTAGAAAAAATGATAATTTATATTTTTGAACGTGTTAGACTTCAGTTTTTTATTTTTTGCAAACAATTGGAAAAATTGAAATTTGTATTTGTTAGTCTTCAATCACGGAATTTTTTGAGAAAATCATGAAAAATGAAGTATTTTGCTCATTTTAGAGAACTATTTTGGTCTTTTTTAGAAAAAATTATAGTTGATAATATTGAAGGTGTTAGACTTCAGTTTTTGTTTTTTTGCAAAAAATTGGAAAAATTGAAATTTGTATGTGTTATTCTTCAATCACGGAATTTTTTGAGGAAATCATGAAAAATGAAATATTTTGCTCATTTTAGAGAACTATCTTGGTCTTTTTTAGAAAAAATGATAATTGATATTTTTGAAGGTGTTAGACTTCAGTTTTTGATTTTTTGCAAAAAATAGGAAAATAGAAATTTATATGTGTTAGTCTTCAATCACGAAGTTTTTTGAGAAAAACATGAAAAATGAAGTATTTTGCTCATTTTAGAGAACTATTTTGGACTCTTTTAGAAAAAATGATAATTGATATTTTTGAAGGTGTTAGACTTCAGTTTTTTAATTTTTGCAAACAATTGGAAAAATTGAAATTTGTATTTGTTAGTCTTCAATCACGGAATTTTTTGAGAAAATCATGAAAAATGAAGTATTTTGCTCATTTTAGAGAACTATTTTGGTCTTTTTTAGAAAAAAATATAATTGATAATTTTGAAGGTGTTAGACTTCAGTTTTTGTTTTTTTGCAAAAAATTGGAAAAATTGAAATTTGTATGTGTTATTCTCCAATCACGGAATTTTTTGAGGAAATCATGAAAAATGAAAATATTTTGCTCATTTTAGAGAACTATTTTGGTCTTTTTTAGAAAAAATGATAATTGATATTTTTGAAGGTGTTAGACTTCTGTTTTTGATTTTATGTGAAAAATAGGAAAAATAGAAATTTGTATGTGTTAGTCTTCAATCCCGGAGTTTTTTGAGAAAAACATAAAAAATGAAGTATTTTGCTCATTTTAGAGAAATATTTTGGTGTTTTTTATAAAAAATGATAATTGATATTTTTGAAGATGTTAGACTTCAGTTTTTGATTTTATGCAAAAAATAGGAAAAATAGAAATTTGTTAGTCTTCAATCCCGGAGTTTTTTGAGAAAAACATGAAAAATGAAGTATTTTGCTCATTTTAGAGAACTATTTTGGTCTTTTTTAGAAAAAATGACAATTGATATTTTTGAAGGTGTTAGACTTCATTTTTTGATTTTTTGCAAAAAATAGGAAAATAGAAATTTATATGTGTTAGTCTTCAATCACGAAGTTTTTTGAGAAAAACATGAAAAATGAAGTATTTTGCTCATTTTAGAGAACTATTTTGGACTCTTTTAGAAAAAATGATAATTGATATTTTTGAAGGTGTTAGACTTCAGTTTTTTATTTTTTGCAAACAATTGGAAAAATTGAAATTTGTATTTGTTAGTCTTCAATCACGGAATTTTTTGAGAAAATCATGAAAAATGAAGTATTTTGCTCATTTTAGAGAACTATTTTGGTCTTTTTTAGAAAAAATTATAATTGATAATTTTGAAGGTGTTAGACTTCAGTTTTTGTTTTTTTGCAAAAAATTGGAAAAATTGAAATTTGTATGTGTTATTCTTCAATCACGGAATTTTTTGAGGAAATAATGAAAAATGAAATATTTTGCTCATATTAGAGAACTATTTTGGTCTTTTTTAGAAAAAATGATAATTGATATTTTTGAAGGTGTTAGACTTCAGTTTTTGATTTTATGCAAAAAATAGGAAAAATAGAAATTTGTATGTGTTAGTCTTCAATCCCGGAGTTTTTTGAGAAAAACATGAAAAATGAAGTATTTTGCTCATTTTAGAGAAATATTTTGGTGTTTTTTATAAAAAATGATAATTGATATTTTTGAAGGTGTTAGACTTCAGTTTTTGATTTTATGCAAAATATAGGAAAAATAGAAATTTGTTAGTCTTCAATCCCGGAGTTTTTTGAGAAAAACATGAAAAATGAAGTATTTTGCTCATTTTAGAGAACTATTTTGGTCTTTTTTAGAAAAAATGATAATTGATATTTTTTAAGGTGTTGGACTTCAGTTTTTGATTTTATGCAAAAAATAGGAAAATTAGAAATTTGAATGTGTTAGTCTTCAATAACGGAGTATTTTGAGAAAAACATGAAAAATGCAGTATTTTGTTCATTTTAGAGAACTATTTTGGTCTTTTTTAGAAAAAATGATAATTGATATTTTTTAAGGTGTTAGACTTCAGTTTTTGATTTTTTGCAAAAAATTGGAAAAATTGAAATTTGTATGTGTTAGCCTTCAATCACGGAATTTTTTTAGAAAATCATGAAAAATGAAGTATTTTGCTCATTTTAGAGAACTATTTTGGTCTTTTTTAGAAAAATGATAATTGATATTTTTGAAGGTGTTAGACTTCAGTTTTTGATTTTATGCAAAAAATAGGAAAAATAGAAATTTGTATGTGTTAGTCTTCAATCCAGGAGTTTTTTTGAGAAAAACATGAAAAATGAAGTATTTTGCTCATTTTAGAGAACTATTTTGGTCTTTTTTAGAAAAAATGATAATTGATATTTTTGAAGGTGTTAGACTTCATTTTTTGATTTTTTGCAAAAAATTGGAAAAATAGAAATTTATATGTGTCAGTCTTCAATCACGAAGTTTTTTGAGAAAAACATGAAAAATGAAGTATTTTGCTCATTTTAGAGAACTATTTTTGTCTTTTTTAGAAAAAATGATAATTGATATTTTTTAAGGTGTTGGACTTCAGTTTTTGATTTTTTGCAAAAAATTGGAAAAATTGAAATTTGTATGTGTTAGTCTTCAATCACGGAATTTTTTGAGAAAATCGTGAAAAATTAAGTATTTTGCCCATTTTGGAGAACTATTTTGGTCTTTTTTAGAAAAATGATAATTGATATTTTTGAAGGTGTTAGACTTCAGTTTTTGATTTTATGCAAAAAATTGGAAAAATAGAAATTTGTATGTGTTATTCTTCAATCATGGAATTTTTTGAGAAAAACAAGAAAAATGAAGTATTTTGCTCATTTTAGAGAACTATTTTGGTCTTTTTTAGAAAAAATGATAATTGTTATTTTTGAAGGTGTTAAACTTCAGTTTTTGATTTTATGCAAAAAAATAGGAAAATTAGAAATTTGAATGTGTTAGTCTTCAATCACGTAGTATTTTGAAAAAAACATGAAAAATGAAGTATTTTGTTCATTTTAGAGAACTATTTTGGTCTTTTTTAGAAAAAATGATATTTGATATTTTTGAAGGTGTTAGACATCAGTTTTTGATTTTTTGCAAAAAATTGGAAAAATTTAAATTTGTATGTGTTAGCCTTCAATCATGGAATTTTTTGAGAAAATCATGAAAAATGAAGTATTTTGCTCATTTTAGAGAACTATTTTGGTCTTTTTTAGAAAAATGATAATTGATATTTTTGAAGGCGTTAGACTTCAGTTTTTGATTTTATGCAAAAAAAAGGAAAAATAGAAATTTGTATGTGTTAGTCTTCAATCCAGGAGTTTTTTGAGAAAAACATGAAAAGTGAAGTATTTTGCTTATTTTAGAGAACTATTTTGGTCTTTTTTAGAAAAAATGGTAATTGATATTTTTGAAGGTGTTAGACTTAATTTTTCGATTTTATGCAAATAATAGGAAAAATAGAACTTTGTATGTGTTAGTCTTCAATCACGGAGTTTTTTGAGAAAAACATGAAAAATGAAGTATTTTGCTCATTTTAGAGAACTATTTTGGTCTTTTTTGGAAAAAATGATAATTGATATTTTTTGAGGTGTTGGACTTCAGTTTTTTATTTTTTGCAAAAAATTGGAAAAATTGAACTTTGTATGTGTTAGTCTTCAATCACGGAGTTTTTTGAGAAATACATGAAAAATGAAGTATTTTGCTCATTTTAAAGAACTATTTTGGTCTTTTTTAGGAAAAATGATAATTGATACTTTTGAAGGTGTTAGACTTCATTTTTTGATTTTATGCAAAAAATAGGAAAAATAGAAATTTGTATGTGTTAGTCTTCAATCCAGTAGTTTTTTTGAGAAAAACAAGAAAAATGAAGTATTTTGCTCATTTTAGAGAACTATTTTGGTATTTTTTAGAAAAAATGATAATTTATATTTTTGAAGGTGTTAGACTTCAGTTTTTGATTTTATGCAAAAAAAAGGGAAAAAAGAAATTTGTATGTGTTAGTCTTCAATCCAGGAGTTTTTTGAGAAAAACATGAAAAGTGAAGTATTTTGCTTATTTTAGAGAACTATTTTGGTCTTTTTTGGAAAAAATGATAATTGATATTTTTGAAGGTGTTAGACTTAATTTTTTGATTTTATGCAAAAAATAGGAAAAATAGAAATTTGTATGTGTTAGTCTTCAATCACGGAGTTTTTTGAGAAAAACATGAAAAATGAAGTATTTTGCTCATTTTAGAGAACTATTTTGGTCTTTTTTAGAAAAAATGATAATTGATATTTTTTAAGGTGTTGGACTTCATTTTTTGATTTTATGCAAAAAATAGGAAAAATAGAAATTTGTATGTGTTAGTGTTCAATCCAGTAGTTTTTTTGAGAAAAACATGAAAAATGAAGTATTTTGCTCATTTTAGAGAACTATTTTGGTCTTTTTTAGAAAAAATGATAATTTATATTTTTGAAGGTGTTAGACTTCATTTTTTTATTTTATGCAAAAAATATGAAAAATAGAAATTTGTATGTGTTAGTCTTCAATCCAGTAGTTTTTTTGAGAAAAACATGAAAAATGAAGTATTTTGCTCATTTTAGAGAACTATTTTGGTCTTTTTTAGAAAAAATGATAATTTATATTTTTGAAGGTGTTAGACTTCATTTTTTTATTTTTTGCAAAAAATAGGAAAATAGAAATTTATATGTGTTAGTCTTCAATCACGATGCTTTTTGAGAAAAACATGAAAAATGAAGTATTTTGCTCATTTTAGAGAACTATTTTGGTCTTTTTTAGAAAATATGATAATCGATATTTTTTAAGGTGTTAGACTTCAGTTTTTGATTTTAAGCAAAAAAAAGGAAAAATAGAAATTTGTATGTGTTAGTCTTCAATCCAGGAGTTTTTTGAGAAAAACATGAAAAGTGAAGTATTTTTCTTATTTTAGAGAACTATTTTGGTCGTTTTTGGAAAAAATGATAATTGATATTTTTGAAGGTGTTAGACTTAATTTTTTGATTTTATGCAAAAAATAGGAAAAATAGAAATTTGTATTTGTTAGTCTTCAATCACGGAGTTTTTTTAGAAAAACATGAAAAATAAAGTATTTTGCTCATTTTAGAGAACTATTTAAGTCTTTTATAGAAAAATTGATAATTGATATTTTTTAAGGTGTTGGACTACAGTTTTTGATTTTTTGCAAAAAATTGGAAAAATTGAAATTTGTATGTGTTAGTCTTCAATCACGGAATTTTTTGAGAAAATCATGAAAAATGAAGTATTTTGCCCATTTTGGAGAACTATTTTGGTCATTTTTAGAAAAATGATAATGGATATTTTTGAAGGTGTTAGGCTTCAGTTTTTGATTTTATGCAAAAAATTGGAAAAATAGAAATTTGTATGTGTTAGTCTTCAATCACGGAGTTTTTTGAGAAAAACATGAAAAATAAAGTATTTTGCTCATTTTAGTGAACTATTTAGGTCTTTTTTTGAAAAATTGATAATTGATATTTTTTAAGGTGTTGGACTACAGTTTTTGATTTTTTGCAAAAAATTGGAAAAATTGAAATTTGTATGTGTTAGTCTTCAATCACGGAATTTTTTGAGAAAATCATGAAAAATGAAGTATTTTGCCCATTTTGGAGAACTGTTTTGGTCATTTTTAGAAAAATGATAATTGATATTTTTGAAGGTGTTAGACTTCAGTTTTTGATTTTATGCAAAAAATTGGAAAAATAGAAATTTGTATGTGTTAGTCTTCAATCCCGGAGTTTTTTGAGAAAAACATGAAAAATGAAGTATTTTGCTCATTTTAGAGAACTATTTCGGTCTTTTTTAGAAAAAATGATAATTGATAATTTTGAAGGTGTTAGACTTTAGTTTTTGATTTTATGCAAAAAATAGGAAAAATAGAAATTTGTTAGTCTTCAATCCCGGAGTTTTTTGAGAAAAACATGAAAAATGAAGTATTTTGCTCATTTTAGAGAACTATTTCGGTCTTTTTTAGAAAAATTGATAATTGTTATTTTTGAAGATGTTAGACTTCAGTTTTTGATTTTATGCAAAAAAAGGAAAAATAGAAATTTGTATGTGTTAGTATTCAATCCAGGAGTTTTTGGAGAAAAACATGAAAAGTGAAGTATTTTGCTTATTTTAGAGAACTATTTAGGACTTTTTCAGAAAAAATGATAATTGATATTTTTGAAGGTGTTAGACTTCAGTTTTTTATTTTTTGCAAAAAATTGGAAAAATTGAAATTTGTATGTGTTAGTCTTCAATCACGGAATTTTTTGAGAAAATCATGAAAAATGAAATATTTTGCTCATTTTAGAGAACTATTTTGGTCTTTTTTAGAAAAAATGATAATTGATATTTTTGAAGGTGTTAGACTTCAGTTTATGAATTTATGCAAAAAATAGGTAAAATAGAAATTTGTATGTGTTAGTCTTCAATCCAGTAGTTTTTTTGAGAAAAACATGAAAAATTAAGTATTTTGCTAATTTTAGAGAACTATTTTGGTCTTTTTTAGAAAAAATGATAATTTATATTTTTGAAGGTGTTAGACTTCATTTTTTTATTTTTTGCAAAAAATAGGAAAATAGAAATTTATATGTGTTAGTCTTCAATCACGAAGTTTTTTGAGAAAAACATGAAAAATGAAGTATTTTGTTCATTTTAGAGAACTATTTTGGTCTTTTTTAGAAAATATGATCATTGATATTTTTGAAGGTGTTAGACTTAATTTTTTGATTTTATGCAAAAAATAGGAAAAATAGAACTTTGTATGTGTTAGTCTTCAATCACGGAGTTTTTTGAGAAAAACATGAAAAGTGAAGTATTTTGCTCATTTTAGAGAACTATTTTGGTCTTTTTTAGAAAAAATGATAATTGATATTTTTGAAGGTGTTAGACTTAATTTTTTGATTTTATGCAAAAAATAGGAAAAATAGAACTTTGTATGTGTTAGTCTTCAATCCAGGAGTTTTTTGAGAAAAACAAGAAAAGTGAAGTATTTTGCTTATTTTAGAGAACTATTTTGGTCTTTTTTAGAAAAAATGGTAATTGATATTTTTGAAGTTGTTAGACTTAATTTTTTGATTTTATGCAAAAAATAGGAAAAATAGAACTTTGTATGTGTTAATCTTCAATCACGGAGTTTTTTGAGAAAAACATGAAAAATGAAGTATTTTGCTCATTTTAGAGAACTATTTTGGTCTTTTTTAGAAAAAATGATAATTGATATTTTTTAAGGTGTTGGACTTCAGTTTTTTATTTTTTGCAAAAAATTGGAAAAATTGAACTTTGTATGTGTTAGTCTTCAATCCCGGAGTTTTTTGAGAAATACATGAAAAATGAAGTATTTTGCTCATTTTAGAGAACTATTTTGGTCTTTTTTCGAAAAAATGATAATTGATATTTTTGAAGCTGTTAGACTTCATTTTTTGATTTTATGCAAAAAATAGGAAAAATAGAAATTTGTATGTGTTAGTCTTCAATCCAGTAGTTTTTTTGAGAAAAACATGAAAAATTAAGTATTTTGCTCATTTTAGAGAACTATTTTGGTCTTTTTTAGAAAAAATGATAATTTATATTTTTGAAGGTGTTAGACTTCATTTTTTTATTTTTTGCAAAAAATAGGAAAATAGAAATTTATAAATGTTAGTCTTCAATCACGAAGTTTTTTGAGAAAAACATGAAAAATGAAGTATTTTGCTCATTTTAGAGAACTATTTTGGTCTTTTTTAGAAAATATGATAATCGATATTTTTTAAGGTGTTAGACTTCAGTTTTTGATTTTATGCAAAAAAAAGGAAAAATAGAAATTTGTATGTGTTAGTCTTCAATCCAGGAGTTTTTTGAG
This sequence comes from Luzula sylvatica, assembly GCA_946800325.1. Taxonomy (NCBI): domain Eukaryota; kingdom Viridiplantae; phylum Streptophyta; class Magnoliopsida; order Poales; family Juncaceae; genus Luzula; species Luzula sylvatica. The sequence goes on along the minus strand of OX326959.1, from coordinate 34,781,773 downwards.
AAAAACATGAAAAGTGAAGTATTTTGCTTATTTTAGAGAACTATTTTGGTCTTTTTTGGAAAAAATGATAATTGATATTTTTGAAGGTGTTAGACTTAATTTTTTGATTTTATGCAAAAAATAGGAAAAATAGAAATTTGTATGTGTTAGTCTTCAATCACGGAGTTTTTTGAGAAAAACATGAAAAATAAAGTATTTTGCTCATTTTAGAGAACTATTTAGGTCTTTTTTAGAAAAATTGATAATTGATATTTTTTAAGGTGTTGGACTACAGTTTTTGATTTTTTGCAAAAAATTGGAAAAATTGAAATTTGTATGTGTTAGTCTTCAATCACGGAATTTTTTGAGAAAATCATGAAAAATGAAGTATTTTGCCCATTTTGGAGAACTATTTTGGTCATTTTTAGAAAAATGATAATTGATATTTTTGAAGGTGCTAGACTTCAGTTTTTGATTTTATGCAAAAAATTGGAAAAATAGAAATTTGTATGTGCTAGTCTTCAATCACGGAATTTTTTGAGAAAAACATGAAAAATGAAGTATTTTGCTCATTTTAGTGAACTATTTTGGTTTTTTTTAGAAAAAATGATAATTGATATTTTTGAAGGTGTTAGACTTCAATTTTTGATTTTATGCAAAAAATAGGAAAAATAGAAATTTGTTAGTCTTCAATCCCGGGGTTTTTTCAGAAAAACATGAAAAATGAAGTATTTTGCTCATTTTAGAGAACTATTTTGGTCTTTTTTAGAAAAAACGATATTTGATAATATTGAAGGTGTTAGACTTCAGTTTTTGTTTTTTTGCAAAAAATTGGAAAAATTGAAATTTGTATGTGTTATTCTTCAATCACGGAATTTTTTGAGGAAATCATGAAAAATGAAATATTTTGCTCATTTTAGAGAACTATCTTGGTCTTTTTTAGAAAAAATGATAATTGATATTTTTGAAGGTGTTAGACTTCAGTTTTTGATTTTTTGCAAAAAATAGGAAAATAGAAATTTATATGTGTTAGTCTTCAATCACGAAGTTTTTTGAGAAAAACATGAAAAATGAAGTATTTTGCTCATTTTAGAGAACTATTTTGGACTCTTTTAGAAAAAATGATAATTGATATTTTTGAAGGTGTTAGACTTCAGTTTTTTAATTTTTGCAAACAATTGGAAAAATTGAAATTTGTATTTGTTAGTCTTCAATCACGGAATTTTTTGAGAAAATCATGAAAAATGAAGTATTTTGCTCATTTTAGAGAACTATTTTGGTCTTTTTTAGAAAAAAATATAATTGATAATTTTGAAGGTGTTAGACTTCAGTTTTTGTTTTTTTGCAAAAAATTGGAAAAATTGAAATTTGTATGTGTTATTCTCCAATCACGGAATTTTTTGAGGAAATCATGAAAAATGAAAATATTTTGCTCATTTTAGAGAACTATTTTGGTCTTTTTTAGAAAAAATGATAATTGATATTTTTGAAGGTGTTAGACTTCAGTTTTTGATTTTATGTAAAAAATAGGAAAAATAGAAATTTGTATGTGTTAGTCTTCAATCCCGGAGTTTTTTGAGAAAAACATAAAAAATGAAGTATTTTGCTCATTTTAGAGAAATATTTTGGTGTTTTTTATAAAAAATGATAATTGATATTTTTGAAGATGTTAGACTTCAGTTTTTGATTTTATGCAAAAAATAGGAAAAATAGAAATTTGTTAGTCTTCAATCCCGGAGTTTTTTGAGAAAAACATGAAAAATGAAGTATTTTGCTCATTTTAGAGAACTATTTTGGTCTTTTTTAGAAAAAATGATAATTGATATTTTTGAAGGTGTTAGACTTCATTTTTTGATTTTTTGCAAAAAATAGGAAAATAGAAATTTATATGTGTTAGTCTTCAATCACGAAGTTTTTTGAGAAAAACATGAAAAATGAAGTATTTTGCTCATTTGAGAGAACTATTTTGGACTCTTTTAGAAAAAATGATAATTGATATTTTTGAAGGTGTTAGACTTCAGTTTTTTATTTTTTGCAAACAATTGGAAAAATTGAAATTTGTATTTGTTAGTCTTCAATCACGGAATTTTTTGAGAAAATCATGAAAAATGAAGTATTTTGCTCATTTTAGAGAACTATTTTGGTCTTTTTTAGAAAAAATTATAATTGATAATTTTGAAGGTGTTAGACTTCAGTTTTTGTTTTTTTGCAAAAAATTGGAAAAATTGAAATTTGTATGTGTTATTCTTCAATCACGGAATTTTTTGAGGAAATAATGAAAAATGAAATATTTTGCTCATATTAGAGAACTATTTTGGTCTTTTTTAGAAAAAATGATAATTGATATTTTTGAAGGTGTTAGACTTCAGTTTTTGATTTTATGCAAAAAATAGGAAAAATAGAAATTTGTATGTGTTAGTCTTCAATCCCGGAGTTTTTTGAGAAAAACATGAAAAATGAAGTATTTTGCTCATTTTAGAGAAATATTTTGGTGTTTTTTATAAAAAATGATAATTGATATTTTTGAAGGTGTTAGACTTCAGTTTTTGATTTTATGCAAAATATAGGAAAAATAGAAATTTGTTAGTCTTCAATCCCGGAGTTTTTTGAGAAAAACATGAAAAATGAAGTATTTTGCTCATTTTAGAGAACTATTTTGGTCTTTTTTAGAAAAAATGATAATTGATATTTTTTAAGGTGTTGGACTTCAGTTTTTGATTTTATGCAAAAAATAGGAAAATTAGAAATTTGAATGTGTTAGTCTTCAATAACGGAGTATTTTGAGAAAAACATGAAAAATGCAGTATTTTGTTCATTTTAGAGAACTAATTTGGTCTTTTTTAGAAAAAATGATAATTGATATTTTTTAAGGTGTTAGACTTCAGTTTTTGATTTTTTGCAAAAAATTGGAAAAATTGAAATTTGTATGTGTTAGCCTTCAATCACGGAATTTTTTTAGAAAATCATGAAAAATGAAGTATTTTGCTCATTTTAGAGAACTATTTTGGCCTTTTTTAGAAAAATGATAATTGATATTTTTGAAGGTGTTAGACTTCAGTTTTTGATTTTATGCAAAAAATAGGAAAAATAGAAATTTGTATGTGTTAGTCTTCAATCCAGGAGTTTTTTTGAGAAAAACATGAAAAATGAAGTATTTTGCTCATTTTAGAGAACTATTTTGGTCTTTTTTAGAAAAAATGATAATTGATATTTTTGAAGGTGTTAGACTTCATTTTTTGATTTTTTGCAAAAAATTGGAAAAATAGAAATTTATATGTGTTAGTCTTCAATCACGAAGTTTTTTGAGAAAAACATGAAAAATGAAGTATTTTGCTCATTTTAGAGAACTATTTTTGTCTTTTTTAGAAAAAATGATAATTGATATTTTTTAAGGTGTTGGACTTCAGTTTTTGATTTTTTGCAAAAAATTGGAAAAATTGAAATTTGTATGTGTTAGTCTTCAATCACGGAATTTTTTGAGAAAATCGTGAAAAATGAAGTATTTTGCCCATTTTGGAGAACTATTTTGGTCTTTTTTAGAAAAATGATAATTGATATTTTTGAAGGTGTTAGACTTCAGTTTTTGATTTTATGCAAAAAATTGGAAAAATAGAAATTTGTATGTGTTAGTCTTCAATCACGGAATTTTTTGAGAAAAACAAGAAAAATGAAGTATTTTGCTCATTTTAGAGAACTATTTTGGTTTTTTTTAGAAAAAATGATAATTGATATTTTTGAAGGTGTTAGACTTCCATTTTTGGTTTTATGCAAAAAATAGGAAAAATAGAAATTTGTTAGTCTTCAATCCCGGGGTTTTTTGAGAAAAACATGAAAAATGAAGTATTTTGCTCATTTTAGAGAACTATTTTGGTCTTTTTTAGAAAAAACGATATTTGATATTTTTGAAGGTGTTAGACTTTAGTTTTTGATTTTATACAAAAAATTGGAAAATTAGAAATTTGAATGTGTTCGTCTTCAATCACGGAGTATTTTGAGAAAAACATGAAAAATGAAGTATTTTGTTCGTTTTAGAGAACTATTTTGGTCTTTTTTAGAAAAAATGATAATTGATATTTTTTAAGGTGTTAGACTTCAGTTTTTGATTTTTTGCAAAAAATTTGAAAAATTGAAATTTGTATGTGTTAGCCTTCAATCACGGAATTTTTTGAGAAAATCATGAAAAATGAAGTACTTTGCTCATTTTAGAGAACTATTTTGGTCGATTTTAGAAAAATGATAAGTGATATTTTTGAAGGTGTTAGACTTCAGTTTTTGATTTTATGCAAAAAATAGGAAAAATAGAAATTTGTATGTGTTAGTCTTCAATCCAGGAGTTTTTTTGAGAAAAACATGAAAAATGAAGTATTTTGCTCATTTTAGAGAACTATTTTGGTCTTTTTTAAAAAAAATGATAATTGATATTTTTGAAGGTGTTAGACATTATTTTTTGATTTTTTGCAAAAAATAGGAAAATAGAAATTTATATGTGTTAGTCTTCAATCACGAAGTTTTTTGAGAAAAACATGAAAAATGAAGTATTTTGCTCATTTTAGATAACTATTTTGGACTCTTTTAGAAAAAATGATAATTGATATTTTTGAAGGTGTTAGACTTCAGTTTTTTATTTTTTGCAAAAAATTAGAAAAATAGAAATTTGTATGTGTTAGTCTTCAATCACGGAATTTTTTGAGAAAAACATGAAAAATGAAGTATTTTGCTCATTTTAGAGAAATATTTTAGTCTTTTTCAGAAAAAATGATAATTGATATTTTTGAAGGTGTTAGACTTCAGTTTTTTATTTTTTGCAAAAAATTGGAAAAATTGAAAATTGAAATTTGTATTTGTTATTCTTCAATCACGGAATTTTTTGAGAAAATCATGAAACATGAAGTATTTTGCTCATTTTAGAGAACTATTTTGGTCTTTTTTAGAAAAAATTATAATTGATAATTCTGAAGGTGTTAGACTTTAGTTTTTGATTTTATGCAAAAAATAGGAAAAATAGAAATTTTTTAGTCTTCAATCCCGGAGTTTTTTGAGAAAAACATGAAAAATGAAGTATTTTGCTCATTTTAGAGAACTATTTTGGTCTTTTTTAGAAAAAATGATAATTGATATTTTTGAAGGTGTTAGACTTCAGTTTTTGATTTTATGCAAAAAATAGGAAAATGAGAAATTTGAATGTGTTAGTCTTCAATCACGGAGTATTTTGAGAAAAACATGAAAAATGAAGTATTTTGTTCATTTTAGAGAACTATTTTGGTCTTTTTTAGAAAAAATTATAATTGATAATTTTGAAGGTGTTAGACTTCAGTTTTTCATTTTTTGCAAAAAATTGGAAAAATTGAAATTTGTATGTGTTATTCTTCAATCACGGAATTTTTTGAGAAAATCATGAAAAATGAAATATTTTGCTCATTTCAGAGAACTATTTTGGTCTTTTTTAGAAAAAATGATAATTGATAATTTTGAAGGTGTTAGACTTCAGTTTTTGATTTTTTGCAAAAAATTGGAAAAATTGAAATTTGTATGTGTTAGTCTTCAATCCAAGAGTTTTTTTGAGAAAAACATGAAAAATGAAGTATTTTGCTCATTTTAGAGAAATATTTTGGTCTTTTTTAGAAAAAATAATAATTGATATTTTTGAAGGTGTTAGACTTCAGTTTTTGATTTTATGCAAAAAATAGGAAAAATAGAAATTTGTTAGTCTTCAATCCCGGAGTTTTTTGAGAAAAACATGAAAAATGAAGTATTTTGCTCATTTTAGAGAACTATTTTGGTCTTTTTTAGAAAAAACGATATTTGATATTTTTGAAGGTGTTAGACTTTAGTTTTTGATTTTATACAAAAAATTGGAAAATTAGAAATTTGAATGTGTTCGTCTTCAATCACGGAGTATTTTGAGAAAAACATGAAAAATGAAGTATTTTGTTCGTTTTAGAGAACTATTTTGGTCTTTTTTAGAAAAAATGATAATTGATATTTTTTAAGGTGTTAGACTTCAGTTTTTGATTTTTTGCAAAAAATTTGAAAAATTGAAATTTGTATGTGTTAGCCTTCAATCACGGAATTTTTTGAGAAAATCATGAAAAATGAAGTACTTTGCTCATTTTAGAGAACTATTTTGGTCGATTTTAGAAAAATGATAAGTGATATTTTTGAAGGTGTTAGACTTCAGTTTTTGATTTTATGCAAAAAATAGGAAAAATAGAAATTTGTATGTGTTAGTCTTCAATCCAGGAGTTTTTTTGAGAAAAACATGAAAAATGAAGTATTTTGCTCATTTTAGAGAACTATTTTGGTCTTTTTTAAAAAAAATGATAATTGATATTTTTGAAGGTGTTAGACATTATTTTTTGATTTTTTGCAAAAAATAGGAAAATAGAAATTTATATGTGTTAGTCTTCAATCACGAAGTTTTTTGAGAAAAACATGAAAAATGAAGTATTTTGCTCATTTTAGATAACTATTTTGGACTCTTTTAGAAAAAATGATAATTGATATTTTTGAAGGTGTTAGACTTCAGTTTTTTTTTTTTTGCAAAAAATTAGAAAAATAGAAATTTGTATGTGTTAGTCTTCAATCACGGAATTTTTTGAGAAAAACATGAAAAATGAAGTATTTTGCTCATTTTAGAGAAATATTTTAGTCTTTTTCAGAAAAAATGATAATTGATATTTTTGAAGGTGTTAGACTTCAGTTTTTTATTTTTTGCAAAAAATTGGAAAAATTGAAAATTGAAATTTGTATTTGTTATTCTTCAATCACGGAATTTTTTGAGAAAATCATGAAACATGAAGTATTTTGCTCATTTTAGAGAACTATTTTGGTCTTTTTTAGAAAAAATTATAATTGATAATTCTGAAGGTGTTAGACTTTAGTTTTTGATTTTATGCAAAAAATAGGAAAAATAGAAATTTTTTAGTCTTCAATCCCGGAGTTTTTTGAGAAAAACATGAAAAATGAAGTATTTTGCTCATTTTAGAGAACTATTTTGGTCTTTTTTAGAAAAAATGATAATTGATATTTTTGAAGGTGTTAGACTTCAGTTTTTGATTTTATGCAAAAAATAGGAAAATGAGAAATTTGAATGTGTTAGTCTTCAATCACGGAGTATTTTGAGAAAAACATGAAAAATGAAGTATTTTGTTCATTTTAGAGAACTATTTTGGTCTTTTTTAGAAAAAATTATAATTGATAATTTTGAAGGTGTTAGACTTCAGTTTTTCATTTTTTGCAAAAAATTGGAAAAATTGAAATTTGTATGTGTTATTCTTCAATCACGGAATTTTTTGAGAAAATCATGAAAAATGAAATATTTTGCTCATTTCAGAGAACTATTTTGGTCTTTTTTAGAAAAAATGATAATTGATAATTTTGAAGGTGTTAGACTTCAGTTTTTGATTTTTTGCAAAAAATTGGAAAAATTGAAATTTGTATGTGTTAGTCTTCAATCCAAGAGTTTTTTTGAGAAAAACATGAAAAATGAAGTATTTTGCTCATTTTAGAGAAATATTTTGGTCTTTTTTAGAAAAAATAATAATTGATATTTTTGAAGGTGTTAGACTTCAGTTTTTGATTTTATGCAAAAAATAGGAAAAATAGAAATTTGTTAGTCTTCAATCCCGGAGTTTTTTGAGAAAAACATGAAAAATGAAGTATTTTGCTCATTTTAGAGAACTATTTTGGTCTTTTTTAGAAAAAATGATAATTGATATTTTTGAACGTGTTAGACTTCATTTTTTGATTTTTTGCAAAAAATAGGAAAAATTGAAATTTGTATGAGTTATTCTCCAATCGCGGAATTTTTTGAGGAAATCATGAAAAATGAAATATTTTGCTCATTTTAGAGAACTATTTTGGTCTTTTTTAGAAAAAATGATAATTGATATTTTTGAAGGTGTTAGACTTCATTTTTTGATTTTTTGCAAAAAATTGGAAAAATAGAAATTTATATGTGTCAGTCTTCAATCACGAAGTTTTTTGAGAAAAACATGAAAAATGAAGTATTTTGCTCATTTTAGAGAACTATTTTTGTCTTTTTTAGAAAAAATGATAATTGATATTTTTTAAGGTGTTGGACTTCAGTTTTTGATTTTTTGCAAAAAATTGGAAAAATTGAAATTTGTATGTGTTAGTCTTCAATCACGGAATATTTTGAGAAAATCGTGAAAAATGAAGTATTTTGCCCATTTTGGAGAACTATTTTGGTCTTTTTTAGAAAAATGATAATTGATATTTTTGAAGGTGTTAGACTTCAGTTTTTGATTTTATGCAAAAAATTGGAAAAATAGAAATTTGTATGTGTTAGTCTTCAATCACGGAATTTTTTGAGAAAAACAAGAAAAATGAAGTATTTTGCTCATTTTAGAGAACTATTTTGGTTTTTTTTAGAAAAAATGATAATTGATATTTTTGAAGGTGTTAGACTTCCATTTTTGATTTTATGCAAAAAATAGGAAAAATAGAAATTTGTTAGTCTTCAATCCCGGGGTTTTTTGAGAAAAACATGAAAAATGAAGTATTTTGCTCATTTTAGAGAACTATTTTGGTCTTTTTTAGAAAAAACGATATTTGATATTTTTGAAGGTGTTAGACTTTAGTTTTTGATTTTATACAAAAAATTGGAAAATTAGAAATTTGAATGTGTTCGTCTTCAATCACGGAGTATTTTGAGAAAAACATGAAAAATGAAGTATTTTGTTCGTTTTAGAGAACTATTTTGGTCTTTTTTAGAAAAAATGATAATTGATATTTTTTAAGGTGTTAGACTTCAGTTTTTGATTTTTTGCAAAAAATTTGAAAAATTGAAATTTGTATGTGTTAGCCTTCAATCACGGAATTTTTTGAGAAAATCATGAAAAATGAAGTACTTTGCTCATTTTAGAGAACTATTTTGGTCGATTTTAGAAAAATGATAAGTGATATTTTTGAAGGTGTTAGACTTCAGTTTTTGATTTTATGCAAAAAATAGGAAAAATAGAAATTTGTATGTGTTAGTCTTCAATCCAGGAGTTTTTTTGAGAAAAACATGAAAAATGAAGTATTTTGCTCATTTTAGAGAACTATTTTGGTCTTTTTTAAAAAAAATGATAATTGATATTTTTGAAGGTGTTAGACATTATTTTTTGATTTTTTGCAAAAAATAGGAAAATAGAAATTTATATGTGTTAGTCTTCAATCACGAAGTTTTTTGAGAAAAACATGAAAAATGAAGTATTTTGCTCATTTTAGATAACTATTTTGGACTCTTTTAGAAAAAATGATAATTGATATTTTTGAAGGTGTTAGACTTCAGTTTTTTATTTTTTGCAAAAAATTAGAAAAATAGAAATTTGTATGTGTTAGTCTTCAATCACGGAATTTTTTGAGAAAAACATGAAAAATGAAGTATTTTGCTCATTTTAGAGAAATATTTTAGTCTTTTTCAGAAAAAATGATAATTGATATTTTTGAAGGTGTTAGACTTCAGTTTTTTATTTTTTGCAAAAAATTGGAAAAATTGAAATTTGAAATTTGTATTTGTTATTCTTCAATCACGGAATTTTTTGAGAAAATCATGAAAAATGAAGTATTTTGCTCATTTTAGAGAACTATTTTGGTCTTTTTTAGAAAAAATTATAATTGATAATTTTGAAGGTGTTAGACTTTAGTTTTTGATTTTATGCAAAAAATAGGAAAAATAGAACTTTGTATGTGTTAGTCTTCAATCACGGAGTATTTTGAGAAAAACATGAAAAATGAAGTATTTTGTTCATTTTAGAGAACTATTTTGGTCTTTTTTAGAAAAAATTATAATTGATAATTTTGAAGGTGTTAGACTTCAGTTTTTCATTTTTTGCAAAAAATTGGAAAAATTGAAATTTGTATGTGTTATTCTTCAATCACGGAATTTTTTGAGAAAATCATGAAAAATGAAATATTTTGCTCATTTTAGAGAACTATTTTGGTCTTTTTTAGAAAAAATGATAATTGATAATTTTGAAGGTGTTAGACTTCAGTTTTTGATTTTTTGCAAAAAATAGGAAAATGAGAAATTTGAATGTGTTAGTCTTCAATCACGGAGTATTTTGAGAAAAACATGAAAAATGAAGTATTTTGTTCATTTTAGAGAACTATTTTGGTCTTTTTTAGAAAAAATTATAATTGATAATTTTGAAGGTGTTAGACTTCAGTTTTTCATTTTTTGCAAAAAATTGGAAAAATTGAAATTTGTATGTGTTATTCTTCAATCACGGAATTTTTTGAGAAAATCATGAAAAATGAAATATTTTGCTCATTTTAGAGAACTATTTTGGTCTTTTTTAGAAAAAATGATAATTGATAATTTTGAAGGTTTTAGACTTCAGTTTTTGATTTTTTGCAAAAAATTGGAAAAATTGAAATTTGTATGTGTTAGTCTTCAATCCAAGAGTTTTTTTGAGAAAAACATGAAAAATGAAGTATTTTGCTCATTTTAGAGAAATATTTTGGTCTTTTTTAGAAAAAATAATAATTGATATTTTTGAAGGTGTTAGACTTCAGTTTTTGATTTTATGCAAAAAATAGGAAAAATAGAAATTTGTTAGTCTTCAATCCCGGAGTTTTTTGAGAAAAACATGAAAAATGAAGTATTTTGCTCATTTTAGAGAACTATTTTGGTCTTTTTTAGAAAAAATGATAATTGATATTTTTGAACGTGTTAGACTTCATTTTTTGATTTTTTGCAAAAAATAGGAAAATAGAAATTTATATGTGTTAGTCTTCAATCACGAAGTTTTTTGAGAAAAACATGAAAAATGAAGTATTTTGCTCATTTTAGAGAACTATTTTGGACTCTTTTAGAAAAAATGATAATTGATATTTTTGAACGTGTTAGACTTCAGTTTTTTATTTTTTGCAAACAATTGGAAAAATTGAAATTTGTATTTGTTAGTCTTCAATCACGGAATTTTTTGAGAAAATCATGAAAAATGAAGTATTTTGCTCATTTTAGAGAACTATTTTGGTCTTTTTTAGAAAAAATTATAGTTGATAATATTGAAGGTGTTAGACTTCAGTTTTTGTTTTTTTGCAAAAAATTGGAAAAATTGAAATTTGTATGTGTTATTCTTCAATCACGGAATTTTTTGAGGAAATCATGAAAAATGAAATATTTTGCTCATTTTAGAGAACTATCTTTGTCTTTTTTAGAAAAAATGATAATTGATATTTTTGAAGGTGTTAGACTTCAGTTTTTGATTTTTTGCAAAAAATAGGAAAATAGAAATTTATATGTGTTAGTCTTCAATCACGAAGTTTTTTGAGAAAAACATGAAAAATGAAGTATTTTGCTCATTTTAGAGAACTATTTTGGACTCTTTTAGAAAAAATGATAATTGATATTTTTGAAGGTGTTAGACTTCAGTTTTTTAATTTTTGCAAACAATTGGAAAAATTGAAATTTGTATTTGTTAGTCTTCAATCACGGAATTTTTTGAGAAAATCATGAAAAATGAAGTATTTTGCTCATTTTAGAGAACTATTTTGGTCTTTTATAGAAAAAAATATAATTGATAATTTTGAAGGTGTTAGACTTCAGTTTTTGTTTTTTTGCAAAAAATTGGAAAAATTGAAATTTGTATGTGTTATTCTCCAATCACGGAATTTTTTGAGGAAATCATGAAAAATGAAAATATTTTGCTCATTTTAGAGAACTATTTTGGTCTTTTTTAGAAAAAATGATAATTGATATTTTTGAAGGTATTAGACTTCAGTTTTTGATTTTATGTAAAAAATAGGAAAAATAGAAATTTGTATGTGTTAGTCTTCAATCCCGGAGTTTTTTGAGAAAAACATAAAAAATGAAGTATTTTGCTCATTTTAGAGAAATATTTTGGTGTTTTTTATAAAAAATGATAATTGATATTTTTGAAGATGTTAGACTTCAGTTTTTGATTTTATGCAAAAAATAGGAAAAATAGAAATTTGTTAGTCTTCAATCCCGGAGTTTTTTGAGAAAAACATGAAAAATGAAGTATTTTGCTCATTTTAGAGAACTATTTTGGTCTTTTTTAGAAAAAATGATAATTGATATTTTTGAAGGTGTTAGACTTCATTTTTTGATTTTTTGCAAAAAATAGGAAAATAGAAATTTATATGTGTTAGTCTTCAATCACGAAGTTTTTTGAGAAAAACATGAAAAATGAAGTATTTTGCTCATTTTAGAGAACTATTTTGGACTCTTTTAGAAAAAATGATAATTGATATTTTTGAAGGTGTTAGACTTCAGTTTTTTATTTTTTGCAAACAATTGGAAAAATTGAAATTTGTATTTGTTAGTCTTCAATCACGGAATTTTTTGAGAAAATCATGAAAAATGAAGTATTTTGCTCATTTTAGAGAACTATTTTGGTCTTTTTTAGAAAAAATTATAATTGATAATTTTGAAGGTGTTAGACTTCAGTTTTTGTTTTTTTGCAAAAAATTGGAAAAATTGAAATTTGTATGTGTTATTCTTCAATCACGGAATTTTTTGAGGAAATAATGAAAAATGAAATATTTTGCTCATATTAGAGAACTATTTTGGTCTTTTTTAGAAAAAATGATAATTGATATTTTTGAAGGTGTTAGACTTCAGTTTTTGATTTTATGCAAAAAATAGGAAAAATAGAAATTTGTATGTGTTAGTCTTCAATCCCGGAGTTTTTTGAGAAAAACATGAAAAATGAAGTATTTTGCTCATTTTAGAGAAATATTTTGGTGTTTTTTATAAAAAATGATAATTGATATTTTTGAAGGTGTTAGACTTCAGTTTTTGATTTTATGCAAAATATAGGAAAAATAGAAATTTGTTAGTCTTCAATCCCGGAGTTTTTTGAGAAAAACATGAAAAATGAAGTATATTGCTCATTTTAGAGAACTATTTTGGTCTTTTTTAGAAAAAATGATAATTGATATTTTTTAAGGTGTTGGACTTCAGTTTTTGATTTTATGCAAAAAATAGGAAAATTAGAAATTTGAATGTGTTAGTCTTCAATAACGGAGTATTTTGAGAAAAACATGAAAAATGCAGTATTTTGTTCATTTTAGAGAACTATTTTGGTCTTTTTTAGAAAAAATGATAATTGATATTTTTTAAGGTGTTAGACTTCAGTTTTTGATTTTTTGCAAAAAATTGGAAAAATTGAAATTTGTATGTGTTAGCCTTCAATCACGGAATTTTTTTAGAAAATCATGAAAAATGAAATATTTTGCTCATTTTAGAGAACTATTTTGGTCTTTTTTAGAAAAATGATAATTGATATTTTTGAAGGTGTTAGACTTCAGTTTTTGATTTTATGCAAAAAATAGGAAAAATAGAAATTTGTATGTGTTAGTCTTCAATCCAGGAGTTTTTTTGAGAAAAACATGAAAAATGAAGTATTTTGCTCCTTTTAGAGAACTATTTTGGTCTTTTTTAGAAAAAATGATAATTGATATTTTTGAAGGTGTTAGACTTCATTTTTTGATTTTTTGCAAAAAATTGGAAAAATAGAAATTTATATGTGTCAGTCTTCAATCACGAAGTTTTTTGAGAAAAACATGAAAAATGTAGTATTTTGCTCATTTTAGAGAACTATTTTTGTCTTTTTTAGAAAAAATGATAATTGATATTTTTTAAGGTGTTGGACTTCAGTTTTTGATTTTTTGCAAAAAATTGGAAAAATTGAAATTTGTATGTGTTAGTCTTCAATCACGGAATTTTTTGAGAAAATCGTGAAAAATGAAGTATTTTGCCCATTTTGGAGAACTATTTTGGTCTTTTTTAGAAAAATGATAATTGATATTTTTGAAGGTGTTAGACTTCAGTTTTTGATTTTATGCAAAAAATTGGAAAAATAGAAATTTGTATGTGTTATTCTTCAATCATGGAATTTTTTGAGAAAAACAAGAAAAATGAAGTATTTTGCTCATTTTAGAGAACTATTTTGGTCTTTTTTAGAAAAAATGATAATTGTTATTTTTGAAGGTGTTAAACTTCAGTTTTTTATTTTATGCAAAAAAATAGGAAAATTAGAAATTTGAATGTGTTAGTCTTCAATCACGGAGTATTTTGAAAAAAACATGAAAAATGAAGTATTTTGTTCATTTTAGAGAACTATTTTGGTCTTTTTTAGAAAAAATGATATTTGATATTTTTGAAGGTGTCAGACTTCAGTTTTTGATTTTTTGCAAAAAATTGGAAAAATTTAAATTTGTATGTGTTAGCCTTCAATCCAAGAGTTTTTTGAGAAAAACAAGAAAAGTGAAGTATTTTGCTTATTTTAGAGAACTATTTTGGTCTTTTTTAGAAAAAATGGTAATTGATATTTTTGAAGTTGTTAGACTTAATTTTTTGATTTTATGCAAAAAATAGGAAAAATAGAACTTTGTATGTGTTAATCTTCAATCACGGAGTTTTTTGAGAAAAACATGAAAAATGAAGTATTTTGCTCATTTTAGAGAACTATTTTGGTCTTTTTTAGAAAAAATGATAATTGATATTTTTTAAGGTGTTGGACTTCAGTTTTTTATTTTTTGCAAAAAATTGGAAAAATTGAACTTTGTATGTGTTAGTCTTCAATCCCGGAGTTTTTTAAGAAATACATGAAAAATGAAGTATTTTGCTCATTTTAGAGAACTATTTTGGTCTTTTTTAGAAAAAATGATAATTGATATTTTTGAAGGTGTTAGACTTCATTTTTTGATTTTATGCAAAAAATAGGAAAAATAGAAATTTATATGTGTTAGTCTTCAATCCAGTAGTTTTTTTTAGAAAAACATGAAAAATTAAGTATTTTGCTCATTTTAGAGAACTATTTTGGTCTTTTTTAGAAAAAATGATAATTTATATTTTTGAAGGTGTTAGACTTCATTTTTTTTATTTTTTGCAAAAAATAGGAAAATAGAAATTTATATATGTTAGTCTTCAATCACGAAGTTTTTTGAGAAAAACATGAAAAATGAAGTATTTTGCTCATTTTAGAGAACTATTTTGGTCTGTTTTAGAAAATATGATAATCGATATTTTTTAAGGTGTTGGACTAAAGTTTTTGATTTTTTGCAAAAAATTGGAACAATTGAAATTTGTATGTGTTAGTCTTCAATCACGGAATTTTTTGAGAAAATCATGAAAAATGAAGTATTTTGCCCATTTTGGAGGACTATTTTGGTCATTTTTAGAAAAATGATAATTGATATTTTTGAAGGTGCTAGACTTCAGTTTTTGATTTTATGCAAAAAATTGGAAAAATAGAAATTTGTATGTGTTAGTCTTCAATCACGGAATTTTTAGAGAAAAACATGAAAAATTAAGTATTTTGGTTTTTTTTAGAAAAAATGATAATTTATATTTTTGAAGGTGTTAGACTTCAATTTTTGATTTTATGCAAAAAATAGGAAAAATAGAAATTTGTTAGTCTTCAATCCCGGGGTTTTTTGAGAAAAACATGAAAAATGAAGTATTTTGCTCATTTTAGAGAACTATTTTGGTCTTTTTTAGAAAAAACGATATTTGATATTTTTGAAGGTGTTAGACTTTAGTTTGTGATTTTATGCAAAAAATTGGAAAATTAGAAATTTGAATGTGTTCGTCTTCAATCACGGAGTATTTTGAGAAAAACATGAAAAATGAAGTATTTTGTTCGTTTTAGAGAACTATTTTGGTGTTTTTTAGAAAAAATGATAATTGATATTTTTTAAGGTGTTAGACTTCAGTTTTTGATTTTTTGCAAAAAATTGGAAAAATTGAAATTTGTATGTGTTAGCCTTCAATCACGGAATTTTTTGAGAAAATCATGAAAAATGAAGTACTTTGCTCATTTTAGAGAACTATTTTGGACTATTTTAGAAAAATGATAAGTGATATTTTTGAATGTGTTAGACTTCAGTTTTTGATTTTATGCAAAAAATAGGAAAAATAGAAATTTGTATGTGTTAGTCTTCAATCCAGGAGTTTTTTTGAGAAAAACATGAAAAATGAAGTATTTTGCTCATTTTAGAGAACTATTTTGGTCTTTTTTAGAAAAAATGATAATTGATATTTTTGAAGGTGTTAGACATTATTTTTTGATTTTTTGCAAAAAATAGGAAAATAGAAATTTATATGTGTTATTCTTCAATCACGAAGTTTTTTGAGAAAAACATGAAAAATGAAGTATTTTGCTCATTTTACAGAAATATTTTAGTCTTTTTCATAAAAAATGATAATTGATATTTTTGAAGGTGTTAGACTTCAGTTTTTTATTTTTTGCAAAAAATTGGAAAAATTGAAATTTGTATGTGGTAGTCTTCAATCACGGAATTTTTTGAGAAAAACATGAAAAATGAAGTATTTTGCTCATTTTAGAGAAATATTTTAGTCTTTTTGAGAAAAAATGATAATTTATATTTTTCAAGGTGTTAGACTTCAGTTTTTTATTTTTTGCAAAAAATTGGAAAAATTGAAATTTGTATTTGTTAGTCTTCAATCACGGAATTTTTTGAGAAAATCATGAAAAATGAAGTATTTTGCTCATTTTAGAGAACTATTTTGGTCTTTTTTAGAAAAAATTATAATTGATAATTTTGAAGGTGTTAGACTTTAGTTTTTGATTTTATGCAAAAAATAGGAAAAATTGAAATTTGTTAGTCTTCAATCCCGGAGTTTTTTGAGAAAAACATGAAAAATGAAGTATTTTGCTCATTTTAGAGAACTATTTTGGTCTTTTTTAGAAAAAAATGATAATTGATATTTTTGAAGGTGTTAGACTTCAGTTTTTGATTTTATGCAAAAAATAGGAAAATTAGAAATTTGAATGTGTTAGTCTTCAATCACGGGGTATTTTGAGAAAAACATGAAAAATGAAGTATTTTGTTCATTTTAGAGAACTATTTTGGTCTTTTTTTGAAAAAATGATAATTGATATTTTTTAAGGTGTTAGACTTCAGTTTTTTATTTTTTGCAAACAATTGGAAAAATTGAAATTTGTATTTGTTAGTCTTCAATCACGGAATTTTTTGAGAAAATCATGAAAAATGAAGTATTTTCCTCATTTTAGAGAACTATTTTGGTCTTTTTTAGAAAAAATGATAATTGATAATTTTGAAGGTGTTAGACTTCAGTTTTTGATTTTTTGTAAAAAATTGGAAAAATTGAAATTTGTATGTGTTAGTCATCAATCCAAGAGTTTTTTTGAGAAAAACATGAAAAATGAAGTATTTTGCTCATTTTAGAGAACTTTTTTGGTCTTTTTTAGAAAAAATGATAATTGATATTTTTGAAGGTGTTAGACTTCATTTTTTGATTTTTTGCAAAAAATAGGAAAATAGAAATTTATATGTGTTAGTCTTCAATCACGAAGTTTTTTGAGAAAAACATGAAAAATGAAGTATTTTGCTCATTTTAGAGAACTATTTTGGACTTTTTTAGAAAAAATTATAATTGATAATTTTGAAGGTGTTAGACTTCAGTTTTTGATTTTTTGCAAAAAATTGGAAAAATTGAAATTTGTATGTGTTATTCTTCAATCACGGAATTTTTTGAGGAAATCATGAAAAATGAAATATTTTGCTCATTTTAGAGAACTATTTTGGTCTTTTTTAGAAAAAAATGATAATTGATATTTTTGAAGGTGTTAGACTTCAGTTTTTTATTTTATGCAAAAAATAGGAAAAATAGAAATTTGTATGTGTTAGTCTTCAATCCCGGAGTTTTTTGAGAAAAACATGAAAAATGAAGTATTGTGCTCATTTTAGAGAACTATTTTGGTGTTTTTTATAAAAAATGATAATTTATATTTTTGAAGGTGTTAGACTTCAGTTTTTGATTTTTTGCAAAAAATAGGAAAAATAGAAATTTGTATGTGTTAGTCTTCAATCCCGGAGTTTTTTGAGAAAAACATGAAAAATGATGTATTTTGCTCATTTTAGAGAACTATTTTGGACTCTTTTAGAAAAAAAGATAATTGATATTTTTGAAGGTGTTAGACTTCAGTTTTTGATTTATGCAAAAAATAGGAAAAATAGAAATTTGTATGTGTTAGTCTTCAATCCCGGAGTTTTTTGAGAAAAACATGAAAAATGAAGTATTTTGCTCATTTTAGAGAACTATTTTGGTGTTTTTTATAAAAAATGATAAATTATATTTTTGAAGGTGTTAGACTTCAGTTTTTGATTTTTTGCAAAAAATAGGAAAAATAGAAATTTGTATGTGTTAGTCTTCAATCCCGGAGTTTTTTGAGAAAAACATGAAAAATGAAGTATTTTGCTCATTTTAGAGAACTATTTTGGTGTTTTTTATAAAAAATGATAATTGATATTTTTGAAGGTGTTAGACTTCAGTTTTTGATTTTATGCAAAAAATAGGAAAAATAGAAATTTGTTAGTCTTCAATCCCGGAGTTTTTTGAGAAAAACATGAAAAATGAAGTATTTTGCTCATTTTAGAGAACTATTTTGGTCTTTTTTAGAAAAAATGATAATTGATATTTTTTAAGGTGTTAGACTTCAGTTTTTGATTTTATGCAAAAAATAGGAAAATTAGAAATTTGAATGTGTTAGTCTTCAATAACGGAGTATTTTGAGAAAAACATGAAAAATGAAGTATTTTGTTCATTTTAGAGAACTATTTTGGTCTTTTTTAGAAAAAATGATAATTGATATTTTTTAAGGTGTTAGACTTCATTTTTTGATTTTTTGCAAAAAATTGGAAAAATTGAAATTTGTATGTGTTAGCCTTCAATCACGGAATTTTTTTAGAAAATCATGAAAAATGAAGTATTTTGCTCATTTTAGAGAACTATTTTGGTCTTTTTTAGAAAAATGATAATTGATATTTTTGAAGGTGTTAGACTTCAGTTTTTTATTTTATGCAAAAAATAGGAAAAATTGAAATTTGTATGTGTTAGTCTTCAATCCAGGAGTTTTTTTGAGAAACACATGAAAAATGAAGTATTTTGCTCATTTTGGAGAACTATTTTGGTCTTTTTTAGAAAAAATGATAATTGATATTTTTGAAGGTGTTAGACTTCATTTTTTGATTTTTTGCAAAAAATTGGAAAAATAGAAATTTATATGTGTCAGTCTTCAATCACGAAGTTTTTGGAGAAAAACATGAAAAATGAAGTATTTTGCTCATTTTAGAGAACTATTTTTGTCTTTTTTAGAAAAAATGATAATTGATATTTTTTAAGGTGTTGGACTTCAGTTTTTGATTATTTGCAAAAAATTGGAAAAATTGAAATTTGTATGTGTTAGTCTTCAATCACGGAATTTTTTGAGAAAATCGTGAAAAATGAAGTATTTTGCCTATTTTGGAGAACTAGTTTGGTCTTTTTTAGAAAAATGATAATTGATATTTTTGAAGGTGTTAGACTTCAGTTTTTGATTTTATGCAAAAAATTGGAAAAATTGAAATTTGTATGTGTTAGTCTTCAATCATGGAATTTTTTGAGAAAAACATGAAAAATGAAGTATTTTTCTTATTTTAGAGAACTATTTTGTTCTTTTTTAGAAAAAATGATAATTGTTATTTTTGAAGGTGTTAAACTTCAGTTTTTGATTTTATGCAAAAAAATAGGAAAATTAGAAATTTGAATGTGTTAGTCTTCAATCACGGAGTATTTTGAGAAAAACATGAAAAATGAAGTATTTTGTTCATTTTAGAGAACTATTTTGGTCTTTTTAAGAAAAAATGATATTTGATATTTTTGAAGGTGTTAGACTTCAGTTTTTGATTTCATGCAAAAAATTGGAAAAATTGAAATTTGTATGTCTTCAATCCCGGAGTTTTTTGAGAAAAACATGAAAAATGAAGTATTTTGCTCATTTTAGAGACTATTTTGGTCTTTTTTAGAAAAAATGATAATTGATATTTTTTAAGGTGTTAGACTTCAGTTTTTGATTTTATGCAAAAAATTGGAAAATTAGAAATTTGAATGTGTTAGTCTTCAATAACGGAGTATTTTGAGAAAAACATGAAAAATGAAGTATTTTGTTCATTTTAGAGAACTATTTTGGTCTTTTTTATAAAAAATGATAATTGATATTTTTTAAGGTGTTAGACTTCAGTTTTTGATTTTTTGCAAAAAATTGGAAAAATTGAAATTTGTATGTGTTAGCCTTCAATCACGGAATTTTTTTAGAAAATCATGAAAAATGAAGTATTTTGCTCATTTTAGAGAACTATTTTGGTCTTTTTTAGAAAAATGATACTTGATATTTTAGAAGGTGTTAGACTTCAGTTTTTGATTTGATGCAAAAAATAGGAAAAATAGAAATTTGTATGTGTTAGTCTTCAATCCAGGAGTTTTTTTGATAAAAACATGAAAAATGAAGTATTTTGCTCATTTTAGAGAACTATTTTGGTGTTTTTTAGAAAAAATGATAATTGATATTTTTTAAGGTGTTGGGCTTCAGTTTTTGATTTTTTGCAAAAAATTGGAAAAATTGAAATTTGTATGTGTTAGTCTTCAATCACGGAATTTTTTGAGAAAATCGTGAAAAATGAAGTATTTTGCCCATTCTGGAGAACTATTTTGGTCTTTTTTAGAAAAATGATAATTGATATTTTTGAAGGTGTTAGACTTCAGTTTTTGATTTTATGAAAAAAATTGGAAAAATAGAAATTTGCCTGTGTTAGTCTTCAATCATGGAATTTTTTGAGAAAAACATGAAAAATGAAGTATTTTGCTCATTTTAGAGAACTATTTTGGTCTTTTTTAGAAAAAAAATGATAATTGATATTTTTGAAGGTGTTAGACTTCAGTTTTTGATTTTATGCAAAAAATAGGAAAAATAGAAATTTGTATGTGTTAGTCTTCAATCCCGGAGTTTTTTGAGAAAAACATGAAAAATGAAGTATTTTGCTCATTTTAGAGAACTATTTTGGTCTTTTTTAGAAAAAATGATAATTGATATTTTTTAAGGTGTTAGACTTCAGTTTTTGATTTTATGCAAAAAATAGGAAAATTAGAAATTTGAATGCGTTAGTCTTCAATAACGGAGTATTTTGAGAAAAACATGAAAAATGAAGTATTTTGTTCATTTTAGAGAACTATTTTGGTCTTTTTTAGAAAAAATTATAATTGATATTTTTTAAGGTGTTAGACTTCAGTTTTTGATTTTTTGCAAAAAATTGGAAAAATTGAAATTTGTATGTGTTAGCCTTCAATCACGGAATTTTTTTTAGAAAATCATGAAAAATGAAGTATTTTGCTCATTTTAGAGAACTATTTTGGTCTTTTTTAGAAAAAATTATACTTGATATTTTTCAAGGTGTTAGACTTCAGTTTTTGATTTGATGCAAAAAATAGGAAAAATAGAAATTTGTATGTGTTAGTCTTCGATCACGAAATTTTTTGAGAAAATCATGAAAAATGAAGTATTTTGCTCATTTTAGAGAACTATTTTGGTCTTTTTTAGAAAAAATTATAATTGATAATTTTGAAGGTGTTAGACTTCAGTTTTTGATTTTTTGCAAATAATTGGAAAAATTGAAATTTGTATTTGTTAGTCTTCGATCACGGAATTTTTTGAGAAAATCATGAAAAATGAAGTACTTTGCTCATTTTAGAGAACTATTTTGGTCTTTTTTAGAAAAAATTATAATTGATAATTTTGAAGGTGTTAGACTTCGGTTTTTGATTTTTTGCAAAAAATTGGAAAAATTGAAATTTGTATGTGTTATTCTTCAATCACGGAATTTTTTGAGGAAATCATGAAAAATGAAATATTTTGCTCATTTTAGAGAACTATTTTGGTCTTTTTTAGAAAAAAATGATAATTGATATTTTTGAAGGTGTTAGACTTCAGTTTTTGATTTTATGCAAAAAATAGGAAAAATAGAAATTTGTATGTGTTAGTCTTCAATCCCGGAGTTTTTTGAGAAAAACATGAAAAATGAAGTATTTTGCTCATTTTAGAGAACTATTTTGGTGTTTTTTATAAAAAATGATAATTGATATTTTTGAAGGTGTTAGACTTCAGTTTTTGATTTTATGCAAAAAATAGGAAAAATAGAAATTTGTTAGTCTTCAATCCCGGAGTTTTTTGAGAAAAACATGAAAAATGAAGTATTTTGCTCATTTTAGAGAACTATTTTGGTCTTTTTTAGAAAAAATGATAATTGATATTTTTTAAGGTGTTAGACTTCAGTTTTTGATTTTATGCAAAAAAAAGGAAAATTAGAAATTTGAATGTGTTAGTCTTCAATAACGGAGTATTTTGAGAAAAACATGAAAAATGAAGTATTTTGTTCATTTTAGAGAACTATTTTGGTTTTTTTTAGAAAAAATGATAATTGATATTTTTGAAGGTGTTAGACTTCATTTTTTGATTTTTTGCAAAAAATTCGAATAATAGAAATTTATATGTGTCAGTCTTCAATCACGAAGGTTTTTGAGAAAAACATGAAAAATGAAGTATTTTGCTCATTTTAGAGAACTATTTTTGTCTTTTTTAGAAAAAATGATAATTGATATTTTTTAAGGTGTTGGACTTCAGTTTTTGATTTTTTGCAAAAAATTGGAAAAATTGAAATTTGTATGTGTTAGTCTTCAATCACGGAATTTTTTGAGAAAATCGTGAAAAATGAAGTATTTTGCCCATTCTGGAGAACTATTTTGGTCTTTTTTAGAAAAATGATAATTGATATTTTTGAAGGTGTTAGACTTCAGTTTTTGATTTTATGCAAAAAATTGGAAAAATAGAAATTTGTATGTGTTAGTCTTCAATCATGGAATTTTTTGAGAAAAACATGAAAAATGAAGTATTTTGCTCATTTTAGAGAACTATTTTGGTGTTTTTTATAAAAAATGATAATTGAAATTTTTTAAGGTGTTAGACTTCAGTTTCTGATTTTTTGCAAAAAATTGGAAAAATTGAAATTTGTATGTGTTAGCCTTCAATCACGGAATTTTTTTTAGAAAATCATGAAAAATGAAGTATTTTGCTCATTTTAGAGAACTATTTTGGTCTTTTTTAGAAAAATGATAATTGATATTTTTGAAGGTGTTAGACTTCAGTTTTTGATTTGATGCAAAAAATAGGAAAAATAGAAATTTGTATGTGTTAGTCTTCAATCCAGGAGTTTTTTTGAGAAAAACATGAAAAATGAAGTATTTTTCTCATTTTAGAGAACTATTTTGGTCTTTTTTAGAAAAAATGATAATTGATATTTTTGAAGGTGTTAGACTTCATTTTTTGATTTTTTGCAAAAAATTGGAAAAATAGAAATTTATATGTGTCAGTCTTCAATCACGAAGGTTTTTGAGAAAAATATGAAAAATGAAGTATTTTGCTCATTTTAGAGAACTATTTTTGTCTTTTTTAGAAAAAATGATAATTGATATTTTTTAAGGTGTTGGACTTCAGTTTTTGATTTTTTGCAAAAAATTGGAAAAATTGAAATTTGTATGTGTTAGTCTTCAATCACGGAATTTTTTGAGAAAATCGTGAAAAATGAAGTATTTTGCCCATTCTGGAGAACTATTTTGGTCTTTTTTAGAAAATTGATAATTGACATTTTTGAAGGTGTTAGACTTCAGTTTTTGATTTTATGCAAAAAATTGGAAAAATAGAAATTTGCATGTGTTAGTCTTCAATCATGGAATTTTTTGAGAAAAACATGAAAAATGAAGTATTTTGCTCATTTTATAGAACTATTTTGGTCTTTTTTAGAAAAAAAATGATAATTGATATTTTTGAAGGTGTTAGACTTCAGTTTTTGATTTTATGCAAAAAATAGGAAAAATAGAAATTTGTATGTGTTAGTCTTCAATCCCGGAGTTTTTTGAGAAAAACATGAAAAATGAAGTATTTTGCTCATTTTAGAGAACTATTTTGGTGTTTTTTATAAAAAATGATAATTGATATTTTTGAAGGTGTTAGACTTCAGTTTTTGATTTTATGCAAAAAATAGGAAAAATAGAAATTTGTTAGTCTTCAATCCCGGAGTTTTTTGAGAAAAACATGAAAAATGAAGTATTTTGCTCATTTTAGAGAACTATTTTGGTCTTTTTTAGAAAAAATGATAATTGATATTTTTTAAGGTGTTAGACTTCAGTTTTTGATTTTATGCAAAAAATAGGAAAATTAGAAATTTGAATGTGTTAGTCTTCAATAACGGAGTATTTTGAGAAAAACATGAAAAATGAAGTATTTTGTTCATTTTAGAGAACTATTTTGGTCTTTTTTAGAAAAAATGATAATTGATATTTTTTAAGGTGTTAGACTTCAGTTTTTGATTTTTTGCAAAAAATTGGAAAAATTGAAATTTGTATGTGTTAGCCTTCAATCACGGAATTTTTTTAAGAAAATCATGAAAAATGAAGTATTTTGCTCATTTTAGAGAACTATTTTGGTCTTTTTTAGAAAAAATTATACTTGATATTTTTCAAGGTGTTAGACTTCAGTTTTTGATTTGATGCAAAAAATAGGAAACATAGAAATTTGTATGTGTTAGTCTTCGATCACGAAATTTTTTGAGAAAATCATGAAAAATGAAGTATTTTGCTCATTTTAGAGAACTATTTTGGTCTTTTTTAGAAAAAATTATAATTGATAATTTTGAAGGTGTTAGACTTCGGTTTTTGATTTTTTGCAAAAAATTGGAAAAATTGAAATTTGTATGTGTTATTCTTCAATCACGGAATTTGTTGAGGAAATCATGAAAAATTAAATATTTTGCTCATTTTAGAGAACTATTTTGGTCTTTTTTAGAAAAAAATGATAATTGATATTTTTGAAGGTGTTAGACTTCAGTTTTTGATTTTATGCAAAAAAATAGGAAAAATAGAAATTTGTATGTGTTAGTCTTCAATCCCGGAGTTTTTTGAGAAAAACATGAAAAATGAAGTATTTTGCTCATTTTAGAGAACTATTTTGGTGTTTTTTATAAAAAATGATAATTGATATTTTTGAAGGTGTAAGACTTCAGATTTTGATTTTATGCAAAAAATAGGAAAAATAGAAATTTGTTAGTCTTCAATCCCGGAGATTTTTGAGAAAAACATGAAAAATGAAGTATTTTGCTCATTTTAGAGAACTATTTTGGTCTTTTTTAGAAAAAATGATAATTGATATTTTTTAAGGTGTTAGACTTCAGTTTTTGATTTTATGCAAAAAATAGGAAAATTAGAAATTTGAATGTGTTAGTCTTCAATAACGGAGTATTTTGAGAAAAACATGAAAAATGAAGTATTTTGTTCATTTTAGAGAACTATTTTGGTCTTTTTTAGAAAAAATGATAATTGATATTTTTTAAGGTGTTAGACTTCAGTTTTTAATTTTTTGCAAAAAATTGGAAAAATTGAAATTTGTATGTGTTAGCCTTCAATCACGGAATTTTTTTTAGAAAATCATGAAAAATGAAGTATTTTGCTCATTTTAGAGAACTATTTTGGTCTTTTTTAGAAAAATGATAATTGATATTTTTGAAGGTGTTAGACTTCAGTTTTTGATTTTATGCAAAAAATAGGAAAAATAGAAATTTGTATGTGTTAGTCTTCAATCCAGGAGTTTTTTTGAGAAAAACATGAAAAATGAAGTATTTTGCTCATTTTAGAGAACTATTTTGGTCTTTTTTAGAAAAAATGATAATTGATATTTTTGAAGGTGTTAGACTTCATTTTTTTATTTTTTGCAAAAAATTGGAAAAATAGAAATTTATATGTGTTAGTCTTCAATCACGAAGTTTTTTGAGAAAAACATGAAAAATGAAGTATTTTGCTCATTTTAGAGAACTATTTTGGACACTTTTAGAAAAAATGATACTTGATAATTTTGAAGGTGTTAGACTTCAGTTTTTGATTTTTTGCAAATAATTGGAAAAATTGAAATTTGTATTTGTTAGTCTTCGATCACGGAATTTTTTGAGAAAATCATGAAAAATGAAGTACTTTGCTCATTTTAGAGAACTATTTTGGTCTTTTTTAGAAAAAATTATAATTGATAATTTTGAAGGTGTTAGACTTCGGTTTTTGATTTTTTGCAAAAAATTGGAAAAATTGAAATTTGTATGTGTTATTCTTCAATCACGGAATTTTTTGAGGAAATCATGAAAAATGAAATATTTTGCTCATTTTAGAGAACTATTTTGGTCTTTTTTAGAAAAAAATGATAATTGATATTTTTGAAGGTGTTAGACTTCAGTTTTTGATTTTATGCAAAAAATAGGAAAAATAGAAATTTGTATGTGTTAGTCTTCAATCCCGGAGTTTTTTGAGAAAAACATGAAAAATGAAGTATTTTGCTCATTTTAGAGAACTATTTTGGTGTTTTTTATAAAAAATGATAATTGATATTTTTGAAGGTGTTAGACTTCAGTTTTTGATTTTATGCAAAAAATAGGAAAAATAGAAATTTGTTAGTCTTCAATCCCGGAGTTTGTTGAGAAAAACATGAAAAATGAAGTATTTTGCTCATTTTAGAGAACTATTTTGGTCTTTTTTAGAAAAAATGATAATTGATATTTTTTAAGGTGTTAGACTTCAGTTTTTGATTTTATGCAAAAAAAAGGAAAATTAGAAATTTGAATGTGTTAGTCTTCAATAACGGAGTATTTTGAGAAAAACATGAAAAATGAAGTATTTTGTTCATTTTAGAGAACTATTTTGGTTTTTTTTAGAAAAAATGATAATTGATATTTTTGAAGGTGTTAGACTTCATTTTTTGATTTTTTGCAAAAAATTCGAATAATAGAAATTTATATGTGTCAGTCTTCAATCACGAAGGTTTTTGAGAAAAACATGAAAAATGAAGTATTTTGCTCATTTTAGAGAACTATTTTTGTCTTTTTTAGAAAAAATGATAATTGATATTTTTTAAGGTGTTGGACTTCAGTTTTTGATTTTTTGCAAAAAATTGGAAAAATTGAAATTTGTATGTGTTAGTCTTCAATCACGGAATTTTTTGAGAAAATCGTGAAAAATGAAGTATTTTGCCCATTCTGGAGAACTATTTTGGTCTTTTTTAGAAAAATGATAATTGATATTTTTGAAGGTGTTAGACTTCAGTTTTTGATTTTATGCAAAAAATTGGAAAAATAGAAATTTGTATGTGTTAGTCTTCAATCATGGAATTTTTTGAGAAAAACATGAAAAATGAAGTATTTTGCTCATTTTAGAGAACTATTTTGGTGTTTTTTATAAAAAATGATAATTGAAATTTTTTAAGGTGTTAGACTTCAGTTTCTGATTTTTTGCAAAAAATTGGAAAAATTGAAATTTGTATGTGTTAGCCTTCAATCACGGAATTTTTTTTAGAAAATCATGAAAAATGAAGTATTTTGCTCATTTTAGAGAACTATTTTGGTCTTTTTTAGAAAAATGATAATTGATATTTTTGAAGGTGTTAGACTTCAGTTTTTGATTTGATGCAAAAAATAGGAAAAATATAAATTTGTATGTGTTAGTCTTCAATCCAGGAGTTTTTTTGAGAAAAACATGAAAAATGAAGTATTTTTCTCATTTTAGAGAACTATTTTGGTCTTTTTTAGAAAAATGATAATTGATATTTTTGAAGGTGTTAGACTTCAGTTTTTGATTTTATGCAAAAAATAGGAAAAATAGAAATTTGTATGTGTTAGTCTTCAATCCAGGAGTTTTTTTGAGAAAAACATGAAAAATGAAGTATTTTGCTCATTTTAGAGAACTATTTTGGTCTTTTTTAGAAAAAATGATAATTGATATTTTTGAAGGTGTTAGACTTCATTTTTTTATTTTTTGCAAAAAATTGGAAAAATAGAAATTTATATGTGTTAGTCTTCAATCACGAAGTTTTTTGAGAAAAACATGAAAAATGAAGTATTTTGCTCATTTTAGAGAACTATTTTGGACTCTTTTAGAAAAAATGATACTTGATAATTTTGAAGGTGTTAGACTTCAGTTTTTGATTTTTTGCAAATAATTGGAAAAATTGAAATTTGTATTTGTTAGTCTTCGATCACGGAATTTTTTGAGAAAATCATGAAAAATGAAGTACTTTGCTCATTTTAGAGAACTATTTTGGTCTTTTTTAGAAAAAATTATAATTGATAATTTTGAAGGTGTTAGACTTCGGTTTTTGATTTTTTGCAAAAAATTGGAAAAATTGAAATTTGTATGTGTTATTCTTCAATCACGGAATTTTTTGAGGAAATCATGAAAAATGAAATATTTTGCTCATTTTAGAGAACTATTTTGGTCTTTTTTAGAAAAAAATGATAATTGATATTTTTGAAGGTGTTAGACTTCAGTTTTTGATTTTATGCAAAAAATAGGAAAAATAGAAATTTGTATGTGTTAGTCTTCAATCCCGGAGTTTTTTGAGAAAAACATGAAAAATGAAGTATTTTGCTCATTTTAGAGAACTATTTTGGTGTTTTTTATAAAAAATGATAATTGATATTTTTGAAGGTGTTAGACTTCAGTTTTTGATTTTATGCAAAAAATAGGAAAAATAGAAATTTGTTAGTCTTCAATCCCGGAGTTTGTTGAGAAAAACATGAAAAATGAAGTATTTTGCTCATTTTAGAGAACTATTTTGGTCTTTTTTAGAAAAAATGATAATTGATATTTTTTAAGGTGTTAGACTTCAGTTTTTGATTTTATGCAAAAAAAAGGAAAATTAGAAATTTGAATGTGTTAGTCTTCAATAACGGAGTATTTTGAGAAAAACATGAAAAATGAAGTATTTTGTTCATTTTAGAGAACTATTTTGGTTTTTTTTAGAAAAAATGATAATTGATATTTTTGAAGGTGTTAGACTTCATTTTTTGATTTTTTGCAAAAAATTCGAATAATAGAAATTTATATGTGTCAGTCTTCAATCACGAAGGTTTTTGAGAAAAACATGAAAAATGAAGTATTTTGCTCATTTTAGAGAACTATTTTTGTCTTTTTTAGAAAAAATGATAATTGATATTTTTTAAGGTGTTGGACTTCAGTTTTTGATTTTTTGCAAAAAATTGGAAAAATTGAAATTTGTATGTGTTAGTCTTCAATCACGGAATTTTTTGAGAAAATCGTGAAAAATGAAGTATTTTGCCCATTCTGGAGAACTATTTTGGTCTTTTTTAGAAAAATGATAATTGATATTTTTGAAGGTGTTAGACTTCAGTTTTTGATTTTATGCAAAAAATTGGAAAAATAGAAATTTGTATGTGTTAGTCTTCAATCATGGAATTTTTTGAGAAAAACATGAAAAATGAAGTATTTTGCTCATTTTAGAGAACTATTTTGGTGTTTTTTATAAAAAATGATAATTGAAATTTTTTAAGGTGTTAGACTTCAGTTTCTGATTTTTTGCAAAAAATTGGAAAAATTGAAATTTGTATGTGTTAGCCTTCAATCACGGAATTTTTTTTAGAAAATCATGAAAAATGAAGTATTTTGCTCATTTTAGAGAACTATTTTGGTCTTTTTTAGAAAAATGATAATTGATATTTTTGAAGGTGTTAGACTTCAGTTTTTGATTTGATGCAAAAAATAGGAAAAATAGAAATTTGTATGTGTTAGTCTTCAATCCAGGAGTTTTTTTGAGAAAAACATGAAAAATGAAGTATTTTTCTCATTTTAGAGAACTATTTTGGTCTTTTTTAGAAAAAATGATAATTGATATTTTTGAAGGTGTTAGACTTCATTTTTTGATTTTTTGCAAAAAATTGGAAAAATAGAAATTTATATGTGTCAGTCTTCAATCACGAAGGTTTTTGAGAAAAATATGAAAAATGAAGTATTTTGCTCATTTTAGAGAACTATTTTTGTCTTTTTTAGAAAAAATGATAATTGATATTTTTTAAGGTGTTGGACTTCAGTTTTTGATTTTTTGCAAAAAATTGGAAAAATTGAAATTTGTATGTGTTAGTCTTCAATCACGGAATTTTTTGAGAAAATCGTGAAAAATGAAGTATTTTGCCCATTCTGGAGAACTATTTTGGTCTTTTTTAGAAAATTGATAATTGACATTTTTGAAGGTGTTAGACTTCAGTTTTTGATTTTATGCAAAAAATTGGAAAAATAGAAATTTGCATGTGTTAGTCTTCAATCATGGAATTTTTTGAGAAAAACATGAAAAATGAAGTATTTTGCTCATTTTATAGAACTATTTTGGTCTTTTTTAGAAAAAAAATGATAATTGATATTTTTGAAGGTGTTAGACTTCAGTTTTTGATTTTATGCAAAAAATAGGAAAAATAGAAATTTGTATGTGTTAGTCTTCAATCCCGGAGTTTTTTGAGAAAAACATGAAAAATGAAGTATTTTGCTCATTTTAGAGAACTATTTTGGTGTTTTTTATAAAAAATGATAATTGATATTTTTGAAGGTGTTAGACTTCAGTTTTTGATTTTATGCAAAAAATAGGAAAAATAGAAATTTGTTAGTCTTCAATCCCGGAGTTTTTTGAGAAAAACATGAAAAATGAAGTATTTTGCTCATTTTAGAGAACTATTTTGGTCTTTTTTAGAAAAAATGATAATTGATATTTTTTAAGGTGTTAGACTTCAGTTTTTGATTTTATGCAAAAAATAGGAAAATTAGAAATTTGAATGTGTTAGTCTTCAATAACGGAGTATTTTGAGAAAAACATGAAAAATGAAGTATTTTGTTCATTTTAGAGAACTATTTTGGTCTTTTTTAGAAAAAATGATAATTGATATTTTTTAAGGTGTTAGACTTCAGTTTTTGATTTTTTGCAAAAAATTGGAAAAATTGAAATTTGTATGTGTTAGCCTTCAATCACGGAATTTTTTTAAGAAAATCATGAAAAATGAAGTATTTTGCTCATTTTAGAGAACTATTTTGGTCTTTTTTAGAAAAAATTATACTTGATATTTTTCAAGGTGTTAGACTTCAGTTTTTGATTTGATGCAAAAAATAGGAAACATAGAAATTTGTATGTGTTAGTCTTCGATCACGAAATTTTTTGAGAAAATCATGAAAAATGAAGTATTTTGCTCATTTTAGAGAACTATTTTGGTCTTTTTTAGAAAAAATTATAATTGATAATTTTGAAGGTGTTAGACTTCGGTTTTTGATTTTTTGCAAAAAATTGGAAAAATTGAAATTTGTATGTGTTATTCTTCAATCACGGAATTTGTTGAGGAAATCATGAAAAATTAAATATTTTGCTCATTTTAGAGAACTATTTTGGTCTTTTTTAGAAAAAAATGATAATTGATATTTTTGAAGGTGTTAGACTTCAGTTTTTGATTTTATGCAAAAAATAGGAAAAATAGAAATTTGTATGTGTTAGTCTTCAATCCCGGAGTTTTTTGAGAAAAACATGAAAAATGAAGTATTTTGCTCATTTTAGAGAACTATTTTGGTGTTTTTTATAAAAAATGATAATTGATATTTTTGAAGGTGTTAGACTTCAGATTTTGATTTTATGCAAAAAATAGGAAAAATAGAAATTTGTTAGTCTTCAATCCCGGAGATTTTTGAGAAAAACATGAAAAATGAAGTATTTTGCTCATTTTAGAGAACTATTTTGGTCTTTTTTAGAAAAAATGATAATTGATATTTTTTAAGGTGTTAGACTTCAGTTTTTGATTTTATGCAAAAAATAGGAAAATTAGAAATTTGAATGTGTTAGTCTTCAATAACGGAGTATTTTGAGAAAAACATGAAAAATGAAGTATTTTGTTCATTTTAGAGAACTATTTTGGTCTTTTTTAGAAAAAATGATAATTGATATTTTTTAAGGTGTTAGACTTCAGTTTTTAATTTTTTGCAAAAAATTGGAAAAATTGAAATTTGTATGTGTTAGCCTTCAATCACGGAATTTTTTTTAGAAAATCATGAAAAATGAAGTATTTTGCTCATTTTAGAGAACTATTTTGGTCTTTTTTAGAAAAATGATAATTGATATTTTTGAAGGTGTTAGACTTCAGTTTTTGATTTTATGCAAAAAATAGGAAAAATAGAAATTTGTATGTGTTAGTCTTCAATCCAGGAGTTTTTTTGAGAAAAACATGAAAAATGAAGTATTTTGCTCATTTTAGAGAACTATTTTGGTCTTTTTTAGAAAAAATGATAATTGATATTTTTGAAGGTGTTAGACTTCATTTTTTTATTTTTTGCAAAAAATTGGAAAAATAGAAATTTATATGTGTTAGTCTTCAATCACGAAGTTTTTTGAGAAAAACATGAAAAATGAAGTATTTTGCTCATTTTAGAGAACTATTTTGGACTCTTTTAGAAAAAATGATACTTGATATTTTTGAAGGTGTTAGACTTCAGTTTTTTATTTTTTGCAAACAATTGGAAAAATTGAAATTTGTATTTGTTAGTCTTCGATCACGGAATTTTTTGAGAAAATCATGAAAAATGAAGTATTTTTCTCATTTTAGAGAACTATTTTGGTCTTTTTTAGAAAAAATTATAATTGATAATTTTGAAGGTGTTAGACTTCAGTTTTTGATTTTTTGCAAAAAATTGGAAAAATTGAAATTTGTATGTGTTATTCTTCAATCACGGAATTTTTTGAGGAAATCATGAAAAATGAAATATTTTGCTCATTTTAGAGAACTATTTTGGTCTTTTTTAGAAAAAAATGATAATTGATATTTTTGAAGGTGTTAGACTTCAGTTTTTGATTTTATGCAAAAAATAGGAAAAATAGAAATTTGTACGTGTTAGTCTTCAATCCCGGAGTTTTTTGAGAAAAACATGAAAAATTAAGTATTTTGCTCATTTTAGAGAACTATTTTGGTGTTTTTTATAAAAAATGATAATTGATATTTTTGAAGGTGTTAGACTTCAGTTTTTGATTTTATGCAAAAAATAAGAAAAATAGAAATTTGTTAGTCTTCAATCCCGGAGTTTTTTGAGGAAAACATGAAAAATGAAGTATTTTGCTCATTTTAGAGAACTATTTTGGTCTTTTTTAGAAAAAATGATAATTGATATTTTTTTAAGGTGTTAGACTTCACTTTTTGATTTTATGCAAAAAATAAGAAAATTATAAATTTGAATGTGTTAGTCTTCAATAACGGAGTATTTTGAGAAAAACATGAAAAATGAAGTAGTTTGTTCATTTTAGAGAACTATTTTGGTCTTTTTTAGAAAAAATGATAATTGATATTTTTTAAGGTGTTAGCCTTCAGTTTTTGATTTTTTGCAAAAAATTGGAAAAATTGAAATTTGTATGTGTTAGCCTTCAATCACGGAATTTTTTTAGAAAATCATGAAAAATGAAGTATTTTGCTCATTTTAGAGAACTATTTTGGTCTTTTTTAGAAAAATGATAATTGATATTTTTGAAGGTGTTAGACTTCAGTTTTTGATTTTATGCAAAAAATAGGAAAAATAGAAATTTGTATGTGTTAGTCTTCAATCCAGGAGTTTTTTTGAGAAAAACATGAAAAATGAAGTATTTTGCTCATTTTAGAGAACTATTTTGGTCTTTTTTAGAAAAAATGATAATTGATATTTTTGAAGGTGTTAGACTTCATTTTTTGATTTTTTGCAAAAAATTGGAAAAATAGAAATTTATATGTGTTAGTCTTCAATCACGAAGTTTTTTGAGAAAAACATGAAAAATGAAGTATTTTGCTCATTTTAGAGAACTATTTTGGACTCTTTTAGAAAAAATGATACTTGATATTTTTGAAGGTGTTAGACTTCAGTTTTTTATTTTTTGCAAACAATTGGAAAAATTGAAATTTGTATTTATTAGTCTTCGATCACGGAATTTTTTGAGAAAATCATGAAAAATGAAGTATTTTGCTCATTTTAGAGAACTATTTTGGTCTTTTTTAGAAAAAATGATAATTGATAATTTTGAAGGTGTTAGACTTCAGTTTTTGATTTTTTGCAAAAAATTGGAAAAATTGAAATTTGTATGTGTTATTCTTCAATCACGAAATTTTTTGAGGAAATCATGAAAAATGAAATATTTTGCTCATTTTAGAGAACTATTTTGGTCTTTTTTAGAAAAAAATGATAATTGATATTTTTGAAGGTGTTAGACTTCAGTTTTTGATTTTATGCAAAAAATAGGAAAAATAGAAATTTGTATGTGTTAGTCTTCAATCCCGGAGTTTTTTGAGAAAAACATGAAAAATGAAGTATTTTGCTCATTTTAGAGAACTATTTTGGTGTTTTTTATAAAAAATGATAATTGATATTTTTGAAGGTGTTAGACTTCAGTTTTTGATTTTATGCAAAAAATAGGAAAAATAGAAATTTGTTAGTCTTCAATCCCGGAGTTTTTTGAGAAAAACATGAAAAATGAAGTATTTTGCTCATTTTAGAGAACTATTTTGGTCTTTTTTAGAAAAAATGATAATTGATATTTTTTAAGGTGTTAGACTTTAGTTTTTGATTTTATGCAAAAAATAGGAAAATTAGAAATTTGAATGTGTTAGTCTTCAATAACGGAGTATTTTGAGAAAAACATGAAAAATGAAGTATTTTGTTCATTTTAGAGAACTATTTTGGTCTTTTTTAGAAAAAGTGATAATTGATATTTTTTAAGGGGTTAGACTTCAGTTTTTTATTTTTTGCAAAAAATTGGAAAAATTGAAATTTGTATGTGTTAGCCTTCAATCACGGAATTTTTTTAGAAAATCATGAAAAATGAAGTATTTTGCTCATTTTAGAGAACTATTTTGGTCTTTTTTAGAAAAATGATAATTGATATTTTTGAAGGTGTTAGACTTCAGTTTTTGATTTTATGCAAAAAATAGGAAAAATAGAAATTTATATGTGTCAGTCTTCAATCACAAAGGTTTTTGAGAAAAACATGAAAAATGAAGAATTTTGCTCATTTTAGAGAACTATTTTTGTCTTTTTTAGAAAAAATGATAATTGATATTTTTTAAGGTGTTGGACTTCAGTTTTTGATTTTTTGCAAAAAATTTGAAAAATTGAAATTTGTATGTGTTAGTCTTCAATCACGGAAATTTTTGAGAAAATCGTGAAAAATGAAGTATTTTGCCCATTCTGGAGAACTATTTTGCTCTTTTTTAGAAAAATGATAATTGATATTTTTGAAGGTGTTAGACTTCAGTTTTTGATTTTATGCAAAAAATTGGAAAAATAGAAATTTGTATGTGTTAGTCTTCAATCATGGAATTTTTTGAGAAAAACATGAAAAATGAAGTATTTTGCTTATTTTAGAGAACTATTTTGGTCTTTTTTAGAAAAAATGATAATTGTTATTTTTGAAGGTGTTAAACTTCAGTTTTTGATTTTATGCAAAAAAATAGGAAAATTAGAAATTTGAATGTGTTAGTCTTCAATCACGGAGTATTTTGAGAAAAACATGAAAAATGAAGTATTTTGTTCATTTTAGAGAACTATTTTGGTCTTTTTTAGAAAAAATGATATTTGATATTTTTGAAGGTGTTAGACTTCAGTTTTTGATTTTTTGCAAAAAATTAGAAAAATTGAAATTTGTATGTGTTAGCCTTCAATCATGGAATTTTTTGAGAAAATCATGAAAAATGAAGTATTTTGCTCATTTTAGAGAATTATTTTGGTCTTTTTTAGAAAAATGATAATTGATATTTTTGAAGGTGTTAGACTTCAGTTTTTGATTTTATGCAAAAAAATAGGAAAAATAGAAATTTGTATGTGTTAGTCTTCAATCCAGGAGTTTTTTTGAGAAAAACATGAAAAATGAAGTATTTTGCTCATTTTAGAGAACTATTTTGGTCTTTTTTAGAAAAAATGATAATTGATATTTTTGAAGGTGTTAGACTTCATTTTTTGATTTTTTGCAAAAAATTGAAAAAATAGAAATTTATATGTGTTAGTCTTCAATCACGAAGTTTTTTGAGAAAAACATGAAAAATGAAGTATTTTGCTCATTTTAGAGAACTATTTTGGACTCTTTTAGAAAAAATGATAATTGATATTTTTGAAGGTGTTAGACTTCAGTTTTTGATTTTATGCAAAAAATAGGAAAATTAGAAATTTGAATGTGTTAGTCTTCAATCACGGAGTATTTTGAGAAAAACATGAAAAATGAAGTATTTTGCTCATTTTAGAGACTATTTTGGTCTTTTTTAGAAAAAATGATAATTGATATTTTTTAAGGTGTTAGACTTCAGCTTTTGATTTTATGCAAAAAATTGGAAAATTAGAAATTTGAATGTGTTAGTCTTCAATAACGGAGTATTTTGAGAAAAACATGAAAAATGAAGTATTTTGTTCATTTTAGAGAACTATTTTGGTCTTT
Source organism: Luzula sylvatica (assembly GCA_946800325.1). Taxonomy (NCBI): domain Eukaryota; kingdom Viridiplantae; phylum Streptophyta; class Magnoliopsida; order Poales; family Juncaceae; genus Luzula; species Luzula sylvatica. Next base: position 34,745,669 of record OX326959.1, on the reverse strand, counting down.
TTTATAAAAAATGATAATTGATATTTTTTAAGGTGTTAGACTTCAGTTTTTGATTTTTTGCAAAAAATTGGAAAAATTGAAATTTGTATGTGTTAGCCTTCAATCACGGAATTTTTTTAGAAAATCATGAAAAATGAAGTATTTTGCTCATTTTAGAGAACTATTTTGGTCTTTTTTAGAAAAATGATACTTGATATTTTAGAAGGTGTTAGACTTCAGTTTTTGATTTGATGCAAAAAATAGGAAAAATAGAAATTTGTATGTGTTAGTCTTCAATCCAGGAGTTTTTTTGAGAAAAACATGAAAAATGAAGTATTTTGCTCATTTTAGAGAACTATTTTGGTGTTTTTTAGAAAAAATGATAATTGATATTTTTTAAGGTGTTGGGCTTCAGTTTTTGATTTTTTGAAAAAAATTGGAAAAATTGAAATTTGTATGTGTTAGTCTTCAATCACGGAATTTTTTGAGAAAATCGTGAAAAATGAAGTATTTTGCCCATTCTGGAGAACTATTTTGGTCTTTTTTAGAAAAATGATAATTGATATTTTTGAAGGTGTTAGACTTCAGTTTTTGATTTTATGAAAAAAATTGGAAAAATAGAAATTTGCCTGTGTTAGTCTTCAATCATGGAATTTTTTGAGAAAAACATGAAAAATGAAGTATTTTGCTCATTTTAGAGAACTATTTTGGTCTTTTTTAGAAAAAAAATGATAATTGATATTTTTGAAGGTGTTAGACTTCAGTTTTTGATTTTATGCAAAAAATAGGAAAAATAGAAATTTGTATGTGTTAGTCTTCAATCCCGGAGTTTTTTGAGAAAAACATGAAAAATGAAGTATTTTGCTCATTTTAGAGAACTATTTTGGTCTTTTTTAGAAAAAATGATAATTGATATTTTTTAAGGTGTTAGACTTCAGTTTTTGATTTTATGCAAAAAATAGGAAAATTAGAAATTTGAATGTGTTAGTCTTCAATAACGGAGTATTTTGAGAAAAACATGAAAAATGAAGTATTTTGTTCATTTTAGAGAACTATTTTGGTCTTTTTTAGAAAAAATTATAATTGATATTTTTTAAGGTGTTAGACTTCAGTTTTTGATTTTTTGCAAAAAATTGGAAAAATTGAAATTTGTATGTGTTAGCCTTCAATCACGGAATTTTTTTTAGAAAATCATGAAAAATGAAGTATTTTGCTCATTTTAGAGAACTATTTTGGTCTTTTTTATAAAAAATTATACTTGATATTTTTCAAGGTGTTAGACTTCAGTTTTTGATTTGATGCAAAAAATAGGAAAAATAGAAATTTGTATGTGTTAGTCTTCGATCACGAAATTTTTTGAGAAAATCATGAAAAATGAAGTATTTTGCTCATTTTAGAGAACTATTTTGGTCTTTTTTAGAAAAAATTATAATTGATAATTTTGAAGGTGTTAGACTTCAGTTTTTGATTTTTTGCAAATAATTGGAAAATTGAAATTTGTATTTGTTAGTCTTCGATCACGGAATTTTTTGAGAAAATCATGAAAAATGAAGTACTTTGCTCATTTTAGAGAACTATTTTGGTCTTTTTTAGAAAAAATTATAATTGATAATTTTGAAGGTGTTAGACTTCGGTTTTTGATTTTTTGCAAAAAATTGGAAAAATTGAAATTTGTATGTGTTATTCTTCAATCACGGAATTTTTTGAGGAAATCATGAAAAATGAAATATTTTGCTCATTTTAGAGAACTATTTTGGTCTTTTTTAGAAAAAAATGATAATTGATATTTTTGAAGGTGTTAGACTTCAGTTTTTGATTTTATGCAAAAAATAGGAAAAATAGAAATTTGTATGTGTTAGTCTTCAATCCCGGAGTTTTTTGAGAAAAACATGAAAAATGAAGTATTTTGCTCATTTTAGAGAACAATTTTGGTGTTTTTTATAAAAAATGATAATTGATATTTTTGAAGGTGTTAGACTTCAGTTTTTGATTTTATGCAAAAAATAGGAAAAATAGAAATTTGTTAGTCTTCAATCCCGGAGTTTTTTGAGAAAAACATGAAAAATGAAGTATTTTGCTCATTTTAGAGAACTATTTTGGTCTTTTTTAGAAAAAATGATAATTGATATTTTTTAAGGTGTTAGACTTCAGTTTTTGATTTTATGCAAAAAAAAGGAAAATTAGAAATTTGAATGTGTTAGTCTTCAATAACGGAGTATTTTGAGAAAAACATGAAAAATGAAGTATTTTGTTCATTTTAGAGAACTATTTTGGTTTTTTTTAGAAAAAATGATAATTGATATTTTTGAAGGTGTTAGACTTCATTTTTTGATTTTTTGCAAAAAATTCGAATAATAGAAATTTATATGTGTCAGTCTTCAATCACGAAGGTTTTTGAGAAAAACATGAAAAATGAAGTATTTTGCTCATTTTAGAGAACTATTTTTGTCTTTTTTAGAAAAAATGATAATTGATATTTTTTAAGGTGTTGGACTTCAGTTTTTGATTTTTTGCAAAAAATTGGAAAAATTGAAATTTGTATGTGTTAGTCTTCAATCACGGAATTTTTTGAGAAAATCGTGAAAAATGAAGTATTTTGCCCATTCTGGAGAACTATTTTGGTCTTTTTTAGAAAAATGATAATTGATATTTTTGAAGGTGTTAGACTTCAGTTTTTGATTTTATGCAAAAAATTGGAAAAATAGAAATTTGTATGTGTTAGTCTTCAATCATGGAATTTTTTGAGAAAAACATGAAAAATTAAGTATTTTGCTCATTTTAGAGAACTATTTTGGTGTTTTTTATAAAAAATGATAATTGAAATTTTTTAAGGTGTTAGACTTCAGTTTCTGATTTTTTGCAAAAAATTGGAAAAATTGAAATTTGTATGTGTTAGCCTTCAATCACGGAATTTTTTTTAGAAAATCATGAAAAATGAAGTATTTTGCTCATTTTAGAGAACTATTTTGGTCTTTTTTAGAAAAATGATAATTGATATTTTTGAAGGTGTTAGACTTCAGTTTTTGATTTGATGCAAAAAATAGGAAAAATAGAAATTTGTATGTGTTAGTCTTCAATCCAGGAGTTTTTTTGAGAAAAACATGAAAAATGAAGTATTTTTCTCATTTTAGAGAACTATTTTGGTCGTTTTTAGAAAAAATGATAATTGATATTTTTGAAGGTGTTAGACTTCATTTTTTGATTTTTTGCAAAAAATTGGAAAAATAGAAATTTATATGTGTCAGTCTTCAATCACGAAGGTTTTTGAGAAAAATATGAAAAATGAAGTATTTTGCTCATTTTAGAGAACTATTTTTGTCTTTTTTAGAAAAAATGATAATTGATATTTTTTAAGGTGTTGGACTTCAGTTTTTGATTTTTTGCAAAAAATTGGAAAATTTGAAATTTGTATGTGTTAGTCTTCAATCACGGAATTTTTTGAGAAAATCGTGAAAAATGAAGTATTTTGCCCATTCTGGAGAACTATTTTGGTCTTTTTTAGAAAATTGATAATTGACATTTTTGAAGGTGTTAGACTTCAGTTTTTGATTTTATGCAAAAAATTGGAAAAATAGAAATTTGCATGTGTTAGTCTTCAATCATGGAATTTTTTGAGAAAAACATGAAAAATGAAGTATTTTGCTCATTTTATAGAACTATTTTGGTCTTTTTTAGAAAAAAAATGATAATTGATATTTTTGAAGGTGTTAGACTTCAGTTTTTGATTTTATGCAAAAAATAGGAAAAATAGAAATTTGTATGTGTTAGTCTTCAATCCCGGAGTTTTTTGAGAAAAACATGAAAAATGAAGTATTTTGCTCATTTTAGAGAACTATTTTGGTGTTTTTTATAAAAAATGATAATTGATATTTTTGAAGGTGTTAGACTTCAGTTTTTGATTTTATGCAAAAAATAGGAAAAATAGAAATTTGTTAGTCTTCAATCCCGGAGTTTTTTGAGAAAAACATGAAAAATGAAGTATTTTGCTCATTTTAGAGAACTATTTTGGTCTTTTTTAGAAAAAATGATAATTGATATTTTTTAAGGTGTTAGACTTCAGTTTTTGATTTTATGCAAAAAATAGGAAAATTAGAAATTTGAATGTGTTAGTCTTCAATAACGGAGTATTTTGAGAAAAACATGAAAAATGAAGTATTTTGTTCATTTTAGAGAACTATTTTGGTCTTTTTTAGAAAAAATGATAATTGATATTTTTTAAGGTGTTAGACTTCAGTTTTTGATTTTTTGCAAAAAATTGGAAAAATTGAAATTTGTATGTGTTAGCCTTCAATCACGGAATTTTTTTAAGAAAATCATGAAAAATGAAGTATTTTGCTCATTTTAGAGAACTATTTTGGTCTTTTTTAGAAAAAATTATACTTGATATTTTTCAAGGTGTTAGACTTCAGTTTTTGATTTGATGCAAAAAATAGGAAACATAGAAATTTGTATGTGTTAGTCTTCGATCACGAAATTTTTTGAGAAAATCATGAAAAATGAAGTATTTTGCTCATTTTAGAGAACTATTTTGGTCTTTTTTAGAAAAAATTATAATTGATAATTTTGAAGGTGTTAGACTTCGGTTTTTGATTTTTTGCAAAAAATTGGAAAAATTGAAATTTGTATGTGTTATTCTTCAATCACGGAATTTGTTGAGGAAATCATGAAAAATTAAATATTTTGCTCATTTTAGAGAACTATTTTGGTCTTTTTTAGAAAAAAATGATAATTGATATTTTTGAAGGTGTTAGACTTCAGTTTTTGATTTTATGCAAAAAATAGGAAAAATAGAAATTTGTATGTGTTAGTCTTCAATCCCGGAGTTTTTTGAGAAAAACATGAAAAATGAAGTATTTTGCTCATTTTAGAGAACTATTTTGGTGTTTTTTATAAAAAATGATAATTGATATTTTTGAAGGTGTTAGACTTCAGATTTTGATTTTATGCAAAAAATAGGAAAAATAGAAATTTGTTAGTCTTCAATCCCGGAGATTTTTGAGAAAAACATGAAAAATGAAGTATTTTGCTCATTTTAGAGAACTATTTTGGTCTTTTTTAGAAAAAATGATAATTGATATTTTTTAAGGTGTTAGACTTCAGTTTTTGATTTTATGCAAAAAATAGGAAAATTAGAAATTTGAATGTGTTAGTCTTCAATAACGGAGTATTTTGAGAAAAACATGAAAAATGAAGTATTTTGTTCATTTTAGAGAACTATTTTGGTCTTTTTTAGAAAAAATGATAATTGATATTTTTTAAGGTGTTAGACTTCAGTTTTTGATTTTTTGCAAAAAATTGGAAAAATTGAAATTTGTATGTGTTAGCCTTCAATCACGGAATTTTTTTTAGAAAATCATGAAAAATGAAGTATTTTGCTCATTTTAGAGAACTATTTTGGTCTTTTTTAGAAAAATGATAATTGATATTTTTGAAGGTGTTAGACTTCAGTTTTTGATTTTATGCAAAAAATAGGAAAAATAGAAATTTGTATGTGTTAGTCTTCAATCCAGGAGTTTTTTTGAGAAAAACATGAAAAATGAAGTATTTTGCTCATTTTAGAGAACTATTTTGGTCTTTTTTAGAAAAAATGATAATTGATATTTTTGAAGGTGTTAGACTTCATTTTTTTATTTTTTGCAAAAAATTGGAAAAATAGAAATTTATATGTGTTAGTCTTCAATCACGAAGTTTTTTGAGAAAAACATGAAAAATGAAGTATTTTGCTCATTTTAGAGAACTATTTTGGACTCTTTTAGAAAAAATGATACTTGATATTTTTGAAGGTGTTAGACTTCAGTTTTTTATTTTTTGCAAACAATTGGAAAAATTGAAATTTGTATTTGTTAGTCTTCGATCACGGAATTTTTTGAGAAAATCATGAAAAATGAAGTATTTTTCTCATTTTAGAGAACTATTTTGGTCTTTTTTAGAAAAAATTATAATTGATAATTTTGAAGGTGTTAGACTTCAGTTTTTGATTTTTTGCAAAAAATTGGAAAAATTGAAATTTGTATGTGTTATTCTTCAATCACGGAATTTTTTGAGGAAATCATGAAAAATGAAATATTTTGCTCATTTTAGAGAACTATTTTGGTCTTTTTTAGAAAAAAATGATAATTGATATTTTTGAAGGTGTTAGACTTCAGTTTTTGATTTTATGCAAAAAATAGGAAAAATAGAAATTTGTACGTGTTAGTCTTCAATCCCGGAGTTTTTTGAGAAAAACATGAAAAATTAAGTATTTTGCTCATTTTAGAGAACTATTTTGGTGTTTTTTATAAAAAATGATAATTGATATTTTTGAAGGTGTTAGACTTCAGTTTTTGATTTTATGCAAAAAATAAGAAAAATAGAAATTTGTTAGTCTTCAATCCCGGAGTTTTTTGAGAAAAACATGAAAAATGAAGTATTTTGCTCATTTTAGAGAACTATTTTGGTCTTTTTTAGAAAAAATGATAATTGATATTTTTTTAAGGTGTTAGACTTCACTTTTTGATTTTATGCAAAAAATAAGAAAATTAGAAATTTGAATGTGTTAGTCTTCAATAACGGAGTATTTTGAGAAAAACATGAAAAATGAAGTATTTTGTTCATTTTAGAGAACTATTTTGGTCTTTTTTAGAAAAAATGATAATTGATATTTTTTAAGGTGTTAGCCTTCAGTTTTTGATTTTTTGCAAAAAATTGGAAAAATTGAAATTTGTATGTGTTAGCCTTCAATCACGGAATTTTTTTAGAAAATCATGAAAAATGAAGTATTTTGCTCATTTTAGAGAACTATTTTGGTCTTTTTTAGAAAAATGATAATTGATATTTTTGAAGGTGTTAGACTTCAGTTTTTGATTTTATGCAAAAAATAGGAAAAATAGAAATTTGTATGTGTTAGTCTTCAATCCAGGAGTTTTTTTGAGAAAAACATGAAAAATGAAGTATTTTGCTCATTTTAGAGAACTATTTTGGTCTTTTTTAGAAAAAATGATAATTGATATTTTTGAAGGTGTTAGACTTCATTTTTTGATTTTTTGATTTAAAATTGGAAAAATAGAAATTTATATGTGTTAGTCTTCAATCACGAAGTTTTTTGAGAAAAACATGAAAAATGAAGTATTTTGCTCATTTTAGAGAACTATTTTGGACTCTTTTAGAAAAAATGATACTTGATATTTTTGAAGGTGTTAGACTTCAGTTTTTTATTTTTTGCAAACAATTGGAAAAATTGAAATTTGTATTTATTAGTCTTCGATCACGGAATTTTTTGAGAAAATCATGAAAAATGAAGTATTTTGCTCATTTTAGAGAACTATTTTGGTCTTTTTTAGAAAAAATGATAATTGATAATTTTGAAGGTGTTAGACTTCAGTTTTTGATTTTTTGCAAAAAATTGGAAAAATTGAAATTTGTATGTGTTATTCTTCAATCACGGAATTTTTTGAGGAAATCATGAAAAATGAAATATTTTGCTCATTTTAGAGAACTATTTTGGTCTTTTTTAGAAAAAAATGATAATTGATATTTTTGAAGGTGTTAGACTTCAGTTTTTGATTTTATGCAAAAAATAGGAAAAATAGAAATTTGTATGTGTTAGTCTTCAATCCCGGAGTTTTTTGAGAAAAACATGAAAAATTAAGTATTTTGCTCATTTTAGAGAACTATTTTGGTGTTTTTTATAAAAAATGATAATTGATATTTTTGAAGGTGTTAGACTTCAGTTTTTGATTTTATGCAAAAAATAAGAAAAATAGAAATTTGTTAGTCTTCAATCCCGGAGTTTTTTGAGAAAAACATGAAAAATGAAGTATTTTGCTCATTTTAGAGAACTATTTTGGTCTTTTTTAGAAAAAATGATAATTGATATTTTTTTAAGGTGTTAGACTTCACTTTTTGATTTTATGCAAAAAATAAGAAAATTAGAAATTTGAATGTGTTAGTCTTCAATAACGGAGTATTTTGAGAAAAACATGAAAAATGAAGTATTTTGTTCATTTTAGAGAACTATTTTGGTCTTTTTTAGAAAAAATGATAATTGATATTTTTTAAGGTGTTAGCCTTCAGTTTTTGATTTTTTGCAAAAAATTGGAAAAATTGAAATTTGTATGTGTTAGCCTTCAATCACGGAATTTTTTTAGAAAATCATGAAAAATGAAGTATTTTGCTCATTTTAGAGAACTATTTTGGTCTTTTTTAGAAAAATGATAATTGATATTTTTGAAGGTGTTAGACTTCAGTTTTTGATTTTATGCAAAAAATAGGAAAAATAGAAATTTGTATGTGTTAGTCTTCAATCCAGGAGTTTTTTTGAGAAAAACATGAAAAATGAAGTATTTTGCTCATTTTAGAGAACTATTTTGGTCTTTTTTAGAAAAAATGATAATTGATATTTTTGAAGGTGTTAGACTTCATTTTTTGATTTTTTGCAAAAAATTGGAAAAATAGAAATTTATATGTGTTAGTCTTCAATCACGAAGTTTTTTGAGAAAAACATGAAAAATGAAGTATTTTGCTCATTTTAGAGAACTATTTTGGACTCTTTTAGAAAAAATGATACTTGATATTTTTGAAGGTGTTAGACTTCAGTTTTTTATTTTTTGCAAACAATTGGAAAAATTGAAATTTGTATTTATTAGTCTTCGATCACGGAATTTTTTGAGAAAATCATGAAAAATGAAGTATTTTGCTCATTTTAGAGAACTATTTTGGTCTTTTTTAGAAAAAATGATAATTGATAATTTTGAAGGTGTTAGACTTCAGTTTTTGATTTTTTGCAAAAAATTGGAAAAATTGAAATTTGTATGTGTTATTCTTCAATCACGGAATTTTTTGAGGAAATCATGAAAAATGAAATATTTTGCTCATTTTAGAGAACTATTTTGGTCTTTTTTAGAAAAAAATGATAATTGATATTTTTGAAGGTGTTAGACTTCAGTTTTTGATTTTATGCAAAAAATAGGAAAAATAGAAATTTGTATGTGTTAGTCTTCAATCCCGGAGTTTTTTGAGAAAAACATGAAAAATTAAGTATTTTGCTCATTTTAGAGAACTATTTTGGTGTTTTTTATAAAAAATGATAATTGATATTTTTGAAGGTGTTAGACTTCAGTTTTTGATTTTATGCAAAAAATAAGAAAAATAGAAATTTGTTAGTCTTCAATCCCGGAGTTTTTTGAGAAAAACATGAAAAATGAAGTATTTTGCTCATTTTAGAGAACTATTTTGGTCTTTTTTAGAAAAAATGATAATTGATATTTTTTTAAGGTGTTAGACTTCACTTTTTGATTTTATGCAAAAAATAAGAAAATTAGAAATTTGAATGTGTTAGTCTTCAATAACGGAGTATTTTGAGAAAAACATGAAAAATGAAGTATTTTGTTCATTTTAGAGAACTATTTTGGTCTTTTTTAGAAAAAATGATAATTGATATTTTTTAAGGTGTTAGCCTTCAGTTTTTGATTTTTTGCAAAAAATTGGAAAAATTGAAATTTGTATGTGTTAGCCTTCAATCACGGAATTTTTTTAGAAAATCATGAAAAATGAAGTATTTTGCTCATTTTAGAGAACTATTTTGGTCTTTTTTAGAAAAATGATAATTGATATTTTTGAAGGTGTTAGACTTCAGTTTTTGATTTTATGCAAAAAATAGGAAAAATAGAAATTTGTATGTGTTAGTCTTCAATCCAGGAGTTTTTTTGAGAAAAACATGAAAAATGAAGTATTTTGCTCATTTTAGAGAACTATTTTGGTCTTTTTTAGAAAAAATGATAATTGATATTTTTGAAGGTGTTAGACTTCATTTTTTGATTTTTTGCAAAAAATTGGAAAAATAGAAATTTATATGTGTTAGTCTTCAATCACGAAGTTTTTTGAGAAAAACATGAAAAATGAAGTATTTTGCTTATTTTAGAGAACTATTTTGGACTCTTTTAGAAAAAATGATACTTGATATTTTTGAAGGTGTTAGACTTCAGTTTTTTATTTTTTGCAAACAATTGGAAAAATTGAAATTTGTATTTATTAGTCTTCGATCACGGAATTTTTTGAGAAAATCATGAAAAATGAAGTATTTTGCTCATTTTAGAGAACTATTTTGGTCTTTTTTAGAAAAAATGATAATTGATAATTTTGAAGGTGTTAGACTTCAGTTTTTGATTTTTTGCAAAAAATTGGAAAAATTGAAATTTGTATGTGTTATTCTTCAATCACGGAATTTTTTGAGGAAATCATGAAAAATGAAATATTTTGCTCATTTTAGAGAACTATTTTGGTCTTTTTTAGAAAAAAATGATAATTGATATTTTTGAAGGTGTTAGACTTCAGTTTTTGATTTTATGCAAAAAATAGGAAAAATAGAAATTTGTATGTGTTAGTCTTCAATCCCGGAGTTTTTTGAGAAAAACATGAAAAATTAAGTATTTTGCTCATTTTAGAGAACTATTTTGGTGTTTTTTATAAAAAATGATAATTGATATTTTTGAAGGTGTTAGACTTCAGTTTTTGATTTTATGCAAAAAATAAGAAAAATAGAAATTTGTTAGTCTTCAATCCCGGAGTTTTTTGAGAAAAACATGAAAAATGAAGTATTTTGCTCATTTTAGAGAACTATTTTGGTCTTTTTTAGAAAAAATGATAATTGATATTTTTTTAAGGTGTTAGACTTCACTTTTTGATTTTATGCAAAAAATAAGAAAATTAGAAATTTGAATGTGTTAGTCTTCAATAACGGAGTATTTTGAGAAAAACATGAAAAATGAAGTATTTTGTTCATTTTAGAGAACTATTTTGGTCTTTTTTAGAAAAAATGATAATTGATATTTTTTAAGGTGTTAGCCTTCAGTTTTTGATTTTTTGCAAAAAATTGGAAAAATTGAAATTTGTATGTGTTAGCCTTCAATCACGGAATTTTTTTAGAAAATCATGAAAAATGAAGTATTTTGCTCATTTTAGAGAACTATTTTGGTCTTTTTTAGAAAAATGATAATTGATATTTTTGAAGGTGTTAGACTTCAGTTTTTGATTTTATGCAAAAAATAGGAAAAATAGAAATTTGTATGTGTTAGTCTTCAATCCAGGAGTTTTTTTGAGAAAAACATGAAAAATGAAGTATTTTGCTCATTTTAGAGAACTATTTTGGTCTTTTTTAGAAAAAATGATAATTGATATTTTTGAAGGTGTTAGACTTCATTTTTTGATTTTTTGCAAAAAATTGGAAAAATAGAAATTTATATGTGTTAGTCTTCAATCACGAAGTTTTTTGAGAAAAACATGAAAAATGAAGTATTTTGCTCATTTTAGAGAACTATTTTGGACTCTTTTAGAAAAAATGATACTTGATATTTTTGAAGGTGTTAGACTTCAGTTTTTTATTTTTTGCAAACAATTGGAAAAATTGAAATTTGTATTTATTAGTCTTCGATCACGGAATTTTTTGAGAAAATCATGAAAAATGAAGTATTTTGCTCATTTTAGAGAACTATTTTGGTCTTTTTTAGAAAAAATGATAATTGATAATTTTGAAGGTGTTAGACTTCAGTTTTTGATTTTTTGCAAAAAATTGGAAAAATTGAAATTTGTATGTGTTATTCTTCAATCACGGAATTTTTTGAGGAAATCATGAAAAATGAAATATTTTGCTCATTTTAGAGAACTATTTTGGTCTTTTTTAGAAAAAAATGATAATTGATATTTTTGAAGGTGTTAGACTTCAGTTTTTGATTTTATGCAAAAAATAGGAAAAATAGAAATTTGTATGTGTTAGTCTTCAATCCCGGAGTTTTTTGAGAAAAACATGAAAAATGAAGTATTTTGCTCATTTTAGAGAACTATTTTGGTGTTTTTTATAAAAAATGATAATTGATATTTTTGAAGGTGTTAGACTTCAGTTTTTGATTTTATGCAAAAAATAGGAAAAATAGAAATTTGTTAGTCTTCAATCCCGGAGTTTTTTGAGAAAAACATGAAAAATGAAGTATTTTGCTCATTTTAGAGAACTATTTTGGTCTTTTTTAGAAAAAATGATAATTGATATTTTTTAAGGTGTTAGACTTCAGTTTTTGATTTTATGCAAAAAATAGGAAAATTAGAAATTTGAATGTGTTAGTCTTCAATAACGGAGTATTTTGAGAAAAACATGAAAAATGAAGTATTTTGTTCATTTTAGAGAACTATTTTGGTCTTTTTTAGAAAAAGTGATAATTGATATTTTTTAAGGGGTTAGACTTCAGTTTTTTATTTTTTGCAAAAAATTGGAAAAATTGAAATTTGTATGTGTTAGCCTTCAATCACGGAATTTTTTTAGAAAATCATGAAAAATGAAGTATTTTGCTCATTTTAGAGAACTATTTTGGTCTTTTTTAGAAAAATGATAATTGATATTTTTGAAGGTGTTAGACTTCAGTTTTTGATTTTATGCAAAAAATAGGAAAAATAGAAATTTATATGTGTCAGTCTTCAATCACAAAGGTTTTTGAGAAAAACATGAAAAATGAAGAATTTTGCTCATTTTAGAGAACTATTTTTGTCTTTTTTAGAAAAAATGATAATTGATATTTTTTAAGGTGTTGGACTTCAGTTTTTGATTTTTTGCAAAAAATTTGAAAAATTGAAATTTGTATGTGTTAGTCTTCAATCACGGAATTTTTTGAGAAAATCGTGAAAAATGAAGTATTTTGCCCATTCTGGAGAACTATTTTGCTCTTTTTTAGAAAAATGATAATTGATATTTTTGAAGGTGTTAGACTTCAGTTTTTGATTTTATGCAAAAAATTGGAAAAATAGAAATTTGTATGTGTTAGTCTTCAATCATGGAATTTTTTGAGAAAAACATGAAAAATGAAGTATTTTGCTTATTTTAGAGAACTATTTTGGTCTTTTTTAGAAAAAATGATAATTGTTATTTTTGAAGGTGTTAAACTTCAGTTTTTGATTTTATGCAAAAAAATAGGAAAATTAGAAATTTGAATGTGTTAGTCTTCAATCACGGAGTATTTTGAGAAAAACATGAAAAATGAAGTATTTTGTTCATTTTAGAGAACTATTTTGGTCTTTTTTAGAAAAAATGATATTTGATATTTTTGAAGGTGTTAGACTTCAGTTTTTGATTTTTTGCAAAAAATTAGAAAAATTGAAATTTGTATGTGTTAGCCTTCAATCATGGAATTTTTTGAGAAAATCATGAAAAATGAAGTATTTTGCTCATTTTAGAGAATTATTTTGGTCTTTTTTAGAAAAATGATAATTGATATTTTTGAAGGTGTTAGACTTCAGTTTTTGATTTTATGCAAAAAAATAGGAAAAATAGAAATTTGTATGTGTTAGTCTTCAATCCAGGAGTTTTTTTGAGAAAAACATGAAAAATGAAGTATTTTGCTCATTTTAGAGAACTATTTTGGTCTTTTTTAGAAAAAATGATAATTGATATTTTTGAAGGTGTTAGACTTCATTTTTTGATTTTTTGCAAAAAATTGAAAAAATAGAAATTTATATGTGTTAGTCTTCAATCACGAAGTTTTTTGAGAAAAACATGAAAAATGAAGTATTTTGCTCATTTTAGAGAACTATTTTGGACTCTTTTAGAAAAAATGATAATTGATATTTTTGAAGGTGTTAGACTTCAGTTTTTGATTTTATGCAAAAAATAGGAAAATTAGAAATTTGAATGTGTTAGTCTTCAATCACGGAGTATTTTGAGAAAAACATGAAAAATGAAGTATTTTGTTCATGTTAGAGAACTATTTTGGTCTTTTTTAGAAAATATGATATTTGATATTTTTTAGGGTGTTAGACTTCAGTTTTTGATTTTTTGCAAAAAATTGGAAAAATTGAAATTTGTATGTGTTAGCCTTCAATCACGGAATTTTTTGAGAAAATCATGAAAATGAAGTATTTTGCTCATTTTAGAGAACTATTTTGGTCTTTTTTAGAAAAATGATAATTGATATTTTTGAAGGTGTTAAACTTCAGTTTTTGATTTTATGCAAAAAAATAGGAAAATTAGAAATTTGAATGTGTTAGTCTTCAATCACGGAGTATTTTGAGAAAAACATCAAAACTGAAGTATTTTGTTCATTTTAGAGAACTATTTTGGTCTTTTTTAGAAAAAATGATATTTGATATTTTTGAAGGTGTTAGACTTCAGTTTTTGATTTTTTGCAAAAAATTGGAAAAATTGAAATTTGTATGTGTTAGCCTTCCATCACGGAATTTTTTGAGAAAATCATGAAAAATGAAGTATTTTGCTCATTTTAGAGAACTATTTTGGTCTTTTTTAGAAAAATGATAATTGATATTTTTGAAGGTGTTAGACTTCAGTTTTTGAATTTATGCAAAAAATAGGAAAAATAGAAATTTGTATGTGTTAGTCTTCAATCCAGGAGTTTTTTTGAGAAAAACATGAAAAATGAAGTATTTTGCTCATTTTAGAGAACTATTTTGGTCTTTTTTAGAAAAAATGATAATTGATATTTTTGAAGGTGTTAGACTTCATTTTTTGATTTTTTGCAAAAAATTGGAAAAATAGAAATTTATATGTGTTAGTCTTCAATCACGAAATTTTTTGAGAAAAACATGAAAAATGAAGTATTTTGCCCATTTTAGAGAACTATTTTGGACTCTTTTAGAAAAAATGATAATTGATATTTTTGAAGGTGTTAGACTTCAGTTTTTTATTTTTTGCAAAAAATTAGAAAAATAGAAATTTGTATGTGTTAGTCTTCAATCCAGGAGTTTTTTTGAGAAAAACATGAAAAATGAAGTATTTTGCTCATTTTAGAGAACAATTTTGGTCTTTTTTAGAAAAAAATGATAATTGAGATTTTTGAAGGTGTTAGACTTCAGTTTTTGATTTTATGCAAAAAATAGGAAAAATAGAAATTTGTATGTGTTAGTCTTCAATCCCGGAGTTTTTTGAGAAAAACATGAAAAATGAAGTATTTTGCTCATTTTAGAGAACTATTTTGGTGTTTTTTATAAAAAATGATAATTGATATTTTTGAAGGTGTTAGACTTCAGTTTTTGATTTTATGCAAAAAATAGGAAAAATAGAAATTTGTTAGTCTTCAATCCCGGAGATTTTTGAGAAAAACATGAAAAATGAAGTATTTTGCTCATTTTAGAGAACTATTTTGGTCTTTTTTAGAAAAAATGATAATTGATATTTTTTAAGGTGTTAGACTTCAGTTTTTGATTTTATGCAAAAAATAGGAAAATTAGAAATTTGAATGTGTTAGTCTTCAATAACGGAGTATTTTGAGAAAAACATGAAAAATGAAGTATTTTGTTCATTTTAGAGAACTATTTTGGTCTTTTTTAGAAAAAATGATAATTGATATTTTTTAAGGTGTTAGACTTCAGTTTTTGATTTTTTGCAAAAAATTGGAAAAATAGAAATTTGTATGTGTTAGTCTTCAATCCAGGAGTTTTTTTGAGAAAAACATGAAAAATGAAGTATTTTGCTCATTTTAGAGAACTATTTTGGTCTTTTTTAGAAAAAATGATAATTGATATTTTTGAAGGTGTTAGACTTCATTTTTTTATTTTTTGCAAAAAATTGGAAAAATAGAAATTTATATGTGTTAGTCTTCAATCACAAAGTTTTTTGAGAAAAACATGAAAAATGAAGTATTTTGCTCATTTTAGAGAACTATTTTGGACTCTTTTAGAAAAAATGATACTTGATATTTTTGAAGGTGTTAGACTTCAGTTTTTTATTTTTTGCAAACAATTGGAAAAATTGAAATTTGTATTTGTTAGTCTTCGATCACGGAATTTTTTGAGAAAATCATGAAAAATGAAGTATTTTTCTCATTTTAGAGAACTATTTTGGTCTTTTTTAGAAAAAATTATAATTGATAATTTTGAAGGTGTTAGACTTCAGTTTTTGATTTTTTGCAAAAAATTGGAAAAATTGAAATTTGTATGTGTTATTCTTCAATCACGGAATTTTTTGAGGAAATCATGAAAAATGAAATATTTTGCTCATTTTAGAGAACTATTTTGGTCTTTTTTAGAAAAAAATGATAATTGATATTTTTGAAGGTGTTAGACTTCAGTTTTTGATTTTATGCAAAAAATAGGAAAAATAGAAATTTGTACGTGTTAGTCTTCAATCCCGGAGTTTTTTGAGAAAAACATGAAAAATTAAGTATTTTGCTCATTTTAGAGAACTATTTTGGTGTTTTTTATAAAAAATGATAATTGATATTTTTGAAGGTGTTAGACTTCAGTTTTTGATTTTATGCAAAAAATAAGAAAAATAGAAATTTGTTAGTCTTCAATCCCGGAGTTTTTTGAGAAAAACATGAAAAATGAAGTATTTTGCTCATTTTAGAGAACTATTTTGGTCTTTTTTAGAAAAAATGATAATTGATATTTTTTTAAGGTGTTAGACTTCACTTTTTGATTTTATGCAAAAAATAAGAATATTAGAAATTTGAATGTGTTAGTCTTCAATAACGGAGTATTTTGAGAAAAACATGAAAAATGAAGTATTTTGTTCATTTTAGAGAACTATTTTGGTCTTTTTTAGAAAAAATGATAATTGATATTTTTTAAGGTGTTAGCCTTCAGTTTTTGATTTTTTGCAAAAAATTGGAAAAATTGAAATTTGTATGTGTTAGCCTTCAATCACGGAATTTTTTTAGAAAATCATGAAAAATGAAGTATTTTGCTCATTTTAGAGAACTATTTTGGTCTTTTTTAGAAAAATGATAATTGATATTTTTGAAGGTGTTAGACTTCAGTTTTTGATTTTATGCAAAAAATAGGAAAAATAGAAATTTATATGTGTCAGTCTTCAATCACAAAGGTTTTTGAGAAAAACATGAAAAATGAAGAATTTTGCTCATTTTAGAGAACTATTTTTGTCTTTTTTAGAAAAAATGATAATTGATATTTTTTAAGGTGTTGGACTTCAGTTTTTGATTTTTTGCAAAAAATTTGAAAAATTGAAATTTGTATGTGTTAGTCTTCAATCACGGAATTTTTTGAGAAAATCGTGAAAAATGAAGTATTTTGCCCATTCTGGAGAACTATTTTGCTCTTTTTTAGAAAAATGATAATTGATATTTTTGAAGGTGTTAGACTTCAGTTTTTGATTTTATGCAAAAAATTGGAAAAATAGAAATTTGTATGTGTTAGTCTTCAATCATGGAATTTTTTGAGAAAAACATGAAAAATGAAGTATTTTGCTTATTTTAGAGAACTATTTTGGTCTTTTTTAGAAAAAATGATAATTGTTATTTTTGAAGGTGTTAAACTTCAGTTTTTGATTTTATGCAAAAAAATAGGAAAATTAGAAATTTGAATGTGTTAGTCTTCAATCACGGAGTATTTTGAGAAAAACATGAAAAATGAAGTATTTTGTTCATTTTAGAGAACTATTTTGGTCTTTTTTAGAAAAAATGATATTTGATATTTTTGAAGGTGTTAGACTTCAGTTTTTGATTTTTTGCAAAAAATTAGAAAAATTGAAATTTGTATGTGTTAGCCTTCAATCATGGAATTTTTTGAGAAAATCATGAAAAATGAATTATTTTGCTCATTTTAGAGAATTATTTTGGTCTTTTTTAGAAAAATGATAATTGATATTTTTGAAGGTGTTAGACTTCAGTTTTTGATTTTATGCAAAAAATAGGAAAAATAGAAATTTGTATGTGTTAGTCTTCAATCCAGGAGTTTTTTTGAGAAAAACATGAAAAATGAAGTATTTTGCTCATTTTAGAGAACTATTTTGGTGTTTTTTATAAAAAATGATAATTGATATTTTTGAAGGTGTTAGACTTCAGTTTTTGATTTTATGCAAAAAATAGGAAAAATAGAAATTTGTTAGTCTTCAATCCCGGAGATTTTTGAGAAAAACATGAAAAATGAAGTATTTTGCTCATTTTAGAGAACTATTTTGGTCTTTTTTAGAAAAAATGATAATTGATATTTTTTAAGGTGTTAGACTTCAGTTTTTGATTTTATGCAAAAAATAGGAAAATTAGAAATTTGAATGTGTTAGTCTTCAATAACGGAGTATTTTGAGAAAAACATGAAAAATGAAGTATTTTGTTCATTTTAGAGAACTATTTTGGTCTTTTTTAGAAAAAATGATAATTGATATTTTTTAAGGTGTTAGACTTCAGTTTTTGATTTTTTGCAAAAAATTGGAAAAATAGAAATTTGTATGTGTTAGTCTTCAATCCAGGAGTTTTTTTGAGAAAAACATGAAAAATGAAGTATTTTGCTCATTTTAGAGAACTATTTTGGTCTTTTTTAGAAAAAATGATAATTGATATTTTTGAAGGTGTTAGACTTCATTTTTTTATTTTTTGCAAAAAATTGGAAAAATAGAAATTTATATGTGTTAGTCTTCAATCACAAAGTTTTTTGAGAAAAACATGAAAAATGAAGTATTTTGCTCATTTTAGAGAACTATTTTGGACTCTTTTAGAAAAAATGATACTTGATATTTTTGAAGGTGTTAGACTTCAGTTTTTTATTTTTTGCAAACAATTGGAAAAATTGAAATTTGTATTTGTTAGTCTTCGATCACGGAATTTTTTGAGAAAATCATGAAAAATGAAGTATTTTTCTCATTTTAGAGAACTATTTTGGTCTTTTTTAGAAAAAATTATAATTGATAATTTTGAAGGTGTTAGACTTCAGTTTTTGATTTTTTGCAAAAAATTGGAAAAATTGAAATTTGTATGTGTTATTCTTCAATCACGGAATTTTTTGAGGAAATCATGAAAAATGAAATATTTTGCTCATTTTAGAGAACTATTTTGGTCTTTTTTAGAAAAAAATGATAATTGATATTTTTGAAGGTGTTAGACTTCAGTTTTTGATTTTATGCAAAAAATAGGAAAAATAGAAATTTGTACGTGTTAGTCTTCAATCCCGGAGTTTTTTGAGAAAAACATGAAAAATTAAGTATTTTGCTCATTTTAGAGAACTATTTTGGTGTTTTTTATAAAAAATGATAATTGATATTTTTGAAGGTGTTAGACTTCAGTTTTTGATTTTATGCAAAAAATAAGAAAAATAGAAATTTGTTAGTCTTCAATCCCGGAGTTTTTTGAGAAAAACATGAAAAATGAAGTATTTTGCTCATTTTAGAGAACTATTTTGGTCTTTTTTAGAAAAAATGATAATTGATATTTTTTTAAGGTGTTAGACTTCACTTTTTGATTTTATGCAAAAAATAAGAATATTAGAAATTTGAATGTGTTAGTCTTCAATAACGGAGTATTTTGAGAAAAACATGAAAAATGAAGTATTTTGTTCATTTTAGAGAACTATTTTGGTCTTTTTTAGAAAAAATGATAATTGATATTTTTTAAGGTGTTAGCCTTCAGTTTTTGATTTTTTGCAAAAAATTGGAAAAATTGAAATTTGTATGTGTTAGCCTTCAATCACGGAATTTTTTTAGAAAATCATGAAAAATGAAGTATTTTGCTCATTTTAGAGAACTATTTTGGTCTTTTTTAGAAAAATGATAATTGATATTTTTGAAGGTGTTAGACTTCAGTGTTTGATTTTATGCAAAAAATAGGAAAAATAGAAATTTATATGTGTCAGTCTTCAATCACAAAGGTTTTTGAGAAAAACATGAAAAATGAAGAATTTTGCTCATTTTAGAGAACTATTTTTGTCTTTTTTAGAAAAAATGATAATTGATATTTTTTAAGGTGTTGGACTTCAGTTTTTGATTTTTTGCAAAAAATTTGAAAAATTGAAATTTGTATGTGTTAGTCTTCAATCACGGAATTTTTTGAGAAAATCGTGAAAAATGAAGTATTTTGCCCATTCTGGAGAACTATTTTGCTCTTTTTTAGAAAAATGATAATTGATATTTTTGAAGGTGTTAGACTTCAGTTTTTGATTTTATGCAAAAAATTGGAAAAATAGAAATTTGTATGTGTTAGTCTTCAATCATGGAATTTTTTGAGAAAAACATGAAAAATGAAGTATTTTGCTTATTTTAGAGAACTATTTTGGTCTTTTTTAGAAAAAATGATAATTGTTATTTTTGAAGGTGTTAAACTTCAGTTTTTGATTTTATGCAAAAAAATAGGAAAATTAGAAATTTGAATGTGTTAGTCTTCAATCACGGAGTATTTTGAGAAAAACATGAAAAATGAAGTATTTTGTTCATTTTAGAGAACTATTTTGGTCTTTTTTAGAAAAAATGATATTTGATATTTTTGAAGGTGTTAGACTTCAGTTTTTGATTTTTTGCAAAAAATTAGAAAAATTGAAATTTGTATGTGTTAGCCTTCAATCATGGAATTTTTTGAGAAAATCATGAAAAATGAATTATTTTGCTCATTTTAGAGAATTATTTTGGTCTTTTTTAGAAAAATGATAATTGATATTTTTGAAGGTGTTAGACTTCAGTTTTTGATTTTATGCAAAAAAATAGGAAAAATAGAAATTTGTATGTGTTCGTCTTCAATCCAGGAGTTTTTTTGAGAAAAACATGAAAAATGAAGTATTTTGCTCATTTTAGAGAACTATTTTGGTCTTTTTTAGAAAAAATGATAATTGATATTTTTGAAGGTGTTAGACTTCATTTTTTGATTTTTTGCAAAAAATTGGAAAAATAGAAATTTATATGTGTTAGTCTTCAATCACGAAATTTTTTGAGAAAAACATGAAAAATGAAGTATTTTGCTCATTTTAGAGAACTATTTTGGACTCTTTTAGAAAAAATGATAATTGATATTTTTGAAGGTGTTAGACTTCAGTTTTTGATTTTATGCAAAAAATAGGAAAATTAGAAATTTGAATGTGTTAGTCTTCAATCACGGAGTATTTTGAGAAAAACATGAAAAATGAAGTATTTTGTTCATGTTAGAGAACTATTTTGGTCTTTTTTAGAAAATATGATATTTGATATTTTTTAGGGAGTTAGACTTCAGTTTTTGATTTTTTGCAAAAAATTGGAAAAATTGAAATTTGTATGTGTTAGCCTTCAATCACGGAATTTTTTGAGAAAATCATGAAAATGAAGTATTTTGCTCATTTTAGAGAACTATTTTGGTCTTTTTTAGAAAAATGATAATTGATATTTTTGAAGGTGTTAAACTTCAGTTTTTGATTTTATGCAAAAAAATAGGAAAATTAGAAATTTGAATGTGTTAGTCTTCAATCACGGAGTATTTTGAGAAAAACATGAAAACTGAAGTATTTTGTTCATTTTAGAGAACTATTTTGGTCTTTTTTAGAAAAAATGATATTTGATATTTTTGAAGGTGTTAGACTTCAGTTTTTGATTTTTTGCAAAAAATTGGAAAAATTGAAATTTGTATGTGTTAGCCTTCAATCACGGAATTTTTTGAGAAAATCATGAAAAATGAAGTATTTTGCTCATTTTAGAGAACTATTTTGGTCTTTTTTAGAAAAATGATAATTGATATTTTTGAAGGTGTTAGACTTCAGTTTTTGAATTTATGCAAAAAATAGGAAAAATAGAAATTTGTATGTGTTAGTCTTCAATCCAGGAGTTTTTTTGAGAAAAACATGAAAAATGAAGTATTTTGCTCATTTTAGAGAACTATTTTGGACTCTTTTCGAAAAAATGATAATTGATATTTTTGAAGGTGTTAGACTTCATTTTTTTATTTTTTGCAAAAAATTGGAAAAATAGAAATTTATATGTGTTAGTCTTCAATCACGAAGTTTTTTGAGAAAAACATGAAAAATGAAGTATTTTGCTCATTTTAGAGAACTATTTTGGACTCTTTTAGAAAAAATGATAATTGATATTTCTGAAGGTGTTAGACTACAGTTTTTTATTTTTTGCAAAAAATTAGAAAAATAGAAATTTTTAATGTGTTAGTGTTCAATCACGGAATTTTTTGAGAAAAACATGAAAAATGAAGTATTTTGCTCATTTTAGAGAACAATTTTGGTCTTTTTCAGAAAAAATGATAATTGATATTTTTGAATGTGTTAGACTTCAGTTTTTTATTTTTTGCAAAAAATTGGAAAAATTGAAATTTGTATGTGTTAGTCTTCAATCACGGAATTTTTTGAGAAAATCTTGAAAAATGATGTATTTTGCTCATTTTAGAGAACTAATTTGGTCTTTTTTAGAAAAAATTATAATTTATATTTTTGAAGGTGTTAGACTTCAGTTTTTTATTTTTTGCAAAAAATAGGAAAAATTGAAATTTGTATGTGTTATTCTTCAATCACGGAATTTTTTGAGAAAATCATGAAAAATGAAATATTTTGCTCATTTTAGAGAACTATTTTGGTCTTTTTTAGAAATAATGATAATTGATATTTTTGAAGGTGTTAGACTTCAGTTTTTGATTTTATGCAAAAAATAGGAAAAATAGAAATTTGTATGTGCTAGTCTTCAATCCAGGAGTTTTTTGAGAAAAACATGAAAAATGAAGTATTTTGCTCATTTTAGGAACTATTTTGGTCTTTTTTAGAAAAAAATGATAATGTATATTTTTGAAGGTGTTAGACTTTAGTGTTTGATTTTTTGCAAAAAATAGGAAAAATAGAAATTTGTATGTGTTAGTCTTCAATCCTGGAGTTTTTTGAGAAAAACATGAAAAATGAAGTATTTTGCTCATTTTAGAGAACTATTTTGGTCTTTTTTAGAAAAAATTATAATTGATATTTTTGAAGGTGTTAGACTTCATTTTTTTATTTTTTGCAAAAAATTTGAAAAATTGAAATTAGTATGTGTTAATCTTCAATCACAGAATTTTTTGAGAAAATCATGAAAAATGAAGTATTTTGCTCATTTTAGAGAACTATTTTGGTCTTTTTTAGAAAAAATGATAATTGATATTTTTGAAGGTGTTAGACTTCAGTTTTTGATTTTATGCAAAAAATAGAAAAAATAGAAATTTGTATGTGTTAGTCTTCAATCCCGGACTTTTTTGAGAAAAACATGAAAAATGAAGTATTTTGCTCATTTTAGAGAACTATTTTGGACTCTTTTGGTAAAAATGATAATTGATATTTTTGAAGGTGTTAGACTTTAGTTTTTGATTTTATGCAAAAAATAGGAAAAATAGAAATTTGTATGTGTTAGTCTTCAATCCCGGAGTTTTTTGAGAAAAACATGAAAAATGAAGTATTTTGCTCATTTTAGAGAACTATTTTGGTGTTTTTTATAAAAAATGATAATTGATATTTTTGAAGGTGTTAGACTTCAGTTTTTGATTTTATGCAAAAAATAGGAAAAATAGAAATTTGTTAGTCTTCAATCCCGGAGTTTTTTAAGAAAAACATGAAAAATGAAGTATTTTGCTCATTTTAGAGAACTATTTTGGTTTTTTTTAGAAAAAATGATAATTCATATTTTTGAAGGTGTTAGACTTCAGTTTTTGATTTTATGCAAAAAATAGGAAAATTAGAAATTTGAATGTGTTAGTCTTCAATCACAGAGTATTTTGAGAAAAACATGAAAAATGAAGTATTTTGTTCATTTTAGAGGACTATTTTGGTCTTTTTTAGAAAATATGATTATTGATATTTTTTAGGGTGTTAGACTTCAGTTTTTGATTTTTTGCAAAAAATTGGAAAAATTGAAATTTGTATGTGTTAGCCTTCAATCACAGAATGTTTTGAGAAAATCATGAAAATGAAGTATTTTGCTCATTTTAGAGAACTATTTTGGTCTTTTTTAGAAAAATGATAATTGATATTTTTGAAGGTGTTAGACTTCAGTTATTGATTTTATGCAAAAAATAGGAAAAATAGAAATTTGTATGTGTTAGTCTTCAATCCAGGAGTTTTTTTGAGAAAAACATGAAAAATGATGTATTTTGCTCATTTTAGAGAACTATTTTTGTCTTTTTTAGAAAAAATGATAATTGATATTTTTTAAGGTGTTGGACTTCAGTTTTTGATTTTTTGCAGAAAATTGGAAAAATTGAAATTTGTATGTGTTAGTCTTCAATCACGGAATTTTTTGAGAAAATCATGAAAATGAAGTATTTTGCTCATTTTAGAGAACTATTTTGGTCTTTTTTAGAAAAATGATAATGGATATTTTTGAAGGTGTTAGACTTCAGTTATTGATTTTATGCAAAAAATAGGAAAAATAGAAATTTGTATGTGTTAGTCTTCAATCCAGGAGTTTTTTTGAGAAAAACATGAAAAATGAAGTATTTTGCTCATTGTAGAGAACTATTTTGGTCTTTTTTAGAAAAAATGATAATTGATATTTTTGAAGGTGTTAGACTTCATTTTTTGATTTTTTGCAAAAAATAGGAAAAATAGAAATTTGTTAGACTTCAATCCCGGAGTTTTTTGAGAAAAACATGAAAAATGAAGTATTTTGCTCATTTTAGAGAACTATTTTGGTCTTTTTTAGAAAAAATGATAATTGATATTTTTTAAGGTGTTAGACTTCAGTTTTTGATTTTTTGCAAAAAATTGGAAAAATTGAAATTTGTATGTGTTAGCCTTCAATCACGAAATTTTTTTAGAAAATCATGAAAAATGAAGTATTTTGCTCATTTTAGAGAACTATTTTGGTCTTTTTTAGAAAAATGATAATTGATATTTTTGAAGGTGTTAGACTTCAATTTTTTATTTTATGCAAAAAATAGGAAAAATAGAAATTTGTATGTGTTAGTCTTCAATCCAGGAGTTTTTTTGAGAAAAACATGAAAAATGAAGTATTTTGCTCATTGTAGAGAACTATTTTGGTCTTTTTTAGAAAAAATGATATTTGATATTTTTGAAGGTGTTAGACTTCAGTTTTTGATTTTTTGCAAAAAATTGGAAAAATTGAAATTTGTATGTGTTAGTCTTCAATCACGGAATTTTTTGAGAAAATGATGAAAAATGAAATATTTTGCTCATTTTAGAGAACTATTTTTGTCTTTTTTAGAAAAAATGATAATTGATATTTTTGATGGTGTTAGACTTCAGTTTTTGATTTTATGCAAAAAATAGGAAAAATAGAAATTTGTATGTGTTAGTCTTCAATCCAGGAGTTTTTTGAGAAAAACATGAAAAATGAAGTATTTTGCTCATTTTAGAGAACTATTTTGGTGTTTTTTATAAAAAATGATAATTGATATTTTTGAAGGTGTTAGACTTCAGTTTTTGATTTTATGCAAAAAATAGGAAAAATAGAAATTTGTTAGACTTCAATCCCGGAGTTTTTTGAGAAAAACATGAAAAATGAAGTATTTTGCTCATTTTAGAGAACTATTTTGGTCTTTTTTAGAAAAAATGATAATTGATATTTTTGAAGGTGTTAGACTTCAGTTTTTGATTTTATGCAAAAAATAGGAAAATTAGAAATTTGAATGTGTTAGTCTTCAATAACGGAGTATTTTGAGAAAAACATGAAAAATGAAGTATTTTGTTCATTTTAGAGAACTATTTTGGTCTTTTTTAGAAAAAATGATAATTGATATTTTTTAAGGTGTTAGACTTCAGTTTTTGATTTTTTGCAAAAAATTGGAAAAATTGAAATTTGTATGTGTTAGCCTTCAATCACGGAATTTTTTTAGAAAATCATGAAAAATGAAGTATTTTGCTCATTTTAGAGAACTATTTTGGTCTTTTTTAGAAAAATGATAATTGATATTTTTGAAGGTGTTAGACTTCAATTTTTGATTTTATGCAAAAAATAGGAAAAATAGAAATTTGTATGTGTTAGTCTTCAATCCAGGAGTTTTTTTGAGAAAAACTTGAAAAATGAAGTATTTTGCTCATTTTAGAGAACTATTTTGGTCTTTTTTAGAAAAAATGATAATTGATATTTTTGAAGGTGTTAGACTTCATTTTTTGATTTTTTGCAACAAATTGGAAAAATAGAAATTTATATTTGTCAGTCTTCAATCACGAAGTTTTTTGAGAAAAACATGAAAAATGAAGTATTTTGCTCATTTTAGAGAACTATTTTTGTCTTTTTTAGAAAAAAAGGATAATTGATATTTTTTAAGGTGTTGGACTTCAGTTTTTGATTTTTTGCAGAAAATTGGAAAAATTGAAATTTGTATGTGTTAGTCTTCAATCACGGAATTTTTTGAGAAAATCGTGAAAAATGAAGTATTTTGCCCATTTTGGAGAACTATTTTGGTCTTTTTTAGAAAAATGATAATTAATATTTTTGAAGGTGTTAGACTTCAGTTTTTGATTTTATGCAAAAAATTGGAAAAATAGAAATTTGTATGTGTTAGTCTTAAATCATGGAATTTTTTGAGAAAAACATGAAAAATGAAGTATTTTGCTCATTTTAGAGAACTATTTTGGTCTTTTTTAGAAAAAATGATAATTGTTATTTTTGAAGGTGTTAAACTTCAGTTTTTGATTTTATGCAAAAAAATAGGAAAATTTGAAATTTGAATGTGTTAGTCTTCAATCACGGAGTATTTTGAGAAAAAACATGAAAAATGAAGTATTTTGTTCATTTTAGAGAACTATTTTGGTCTTTTTTAGAAAAAATGATATTTGATATTTTCGAAGGTGTTAGACTTCAGTTTTTGATTTTTTGCAAAAAATTGGAAAAATTGAAATTTGTATGTGTTAGCCTTCAATCATGGAATTTTTTGAGAAAATCATGAAAAATGAAGTATTTTGCTCATTTTAGAGAACTATTTTGGTCTTTTTTAGAAAAATGTAATTGATATTTTTGAAGGTGTTAGACTTCATTTTTTGATTTTATGCAAAAAATAGGAAAAATAGAAATTTGTATGTCTAAGTCTTCAATCCAGGAGTTTTTTTGAGAAAAACATGAAAAATGAAGTATTTTGCTCATTTTAGAGAACTATTTTGGTCTTTTTTAGAAAAAATGATAATTGATATTTTTGAAGGTGTTAGACTTAATTTTTTGATTTTTTGCAAAAAATTGGAAAAATAGAAATTTATTTGTGTTAGTCTTCAATCACGACGTTTTTTGAGAAAAACATGAAAAATGAAGTATTTTGCTCATTTTAGAGAACTATTTTGGATTCTTTTAGAAAAAATGATAATTGATATTTTTGAAGGTGTTAGACTTCAGTTTTTGATTTTATGCAAAAAATAGGGAAATTAGAAATTTGAATGTGTTAGTCTTCAATCACGGAGTATTTTGAGAAAAACATGAAAAATGAAGTATTTTGTTCATTTTAGAGAACTATTTTGGTCTTTTTTAGAAAATATGATAATTGATATTTTTTAGGGTGTTAGACTTCAGTTTTTGATTTTTTGCAAAAAATTGGAAAAATTGAAATTTGTATGTGTTAGCCTTCAATCACGGAATTTTTTGAGAAAATCATGAAAATGAAGTATTTTGCTCATTTTAGAGAACTATTTTGGTCTTTTTTAGAAAAATGATAATTGATATTTTTGAAGGTGTTAGACTTCAGTTTTTTATTTTATGCAAAAAATAGGAAAAATAGAAATTTGTATGTCTAAGTCTTCAATCCAGGAGTTTTTTTGAGAAAAACATGAAAAATGAAGTATTTTGCTCATTTTAGAGAACTATTTTGGTCTTTTTTAGAAAAAATGATAATTGATATTTTTGAAGGTGTTAGACTTCATTTTTTGATTTTTTGCAAAAAATTGGAAAAATAGAAATTTATATGTGTCAGTCTTCAATCACGAAGTTTTTTGAGAAAAACATGAAAAATGAAGTATTTTGTTGATTTTAGAGAACTATTTTTGTCTTTTTTAGAAAAAATGATAATTGATATTTTTTAAGGTGTTGGACTTCAGTTTTTGATTTTTTGCAGAAAATTGGAAAAATTGAAATTTGTATGTGTTAGTCTTCAATCACGGAATTTTTTGAGAAAATCGTGAAAAATGAAGTATTTTGCCCATTTTGGAGAACTATTTTGGTCTTTTTTAGAAAAATGATAATTGATATTTTTGAAGGTGTTAGACTTCAGTTTTTGATTTTATGCAAAAAATAGGAAAAATAGAAATTTGTATGTGTTAGTCTTCAATCCAGGAGTTTTTTTGAGAAAAACATGAAAAATGAAGTATTTTGCTCATTTTAGAGAACTATTTTGGTCTTTTTTAGAAAAAATGATAATTGATATTTTTGAAGGTGTTAGACTTCATTTTTTGATTTTTTGCAACAAATTGGAAAAATAGAAATTTATATGTGTCAGTCTTCAATCACGAAGTTTTTTGAGAAAAACATGAAAAATGAAGTATTTTGCTCATTTTAGAGAACTATTTTTGTCTTTTTTAGAAAAAATGATAATTGATATTTTTTAAGGTGTTGGACTTCAGTTTTTGATTTTATGCAAAAAATTGGAAAAATAGAAATTTGTATGTGTTAGTCTTCAATCATGGAATTTTTTGAGAAAAACATGAAAAATGAAGTATTTTGCTCATTTTAGAACTATTTTGGTCTTTTTTGGAAAAAATGATAATTGTTATTTTTGAAGGTGTTAAACTTCAGTTTTTGATTTTATGCCAAAAATTGGAAAAATTTAAATTTGTATGTGTTAGCCTTCAATCATGGAATTTTTTGAGAAAATCATGAAAAATGAAGTATTTTGCTCATTTTAGAGAACTATTTTGGTCTTTTTTAGAAAAATGATAATTGATATTTTTGAAGGTGTTAGACTTCAGTTTTTGATTTTTTGCAAAAAATTGGAAAAATTTAAATTTGTATGTGTTAGCCTTCAATCATGGAATTTTTTGAGAAAATCATGAAAAATGAAGTATTTTGCACATTTTAGAGAACTATTTTGGTCTTTTTTAGAAAAATGATAATTGATATTTTTGAAGGTGTTAGACTTCAGTTTTTGATTTTATGCAAAAAATAGGAAAAATAGAAATTTGTATGTGTTAGTCTTCAATCCAGGAGTTTTTTTGAGAAAAACATGAAAAATGAAGTATTTTGCTCATTTTAGAGAACTATTTTGGTCTTTTTTAGAAAAAATGATAATTGATATTTTTGAAGGTGTTAGACTTCATTTTTTGATTTTTTGCAACAAATTGGAAAAATAGAAATTTATATTTGTCAGTCTTCAATCACGAAGTTTTTTGAGAAAAACATGAAAAATGAAGTATTTTGTTGATTTTAGAGAACTATTTTTGTCTTTTTTAGAAAAAATGATAATTGATATTTTTTAAGGTGTTGGACTTCAGTTTTTGATTTTTTGCAGAAAATTGGAAAAATTGAAATTTGTATGTGTTAGTCTTCAATCACGGAATTTTTTGAGGAAATCGTGAAAAATGAAGTATTTTGCCCATTTTGGAGAACTATTTTGGTCTTTTTTAGAAAAATGATAATTGATATTTTTGAAGGTGTTAGACTTCAGTTTTTGATTTTATGCAAAACATTGGAAAAATAGAAATTTGTATGTGTTAGTCTTCAATCATGGAATTTTTTGAGAAAAACATGAAAAATGAAGTATTTTGCTCATTTTAGAGAACTATTTTGGTCTTTTTTAGAAAAAATGATATTTGATATTTTTGAAGGTGTTAGACTTCAGTTTTTGATTTTATGCAAAAAATAAGAAAAATAGAAATTTGTATGTGTTAGTCTTCAATCCCGGAGTTTTTTGAGAAAAACATGAAAAATGAAATATTTTCATCATTTTAGAGAACTATTTTGGTCTTTTTTAGAAATAATGATAATTGATATTTTTGAAGGTGTTAAACTTCAGTTTTTGATTTTATGCAAAAAATAGGAAAAATAGAAATTTGTATGTGTTAGTCTTCAATCCCGGAGTTTTTTGAGAAAAACATGAAAACTGAAGTATTTTGTTCATTTTAGAGAACTATTTTGGTCTTTTTTAGAAAAAATGATATTTGATATTTTTGAAGGTGTTAGACTTCAGTTTTTGATTTTATGCAAAAAATAGGAAAAATAGAAATTTGTATGTGTTAGTCTTCAATCCCGGAGTTTTTTGAGAAAAACATGAAAAATGAAATACTTTGCTCATTTTAGAGAACTATTTTGGTCTTTTTTAGAAATAATGATAATTGATATTTTTGAAGGTGTTAGACTTCAGTTTTTGATTTTATGCAAAAAATAGGAAAAATAGAAATTTGTATGTGTTAGTCTTCAATCCCGGAGTTTTTTGAGAAAAACATGAAAAATGAAGTATTTTGCTCATTTTAGAGAACTATTTTGGTCTTTTTTAGAAAAAATGATAATGTATATTTTTGAAGGTGTTAGACTTCAGTTTTTGATTTTTTGCAAAAAATAGAAAAAATAGAAACTTGTATGTGTTAGTCTTCAATCCAGGAGTTTTTTGAGAAAAATATGAAAAATGAAGTATTTTGCTCATTTTAGAGAACTATTTTGGATTCTTTTAGAAAAAATGATAATTGATATTTTTGAAGGTGTTAGACTTCAGTTTTTGATTTTATGCAAAAAATAGGGAAATTAGAAATTTGAATGTGTTAGTCTTCAATCACGGAGTATTTTGAGAAAAACATGAAAAATGAAGTATTTTGTTCATTTTAGAGAACTATTTTGGTCTTTTTTAGAAAATATGATAATTGATATTTTTTAGGGTGTTAGACTTCAGTTTTTGATTTTTTGCAAAAAATTGGAAAAATTGAAATTTGTATGTGTTAGCCTTCAATCACGGAATTTTTTGAGAAAATCATGAAAATGAAGTATTTTGCTCATTTTAGAGAACTATTTTGGTCTTTTTTAGAAAAATGATAATTGATATTTTTGAAGGTGTTAGACTTCAGTTTTTTATTTTATGCAAAAAATAGGAAAAATAGAAATTTGTATGTCTAAGTCTTCAATCCAGGAGTTTTTTTGAGAAAAACATGAAAAATGAAGTATTTTGCTCATTTTAGAGAACTATTTTGGTCTTTTTTAGAAAAAATGATAATTGATATTTTTGAAGGTGTTAGACTTCATTTTTTGATTTTTTGCAAAAAATTGGAAAAATAGAAATTTATATGTGTCAGTCTTCAATCACGAAGTTTTTTGAGAAAAACATGAAAAATGAAGTATTTTGTTGATTTTAGAGAACTATTTTTGTCTTTTTTAGAAAAAATGATAATTGATATTTTTTAAGGTGTTGGACTTCAGTTTTTGATTTTTTGCAGAAAATTGGAAAAATTGAAATTTGTATGTGTTAGTCTTCAATCACGGAATTTTTTGAGAAAATCGTGAAAAATGAAGTATTTTGCCCATTTTGGAGAACTATTTTGGTCTTTTTTAGAAAAATGATAATTGATATTTTTGAAGGTGTTAGACTTCAGTTTTTGATTTTATGCAAAAAATAGGAAAAATAGAAATTTGTATGTGTTAGTCTTCAATCCAGGAGTTTTTTTGAGAAAAAAATGAAAAATGAAGTATTTTGCTCATTTTAGAGAACTATTTTGGTCTTCTTTAGGAAAAATGATAATTGATATTTTTGAAGGTGTTTGACTTCATTTTTTGATTTTTTGCAAAAAATTGGAAAAATAGAAATTTATATGTGTCAGTCTTCAATCACGAAGTTTTTTGAGAAAAACATGAAAAATGAAGTATTTTGCTCATTTTAGAGAACTATTTTTGTCTTTTTTAGAAAAAATGATAATTGATATTTTTTAAGGTGTTGGACTTCAGTTTTTGATTTTATGCAAAAAATTGGAAAAATAGAAATTTGTATGTGTTAGTCTTCAATCATGGAATTTTTTGAGAAAAACATGAAAAATGAAGTATTTTGCTCATTTTAGAACTATTTTGGTCTTTTTTGGAAAAAATGATAATTGTTATTTTTGAAGGTGTTAAACTTCAGTTTTTGATTTTATGCCAAAAATTGGAAAAATTTAAATTTGTATGTGTTAGCCTTCAATCATGGAATTTTTTGAGAAAATCATGAAAAATGAAGTATTTTGCTCATTTTAGAGAACTATTTTGGTCTTTTTTAGAAAAATGATAATTGATATTTTTGAAGGTGTTAGACTTCAGTTTTTGATTTTTTGCAAAAAATTGGAAAAATTTAAATTTGTATGTGTTAGCCTTCAATCATGGAATTTTTTGAGAAAATCATGAAAAATGAAGTATTTTGCACATTTTAGAGAACTATTTTGGTCTTTTTTAGAAAAATGATAATTGATATTTTTGAAGGTGTTAGACTTCAGTTTTTGATTTTATGCAAAAAATAGGAAAAATAGAAATTTGTATGTGTTAGTCTTCAATCCAGGAGTTTTTTTGAGAAAAACATGAAAAATGAAGTATTTTGCTCATTTTAGAGAACTATTTTGGTCTTTTTTAGAAAAAATGATAATTGATATTTTTGAAGGTGTTAGACTTCATTTTTTGATTTTTTGCAACAAATTGGAAAAATAGAAATTTATATTTGTCAGTCTTCAATCACGAAGTTTTTTGAGAAAAACATGAAAAATGAAGTATTTTGTTGATTTTAGAGAACTATTTTTGTCTTTTTTAGAAAAAATGATAATTGATATTTTTTAAGGTGTTGGACTTCAGTTTTTGATTTTTTGCAGAAAATTGGAAAAATTGAAATTTGTATGTGTTAGTCTTCAATCACGGAATTTTTTGAGGAAATCGTGAAAAATGAAGTATTTTGCCCATTTTGGAGAACTATTTTGGTCTTTTTTAGAAAAATGATAATTGTTATTTTTGAAGGTGTTAGACTTCAGTTTTTGATTTTATGCAAAACATTGGAAAAATAGAAATTTGTATGTGTTAGTCTTCAATCATGGAATTTTTTGAGAAAAACATGAAAAATGAAGTATTTTGCTCATTTTAGAGAACTATTTTGGTCTTTTTTAGAAAAAATGATATTTGATATTTTTGAAGGTGTTAGACTTCAGTTTTTGATTTTATGCAAAAAATAAGAAAAATAGAAATTTGTATGTGTTAGTCTTCAATCCCGGAGTTTTTTGAGAAAAACATGAAAAATGAAATATTTTCATCATTTTAGAGAACTATTTTGGTCTTTTTTAGAAATAATGATAATTGATATTTTTGAAGGTGTTAAACTTCAGTTTTTGATTTTATGCAAAAAATAGGAAAAATAGAAATTTGTATGTGTTAGTCTTCAATCCCGGAGTTTTTTGAGAAAAACATGAAAACTGAAGTATTTTGTTCATTTTAGAGAACTATTTTGGTCTTTTTTAGAAAAAATGATATTTGATATTTTTGAAGGTGTTAGACTTCAGTTTTTGATTTTATGCAAAAAATAGGAAAAATAGAAATTTGTATGTGTTAGTCTTCAATCCCGGAGTTTTTTGAGAAAAACATGAAAAATGAAATACTTTGCTCATTTTAGAGAACTATTTTGGTCTTTTTTAGAAATAATGATAATTGATATTTTTGAAGGTGTTAGACTTCAGTTTTTGATTTTATGCAAAAAATAGGAAAAATAGAAATTTGTATGTGTTAGTCTTCAATCCCGGAGTTTTTTGAGAAAAACATGAAAAATGAAGTATTTTGCTCATTTTAGAGAACTATTTTGGTCTTTTTTAGAAAAAATGATAATGTATATTTTTGAAGGTGTTAGACTTCAGTTTTTGATTTTTTGCAAAAAATAGAAAAAATAGAAACTTGTATGTGTTAGTCTTCAATCCAGGAGTTTTTTGAGAAAAATATGAAAAATGAAGTATTTTGCTCATTTTAGAGAACTATTTTGGTCTTTTTTAGAAAAAATGATAATTGATATTTTTGAAGGTATTAGACTTCATTTTTTGTTTTTTTGCAAAAAATAGGAAAAATAGAAATTTGTATCTGTTAGTCTTCAATCAGGAAGTTTTTTGAGAAAAACATGAAAAATGAACTATTTTGCTCATTTTAGAGAACTATTTTGGACTCTTTTAGAAAAAATGATAATTGATATTTTTGAAGGTGTTAGACTTCAGTTTTTGATTTTTTGCAAAAAATTGGAAAAAACAAATTTGTATGTGTTAGTCTTCAATCAAGGAATTTTTTGAGAAAAACATGAAAAATGAAGTATTTTGCTCATTTTAGAGAACTATTTTGGTCTTTTTTAGAAAAAATGATAATTGATATTTTTGAAGGTGTTAGACTTCAGTTTTTTATTTTATGCAAAAAATAGGAAAAATAGAAATTTGTATGTCTAAGTCTTCAATCCAGGAGTTTTTTTGAGAAAAACATGAAAAATGAAGTATTTTGCTCATTTTAGAGAACTATTTTGGTCTTTTTTAGAAAAAATGATAATTGATATTTTTGAAGGTGTTAGACTTCATTTTTTGATTTTTTGCAAAAAATTGGAAAAATAGAAATTTATATGTGTCAGTCTTCAATCACGAAGTTTTTTGAGAAAAACATGAAAAATGAAGTATTTTGTTGATTTTAGAGAACTATTTTTGTCTTTTTTAGAAAAAATGATAATTGATATTTTTTAAGGTGTTGGACTTCAGTTTTTGATTTTTTGCAGAAAATTGGAAAAATTGAAATTTGTATGTGTTAGTCTTCAATCACGGAATTTTTTGAGAAAATCGTGAAAAATGAAGTATTTTGCCCATTTTGGAGAACTATTTTGGTCTTTTTTAGAAAAATGATAATTGATATTTTTGAAGGTGTTAGACTTCAGTTTTTGATTTTATGCAAAAAATAGGAAAAATAGAAATTTGTATGTGTTAGTCTTCAATCCAGGAGTTTTTTTGAGAAAAAAATGAAAAATGAAGTATTTTGCTCATTTTAGAGAACTATTTTGGTCTTCTTTAGGAAAAATGATAATTGATATTTTTGAAGGTGTTTGACTTCATTTTTTGATTTTTTGCAAAAAATTGGAAAAATAGAAATTTATATGTGTCAGTCTTCAATCACGAAGTTTTTTGAGAAAAACATGAAAAATGAAGTATTTTGCTCATTTTAGAGAACTATTTTTGTCTTTTTTAGAAAAAATGATAATTGATATTTTTTAAGGTGTTGGACTTCAGTTTTTGATTTTATGCAAAAAATTGGAAAAATAGAAATTTGTATGTGTTAGTCTTCAATCATGGAATTTTTTGAGAAAAACATGAAAAATGAAGTATTTTGCTCATTTTAGAACTATTTTGGTCTTTTTTGGAAAAAATGATAATTGTTATTTTTGAAGGTGTTAAACTTCAGTTTTTGATTTTATGCCAAAAATTGGAAAAATTTAAATTTGTATGTGTTAGCCTTCAATCATGGAATTTTTTGAGAAAATCATGAAAAATGAAGTATTTTGCTCATTTTAGAGAACTATTTTGGTCTTTTTTAGAAAAATGATAATTGATATTTTTGAAGGTGTTAGACTTCAGTTTTTGATTTTTTGCAAAAAATTGGAAAAATTTAAATTTGTATGTGTTAGCCTTCAATCATGGAATTTTTTGAGAAAATCATGAAAAATGAAGTATTTTTCACATTTTAGAGAACTATTTTGGTCTTTTTTAGAAAAATGATAATTGATATTTTTGAAGGTGTTAGACTTCAGTTTTTGATTTTATGCAAAAAATAGGAAAAATAGAAATTTGTATGTGTTAGTCTTCAATCCAGGAGTTTTTTTGAGAAAAACATGAAAAATGAAGTATTTTGCTCATTTTAGAGAACTATTTTGGTCTTTTTTAGAAAAAATGATAATTGATATTTTTGAAGGTGTTAGACTTCATTTTTTGATTTTTTGCAACAAATTGGAAAAATAGAAATTTATATTTGTCAGTCTTCAATCACGAAGTTTTTTGAGAAAAACATGAAAAATGAAGTATTTTGTTGATTTTAGAGAACTATTTTTGTCTTTTTTAGAAAAAATGATAATTGATATTTTTTAAGGTGTTGGACTTCAGTTTTTGATTTTTTGCAGAAAATTGGAAAAATTGAAATTTGTATGTGTTAGTCTTCAATCACGGAATTTTTTGAGGAAATCGTGAAAAATGAAGTATTTTGCCCATTTTGGAGAACTATTTTGGTCTTTTTTAGAAAAATGATAATTGTTATTTTTGAAGGTGTTAGACTTCAGTTTTTGATTTTATGCAAAACATTGGAAAAATAGAAATTTGTATGTGTTAGTCTTCAATCATGGAATTTTTTGAGAAAAACATGAAAAATGAAGTATTTTGCTCATTTTAGAGAACTATTTTGGTCTTTTTTAGAAAAAATGATATTTGATATTTTTGAAGGTGTTAGACTTCAGTTTTTGATTTTATGCAAAAAATAAGAAAAATAGAAATTTGTATGTGTTAGTCTTCAATCCCGGAGTTTTTTGAGAAAAACATGAAAAATGAAATATTTTCATCATTTTAGAGAACTATTTTGGTCTTTTTTAGAAATAATGATAATTGATATTTTTGAAGGTGTTAAACTTCAGTTTTTGATTTTATGCAAAAAATAGGAAAAATAGAAATTTGTATGTGTTAGTCTTCAATCCCGGAGTTTTTTGAGAAAAACATGAAAACTGAAGTATTTTGTTCATTTTAGAGAACTATTTTGGTCTTTTTTAGAAAAAATGATATTTGATATTTTTGAAGGTGTTAGACTTCAGTTTTTGATTTTATGCAAAAAATAGGAAAAATAGAAATTTGTATGTGTTAGTCTTCAATCCCGGAGTTTTTTGAGAAAAACATGAAAAATGAAATACTTTGCTCATTTTAGAGAACTATTTTGGTCTTTTTTAGAAATAATGATAATTGATATTTTTGAAGGTGTTAGACTTCAGTTTTTGATTTTATGCAAAAAATAGGAAAAATAGAAATTTGTATGTGTTAGTCTTCAATCCCGGAGTTTTTTGAGAAAAACATGAAAAATGAAGTATTTTGCTCATTTTAGAGAACTATTTTGGTCTTTTTTAGAAAAAATGATAATGTATATTTTTGAAGGTGTTAGACTTCAGTTTTTGATTTTTTGCAAAAAATAGAAAAAATAGAAACTTGTATGTGTTAGTCTTCAATCCAGGAGTTTTTTGAGAAAAATATGAAAAATGAAGTATTTTGCTCATTTTAGAGAACTATTTTGGTCTTTTTTAGAAAAAATGATAATTGATATTTTTGAAGGTATTAGACTTCATTTTTTGTTTTTTTGCAAAAAATAGGAAAAATAGAAATTTGTATCTGTTAGTCTTCAATCAGGAAGTTTTTTGAGAAAAACATGAAAAATGAACTATTTTGCTCATTTTAGAGAACTATTTTGGACTCTTTTAGAAAAAATGATAATTGATATTTTTGAAGGTGTTAGACTTCAGTTTTTGATTTTTTGCAAAAAATTGGAAAAAACAAATTTGTATGTGTTAGTCTTCAATCAAGGAATTTTTTGAGAAAAACATGAAAAATGAAGTATTTTGCTCATTTTAGAGAACTATTTTGGTCTTTTTTAGAAAAAATGATAATTGATATTTTTGAAGGTGTTAGACTTCATTTTTTTATTTTTTGCACAAAATTGGAAAAATAGAAATTTATATGTGTTAGTCTTCAATCACGAAGTTTTTTGAGAAAAACATGAAAAATGAAGTATTTTGCTCATTTTAGAGAACTATTTTGGTCTTTTTTAGAAAAAATGAAAATTGATATTTTTTAAGGTGTTGGACTTCAGTTTTTGATTTTTTGCAAAAAATTGGAAAATTAGAAATTTGAATGTGTTAGTCTTCAATCACGGAATTTTTTGAGAAAATCGTGAAAAATGAAGTATTTTGCTCATTTTAGAGAACTATTTTGGTGTTTTTTAGAAAAAAATGATAATTTATATTTTTGAAGGTGTTAAACTTCAGTTTTTTATTTTATGCAAAAAAATTGGAAAATTAGAAATTTGAATGTGTTAGTCTTCAATCACGGAATTTTTTGAGAAAAACATGAAAAATGAAGTATTTTGCTCATTTTAGAGAACTATTTTGGTGTTTTTTAGAAAAAAATGATACTTTATATTTTTGAAGGTGTTAGACTTCAGTTTTTTATTTTATGCAAAAAATAGGAAAAATAGAAATTTGTTAGTCTTCAATCCCGGGGTTTTTTGAGAAAAACATGAAAAATGAAGTATTTTGCTTATTTTGGAGAACTATTTTGGTCTTTTTTAGAAAAATGATAATTGATATTTTTGAAGGTGTTAGACTTCAGTTTTTGATTCTATGCAAAAAATTGGAAAAATAGAAATTTGTATGTGTTAGTCTTCAATCACGGAATTTTTTGAGAAAAACATGACAAATGAAGTATTTTGCTCATTTTAGAGAACTATTTTGGTGTTTTTTAGAAAAAAATGATAATTTATATTTTTGAAGGTGTTAGACTTCAGTTTTTTATTTTATGCAAAAAATAGGAAAAATAGAAATTTGTTAGTCTTCAATCCCGGGGTTTTTTGGGAAAAACATGAAAAATGAAGTATTTTGCTCATTTTAGAGAACTATTTTGGTCTTTTTTAGAAAAAATGATAATTGTTATTTTTGAAGGTGTTAAACTTCAGTTTTTGATTTTATGCAAAAAAATTGGAAAATTAGAAATTTGAATGTGTTAGTCTTCAATCACGGAGTATTTTGAGAAAAACATGAAAACTGAAGTATTTTGTTCATTTTAGAGAACTATTTTGGTCTTTTTTAGAAAAAATGATATTTGATATTTTTGAAGGTGTTAGACTTCAGTTTTTGATTTTATGCAAAAAATAGGAAAAATAGAAATTTGTATGTGTTAGTCTTAAATCCCGGAGTTTTTTGAGAAAAACATGAAAAATGAAATATTTTGCTCATTTTAGAGAACTATTTTGGTCTTTTTTAGAAATAATGATAATTGATATTTTTGAAGGTGTTAGACTTCAGTTTTTGATTTTATGCAAAAAATAGGAAAAATAGAAACTTGTATGTGTTAGTCTTCAATCCAGGAGTTTTTTGAGAAAAACATGAAAAATGAAGTATTTTGCTCATTTTAGAGAACTATTTTGGTCTTTTTTAGAAAAAATGATAATTGTTATTTTTGAAGGTCTTAGACTTCAGTTTTTTATTTTATGCAAAAAATAGGAAAAATAGAAATTTGTATGTGTTAGTCTTCAATCCCGGAGTTTTTTGAGAAAAACATGAAAAATGAAGTATTTTGCTCATTTTAGAGAACTATTTTGGTCTTTTTTAGAAAAAATGATAATGTATATTTTTGAAGGTGTTAGACTTCAGTTTTTGATTTTTTGCAAAAAATAGGAAAAATAGAAACTTGTATGTGTTAGTCTTCAATCCAGGTGTTTTTTGAGAAAAACATGAAAAATGAAGTATTTTGCTCATTTTAGAGAACTATTTTGGTCTTTTTTAAAAAAATGATAATTGTTATTTTTGAAGGTGTTAGACTTCATTTTTTGTTTTTTTGCAAAAAATAGGAAAAATAGAAATTTGTATCTGTTAGTCTTCAATCAGGAAGTTTTTTGAGAAAAACATGAAAAATGAAGTATTTTGCTCATTTTAGAGAACTATTTTGGACTCTTTTAGAAAAAATGATAATTGATATTTTTGAAGGTGTTAGACTTCAGTTTTTGATTTTTTGCAAAAAATAGGAAAAATAGAAATTTGTATGTGTTAGTCTTCAATCACGGAATTTTTTGAGAAAAACATGAAAAATGAAGTATTTTGCTCATTTTAGAGAACTATTTTGGTCTTTTTAAAAAAATGATAACTGATATTTTTGAAGGTGTTAGACTTCAGTTTTTGATTTTATGCAAAAAATAGGAAAAATAGAAACTTGTATGTGTTAGTCTTCAATCCAGGAGTTTTTTGAGAAAAACATGAAAACTGAAGTATTTTGTTCATTTTAGAGAACTATTTTGGTCTTTTTTAGAAATAATGATAATTGATATTTTTGAAGGTGTTAGACTTCAGTTTTTGATTTTATGCAAAAAATAGGAAAAATAGAAATTTGTATGTGTTAGTCTTCAATCCAGGAGTTTTTTGAGAAAAACATGAAAAATGAAGTATTTTGCTCATTTTAGAGAACTATTTTGGTCTTTTTTAGAAAAAATGATAATGTATATTTTTGAAGGTGTTAGACTTCAGTTTTTGATTTTTTGCAAAAAATAGGAAAAATAGAAACTTGTATGTGTTAGTCTTCAATCCAGGAGTTTTTTGAGAAAAACATGAAAAATGAAGTATTTTGCTCATTTTAGAGAACTATTTTGGTCTTTTTTAGAAAAAATGATAATTGTTATTTTTGAAGGTGTTAGACTTCATTTTTTGTTTTTTTGCAAAAAATAGGAAAAATTGAAATTTGTATCTGTTAGTCTTCAATCAGGAAGTTTTTTGAGAAAAACGTGAAAAATGAAGTATTTTGCTCATTTTAGAGAACTATTTTGGACTCTTTTAGAAAAAATTATAATTGATATTTTTGAAGGTGTTAGACTTCAATTTTTGATTTTTTGAAAAAAATTGGAAAAATACAAATTTGTATGTGTTAGTCTTCAATCACGTAATTTTTTGAGAAAAACATGAAAAATGAAGTATTTTGCTCATTTTAGAGAACTATTTTGGTCTTTTTTAAAAAATGATAACTGATATTTTTGAAGGTGTTAGACTTCTGTTTTTGATTTTATACAAAAAATAGGAAAAATAGAAATCTGTATGTGTTAGTCTTCAATCCAGGAGTTTTTTTGAGAAAAACATGAAAAATGAAGTATTTTTCTCATTTTAGACAACTATTTTGGTCTTTTTTAGAAAAAATGATAATTGATATTTTTGAAGGTGTTAGACTTCATTTTTTTATTTTTTGCAAAAAATTGGAAAAATAGAAATTTATATGTGTTAGTCTTCAATCACGAAGTTTTTTGAGAAAAACATGAAAAATGAAGTATTTTGCTCATTTTAGAGAACTATTTTGGACTCTTTTAGAAAAAATGATAATTGATATTTTTGAAGGTCTTAGACTTCAGTTTTTTGTTTTTTGCAAAAAATTATAAAAATAGAAATTTTTAATGTGTTAGTCTTCAATCACGGAATTTTTTGGGAAAAACATGAAAAATGAAGTATTTTGCTCATTTTAGAGAACAATTTTGGTCTTTTTCAGAAAAAATGATAATTGATATTTTTGAAGGTGTTAGACTTCATTTTTTGATTTTTTGCAAAAAATTGGAAAAATAGAAATTTATATGTGTTAGTCTTCAATCATGGAATTTTTTAAGAAAATCTTGAAAAATGAAGTATTTTGCTCATTTTAGAGAAATATTTTGGTCTTTTTCAGAAAAAAATTATAATTGATATTTTTGAAGGTGTTCGACTTCAGTTTTTGATTTTTTGCAAAAAATTGGAAAAATACAAATTTGTATGTGTTAGTCTTCAATCACGGAATTTTTTGAGAAAAACATGAAAAATGAAGTATTTTGCTCATTTTAGAGAACTGTTTTGGTCTTTTTCAGAAAAAATGATAATTGATATTTTTGAAGGTGTTCGACTTCAGTTTTTTATTTTTTGCAAAAAATTTGAAAAATTGAAATTTGTATGTGTTAGTCTTCAATCACAGAATTTTTTGAGAAAATCATGAAAAATGAAGTATTTTGCTCATTTTAGAGAACTATTTTGGTCTTTTTTAGAAAAAATGATAATTGACATTTTTGAAGGTGTTAGACTTCAGTTTTTGATTTTATGCAAAAAATAGAAAAAATAGAAATTTGTATGTGTTAGTCTTCAATCCCGGAGTTTTTTGAGAAAAACATGAAAAATGAAGTATTTTGCTCATTTTAGGGAACTATTTTGGTCTTTTTTAGAAAAAATGATAATTGATATTTTTGAAGGTGTTAGACTTCATTTTTTGATTTTTTGCAAAAAATTGGAAAAAATGAAATTTGTATGTGTTAGTCTTCAATCACGGAATTTTTTGAGAAAATCATGAAAAATGAAGTATTTTGCTCATTTTAGAGAACTATTTTTGTCTTTTTTAGAAAAAATGATAATTTATATTTTTGAAGGTGTTAGACTTCAGTTTTTGATTTTATGCAAAAAAAAGGAAAAATAGAAATTTGTATGTGATTGTCTTCAATCCAGGAGTTTTTTGAGAAAAACATGAAAAGTGAAGTATTTTGCTCATTTTAGAGAACTATTTTGGTCTTTTTTAGGAACAATGATAATTGATATTTTTGAAGGTATTAGACTTAATTTTTTGATTTTATGCAAAAAATAGGAAAAATAGAAATTTGTATGTGTTAGTCTTCAATCACGGAGTTTTTTGAGAAAAACATGAAAAATGAAGTATTTTGCTCATTTTAGAGAACTATTTTGGTCTCTTTTAGAAAAAATGATAATTGATATTTTTTTAGGTGTTAGACTTCATTTTTTGGTTTTTTGCAAAAAATTGGAAAAATTGAAATTTGTATGTGTTAGTCTTCAATCACGGAATTTTTTGAGAAAATCCTGAAAAATGAAGTATTTTGCCCATTTTAAAGAACTATTTTGGTCTTTTTTAGAAAAATGATAATTAATATTTTTCAAGGTGTTAGACTTCAGTTTTTGATTTTATGCATAAAATAGGAAAAATAGAAATTTGTATGTGTTAGTCTTCAATCCAGGAGTTTTTTGAGAAA
The DNA here is from genome assembly GCA_946800325.1 of Luzula sylvatica. NCBI lineage: Eukaryota > Viridiplantae > Streptophyta > Magnoliopsida > Poales > Juncaceae > Luzula > Luzula sylvatica. Next base: position 34,703,359 of record OX326959.1, on the reverse strand, counting down.
AACATGAAAAATGAAGTATTTTGCTCATTTTAGAGAACTATTTTGGTCTTTTTCACAAAAAATGATAATTGATATTTTTGAAGGTGTTCGACTTCAGTTTTTTATTTTTTTGGGAAAAATTTGAAAAATTGAAATTTGTATGTGTTAGTCTTCAATCACAGAATTTTTTGAGAAAATCATGAAAAATGAAGTATTTTGCTCATTTTAGAGAACTATTTTGGTCTTTTTTAGAAAAAATGATAATTGATATTTTTGAAGGTGACTTCAGTTTTTGATTTTATGCAAAAAATAGAAAAAATAGAAATTTGTATGTGTTAGTCTTCAATCCCGGAGTTCTTTGAGAAAAACATGAAAAATGAAGTATTTTGCTCATTTTAGAGAACTATTTTGGTCTTTTTTAGAAAAAATGATAATTGATATTTTTGAAGGTGTTAGACTTCAGTTTTTGATTTTTTGCAAAAAATAGGAAAAATAGAAATTTGTATGTGTTAGTCTTCAATCACGAAGTTTTTTGAGAAAAACATGAAAAATGAAGTATTTTGCTCATTTTAGGGAACTATTTTGGACTCTTTTGGAAAAAATGATATTTAATATTTTTGAAGGTCTTAGACTTCAGTTTTTGATTTTTTGCAAAAAATTGGAAAAATTGAAATTTGTATGTGTTAGTCTTAAATCACGGAATTTTTTGAGAAAATCATGAAAAATGAAGTATTTTGCTCATTTTAGAGAACTATTTTTGTCTTTTTTAGAAAAAATGATAATTTATATTTTTGAAGGTGTTAGACTTCAGTTTTTGATTTTATGCAAAAAAAAGGAAAAATAGAAATTTGTATGTGATTGTCTTCAATCCAGGAGTTTTTTGAGAAAAACATGAAAAGTGAAGTATTTTGCTCATTTTAGAGAACTATTTTGGTCTTTTTTAGGAACAATGATAATTGATATTTTTGAAGGTATTAGACTTAATTTTTTGATTTTATGCAAAAAATAGGAAAAATAGAAATTTGTATGTGTTAGTCTTCAATCACGGAGTTTTTTGAGAAAAACATGAAAAATGAAGTATTTTGCTCATTTTAGAGAACTATTTTGGTCTCTTTTAGAAAAAATGATAATTGATATTTTTTTAGGTGTTAGACTTCATTTTTTGGTTTTTTGCAAAAAATTGGAAAAATTGAAATTTGTATGTGTTAGTCTTCAATCACGGAATTTTTTGAGAAAATCCTGAAAAATGAAGTATTTTGCCCATTTTAAAGAACTATTTTGGTCTTTTTTAGAAAAATGATAATTAATATTTTTCAAGGTGTTAGACTTCAGTTTTTGATTTTATGCATAAAATAGGAAAAATAGAAATTTGTATGTGTTAGTCTTCAATCCAGGAGTTTTTTGAGAAAAACATGAAAAATGAAGTATTTTGCTCATTTTAGAGAACTATTTTGGTCTTTTTCACAAAAAATGATAATTGATATTTTTGAAGGTGTTCGACTTCAGTTTTTTATTTTTTTGGGAAAAATTTGAAAAATTGAAATTTGTATGTGTTAGTCTTCAATCACAGAATTTTTTGAGAAAATCATGAAAAATGAAGTATTTTGCTCATTTTAGAGAACTATTTTGGTCTTTTTTAGAAAAAATGATAATTGATATTTTTGAAGGTGACTTCAGTTTTTGATTTTATGCAAAAAATAGAAAAAATAGAAATTTGTATGTGTTAGTCTTCAATCCCGGAGTTCTTTGAGAAAAACATGAAAAATGAAGTATTTTGCTCATTTTAGAGAACTATTTTGGTCTTTTTTAGAAAAAATGATAATTGATATTTTTGAAGGTGTTAGACTTCAGTTTTTGATTTTTTGCAAAAAATAGGAAAAATAGAAATTTGTATGTGTTAGTCTTCAATCACGAAGTTTTTTGAGAAAAACATGAAAAATGAAGTATTTTGCTCATTTTAGGGAACTATTTTGGACTCTTTTGGAAAAAATGATATTTAATATTTTTGAAGGTCTTAGACTTCAGTTTTTGATTTTTTGCAAAAAATTGGAAAAATTGAAATTTGTATGTGATAGTCTTCAATCCAGGAGTTTATTGAGAAAAACATGAAAAGTGAAGTATTTTCCTCATTTTAGAGAACTATTTTGGTCTTTTTTAGAAACAATGATAATTGATATTTTTGAAGGTGTTAGACTTAATTTTTTTGATTTTATGCAAAAAATAGGAAAAATAGAAATTTGTATGTGTTAGTCTTCAATCATAGAGTTTTTTGAGAAAAACATGAAAAATGAAGTATTTTGCTCATTTTAGAGAACTATTTTGGTCTCTTTTAGAAAAAATGATAATTGATATTTTTTAAGGTGTTAGACTTCAGTTTTTTATTTTTTGCAAAAAAATGGAAAAATTGAAATTTGTATGTGCTAGTCTTCAATCACGGAATTTTTTGAGAAAATCCTGAAAAATGAAGTATTTTGCCCATTTTAGAGAACTATTTTGGTCTTTTTTAGAAAAATGATAATTAATATTTTTCAAGGTGTTAGACTTCAGTTTTTGATTTTATGCATAAAATAGGAAAAATAGAAATTTGTATGTGTTAGTCTTCAATCCAGGAGTTTTTTGAGAAAAACATGAAAAATGAAGTATTTTGCTCATTTTATAGAACTATTTTCGTGTTTTTTAGAAAAAATGATAATTGATATTTTTGAAGGTGTTAGACTTCATTTTTTTATTTTTTGCAAAAAATAGGAAAAATAGAAATTTGTATGTGTTAGTCTTCAATCACGAAATTTTTTGAGAAAAACATGAAAAATGAAGTATTTTGCTCATTTTAGAGAACTATTTTGGACTCTTTTACAAAAAATGATAATTGATATTTTTGAAGGTGTTAGACTTCAGTTTTTTATTTTTTGCAAAATATTGGAAAAATAGAAATTTGTATGTGTTAGTCTTCAATCCTGGAGTTTTTTGAGAAAATCATGAAAAATGAAGTATTTTGCTCATTTTAGAGAACTATTTTGGTCTTTTTCAGAAAAAATGATAATTGATATTTCTGAAGGTGTTAGACTTCAGTTTTTGATTTTATGCAAAAAATAGGAAAAATAGAAATTTGTATGTGTTAGTCTTCAATCACGGAGTTTTTCGACAAAAACATGAAAAATGAAGTATTTTGCTCATTTTAGAGAACTATTTTGGTCTTTTATAGAAAAAATGATAATTGATATTTTTGAAGGTGTTAGAATTCAGTTTTTGATTTTTTGCAAAAAATAGAAAAAATAGAAATTTGTATGTGTTAGTCTTCAATCCCGGAGTTTTTTGAGAAAAACATGAAAAATGAAGTATTTTGCTCATTTTAGAGAACTATTTTGGTCTTTTTTAGAAAAAATGATAATTGATATTTTTGAAGGTGTTAGACTTCAGTTTTTTATTTTTTGAAAAAAATTGGAAAAATTGAAATTTGTATGTGTTAGTCTTCAATCACGGAATATTTTGAGAAAATCATGAAAAATGAAGTATTTTGCTCATTTTAGAGAACTATTTTGGTCTTTTTTAGAAAAAATGATAATTGATATTTTAGAAGGTGTTAGACTTCATTTTTTGATTTTTTGCAAAAAATAGGAAAAATAGAAATTTGTATGTGCTAGTCTTCAATCACGAAGTTTTTTGAGAAAAACATAAAACATGAAGTATTTTGCTCATTTTAGAAAAAAATGATAATTTATATTTTTGAAGGTGTTAGACTTCAGTTTTTTATTTTATGCAAAAAATAGGAAAAATAGAAATTTGTTAGTCTTCAATCCCGGGGTTTTTTGAGAAAAACATGAAAAATGAAGTATTTTTCTCATTTTAGAGAACTATTTTGGTCTTTTTTAGAAAAAATGATAATTGTTATTTTTGAAGGTGTTAAACTTCAGTTTTCGATTTTATGCAAAAAAATTGGAAAATTAGAAATTTGAATGTGTTAGTCTTCAATCACGGAGTATTTTGTTCATTTTATAGAACTATTTTGGTCTTTTTTAGAAAAAATGATATTTGATATTTTTGAAGGTGTTAGACTTCAGTTTTTGATTTTATGCAAAAAAATAGGAAAAATAGAAATTTTGTATGTGTTAGTCTTCAATCCCGGAGTTTTTTGAGAAAAACATGAAAAATGAAATATTTTGCTCATTTTAGAGAACTATTTTGGTCTTTTTTAGAAATAATGATAATTGATATTTTTGAAGGTGTTAGACTTCAGTTTTTGATTTTATGCAAAAAATAGGAAAAATAGAAACTTGTATGTGTTAGTCTTCATTCCAGGAGTTTTTTGAGAAAAACATGAAAAATGAAGTATTTTGCTCATTTTAGAGAACTATTTTGGACTCTTTTAGAAAAAATGATAATTGTTATTTTTGAAGGTGTTAGACTTCAGTTTTTGATTTTATGCAAAAAATAGGAAAAATAGAAATTTGTATGTGTTAGTCTTCAATCCCGGAGTTTTTTGAGAAAAACATGAAAAATGATGTATTTTGCTCATTTTAGAGAACTATTTTGGACTCTTTTAGAAAAAATGATAATTGATATTTTTGAAGGTGTTAGACTTCAGTTTTTGATTTTTTGCAAAATATTGGAAAAATACAAATTTGTATGTGTTAGTCTTCAATCACGGAATTTTTTGAGAAAAACATGAAAAATGAAGTATTTTGTTCATTTTAGAGAACTATTTTGGTCTTTTTTAGAAAAAATGATATTTGATATTTTTGAAGGTGTTAGACTTCAGTTTTTGATTTTATGCAAAAAATAGGAAAAATAGAAATTTGTATGTGTTAGTCTTCAATCCCGGAGTTTTTTGAGAAAAACATGAAAAATGAAATATTTTCATCATTTTAGAGAACTATTTTGGTCTTTTTTAGAAATAATGATAATTGATATTTTTGAAGGTGTTAAACTTCAGTTTTTGATTTTATGCAAAAAATAGGAAAAATAGAAATTTGTATGTGTTAGTCTTCAATCCCGGAGTTTTTTGAGAAAAACATGAAAAATGAAGTATTTTGCTCATTTCAGAGAACTATTTTGGTCTTTTTTAGAAAAAATGATAATGTATATTTTTGAAGGTGTTAGACTTCAGTTTTTGATTTTTTGCAAAAAAATAGGAAAAATAGAAACTTGTATGTGTTAGTCTTCAATCCAGGAATTTTTTGAGAAAAACATGAAAAATGAAGTATTTTGCTCATTTTAGAGAACTATTTTGGTCTTTTTTAGAAAAAATGATAATTGATATTTTTGAAGGTGTTAGACTTCTTTTTTTGTTTTTTTGCAAAAAATAGGAAAAATTGAAATTTGTATCTGTTAGTCTTCAATCAGGAAGTTTTTTGAGAAAAACATGAAAAATGAACTATTTTGCTCATTTTAGAGAACTATTTTGGACTCTTTTAGAAAAAATGATAATTGATATTTTTTAAGGTGTTAGACTTCAGTTTTTGATTTTTTGCAAAAAATTGGAAAAATACAAATTTGTATGTGTTAGTCTTCAATCACGGAATTTTTTGAGAAAAACATGAAAAATGAAGTATTTTGCTCATTTTAGAGAACTATTTTGGTCTTTTTTAAAAAATGATAATTGATATTTTTGAAGGTGTTAGACTTCAATTTTTGATTTTTTGCAAAAAATTGGAAAAATACAAATTTGTATGTGTTAGTCTTCAATCACCGAATTTTTTCAGAAAAACATGAAAAATGAAGTATTTTGCTCATTTTAGAGAACTATTTTGGTCTTTTTTAGAAATAATGATAATTGATATTTTTGAAGGTGTTAGACTTCAGTTTTTGATTTTATGCAAAAAATAGGAAAAATAGAAATTTGTATGTGTTAGTCTTCAATCCAGGAGTTTTTTGAGAAAAACATGAAAAATGAAGTATTTTGCTCATTTTAGGGAACTATTTTGGTCTTTTTTAGAAAAAATGATAATTGATATTTTTGAAGGTGTTAGACTTCAAATTTTTGATTTTTTGCAAAAAATTGGAAAAATACAAATTTGTATGTGTTAGTCTTCAATCACGTAATTTTTTGAGAAAAACATGAAAAATGAAGTATTTTGCTCATTTTAGAGAACTATTTTGGTCTTTTTTAAAAAATGATAACTGATATTTTTGAAGGTGTTAGACTTCTGTTTTTGATTTTATACAAAAAATAGGAAAAATAGAAATCTGTATGTGTTAGTCTTCAATCCAGGAGTTTTTTTGAGAAAAACATGAAAAATGAAGTATTTTTCTCATTTTAGAGAACTATTTTGGTCTTTTTTAGAAAAAATGATAATTGATATTTTTGAAGGTGTTAGACTTCATTTTTTTATTTTTTGCAAAAAATTGGAAAAATAGAAATTTATATGTGTTAGTCTTCAATCACGAAGTTTTTTGAGAAAAACATGAAAAATGAAGTATTTTGCTCATTTTATAGAACTATTTTGGACTCTTTTAGAAAAAATGATAATTGATATTTTTGAAGGTCTTAGACTTCAGTTTTTTGTTTTTTGCAAAAAATTATAAAAATAGAAATTTTTAATGTGTTAGTCTTCAATCACGGAATTTTTTGAGAAAAACATGAAAAATGAAGTATTTTGCTCATTTTAGAGAACAATTTTGGTCTTTTTCAGAAAAAATGATAATTGATATTTTTGAAGGTGTTAGATTTCATTTTTTGATTTTTTGCAAAAAATTGGAAAAATAGAAATTTATATGTGTTAGTCTTCAATCACGGAATTTTTTGAGAAAATCTTGAAAAATGAAGTATTTTGCTCATTTTAGAGAAATATTTTGGTCTTTTTCAGAAAAAAATGATAATTGATATTTTTGAAGGTGTTCGACTTCAGTTTTTGATTTTTTGCAAAAAATTGGAAAAATACAAATTTGTATGTGTTAGTCTTCAATCACGGAATTTTTTGAGAAAAACATGAAAAATGAAGTATTTTGCTCATTTTAGAGAACTATTTTGGTCTTTTTCAGAAAAAATGATAATTGATATTTTTGAAGGTGTTCGACTTCAGTTTTTTATTTTTTGCAAAAAATTTGAAAAATTGAAATTTGTATGTGTTAGTCTTCAATCACAGAATTTTTTGAGAAAATCATGAAAAATGAAGTATTTTGCTCATTTTAGAGAACTATTTTGGTCTTTTTTAGAAAAAATGATAATTGACATTTTTGAAGGTGTTAGACTTCAGTTTTTGATTTTATGCAAAAAATAGAAAAAATAAAAATTTGTATGTGTTAGTCTTCAATCCCGGAGTTTTTTGAGAAAAACATGAAAAATGAAGTATTTTGCTCATTTTAGGGAACTATTTTGGTCTTTTTTAGAAAAAATGATAATTGATATTTTTGAAGGTGTTAGACTTCATTTTTTGATTTGTTGCAAAAAATTGGAAAAAATGAAATTTGTATGTGTTAGTCTTCAATCACGGAATTTTTTGAGAAAATCATGAAAAATGAAGTATATTGCTCATTTTAGAGAACTATTTTTGTCTTTTTTAGAAAAAATGATAATTTATATTTTTGAAGGTGTTAGACTTCAGTTTTTGATTTTATGCAAAAAAAAGGAAAAATAGAAATTTGTATGTGATTGTCTTCAATCCAGGAGTTTTTTGAGAAAAACATGAAAAGTGAAGTATTTTGCTCATTTTAGAGAACTATTTTGGTCTTTTTTAGGAACAATGATAATTGATATTTTTGAAGGTATTAGACTTAATTTTTTGATTTTATGCAAAAAATAGGAAAAATAGAAATTTGTATGTGTTAGTCTTCAATCACGGAGTTTTTTGAGAAAAACATGAAAAATGAAGTATTTTGCTCATTTTAGAGAACTATTTTGGTCTCTTTTAGAAAAAATGATAATTGATATTTTTTTAGGTGTTAGACTTCAGTTTTTGGTTTTTTGCAAAAAATTGGAAAAATTGAAATTTGTATGTGTTAGTCTTCAATCACGGAATTTTTTGAGAAAATCCTGAAAAATGAAGTATTTTGCCCATTTTAAAGAACTATTTTGGTCTTTTTTAGAAAAATGATAATTAATATTTTTGAAGGTGTTAGACTTCAGTTTTTGATTTTATGCATAAAATAGGAAAAATAGAAATTTGTATGTGTTAGTCTTCAATCCAGGAGTTTTTTGAGAAAAACATGAAAAATGAAGTATTTTGCTCATTTTAGAGAACTATTTTGGTCTTTTTCACAAAAAAATGATAATTGATATTTTTGAAGGTCTTCGACTTCAGTTTTTTATTTTTTTGCAAAAAATTTGAAAAATTGAAATTTGTATGTGTTAGTCTTCAATCACAGAATTTTTTGAGAAAATCATGAAAAATGAAGTATTTTGCTCATTTTAGAGAACTATTTTGGTCTTTTTTAGAAAAAATGATAATTGATATTTTTGAAGGTGACTTTAGTTTTTGATTTTATGCAAAAAATAGAAAAAATAGAAATTTGTATGTGTTAGTCTTCAATCCCGGAGTTCTTTGAGAAAAACATGAAAAATGAAGTATTTTGCTCATTTTAGAGAACTATTTTGGTCTTTTTTAGAAAAAATGATAATTGATATTTTTGAAGGTGTTAGACTTCATTTTTTGATTTTTTGCAAAAAATAGGAAAAATAGAAATTTGTATGTGTTAGTCTTCAATCACGAAGTTTTTTGAGAAAAACATGAAAAATGAAGTATTTTGCTCATTTTAGGGAACTATTTTGGACTCTTTTGGAAAAAATGATATTTAATATTTTTGAAGGTCTTAGACTTCAGTTTTTGATTTTATGCAAAAAAAAGGAAAAATAGAAATTTGTATGTGATTGTCTTCAATCCAGGAGTTTTTTGAGAAAAACATGAAATGTGAAGTATTTTGCTCATTTTAGAGAACTATTTTGGTCTTTTTTAGGAACAATGATAATTGATATTTTTGAAGGTATTAGACTTAATTTTTTGATTTTATGCAAAAAATAGGAAAAATAGAAATTTGTATGTGTTAGTCTTCAATCACGGAGTTTTTTGAGAAAAACATGAAAAATGAAGTATTTTGCTCATTTTAGAGAACTATTTTGGTCTCTTTTAGAAAAAATGATAATTGATATTTTTTTAGGTGTTAGACTTCAGTTTTTGGTTTTTTGCAAAAAATTGGAAAAATTGAAATTTGTATGTGTTAGTCTTCAATCACGGAATTTTTTGAGAAAATCCTGAAAAATGAAGTATTTTGCCCATTTTAAAGAACTATTTTGGTCTTTTTTAGAAAAATGATAATTAATATTTTTGAAGGTGTTAGACTTCAGTTTTTGATTTTATGCATAAAATAGGAAAAATAGAAATTTGTATGTGTTAGTCTTCAATCCAGGAGTTTTTTGAGAAAAACATGAAAAATGAAGTATTTTGCTCATTTTAGAGAACTATTTTGGTCTTTTTCACAAAAAAATGATAATTGATATTTTTGAAGGTGTTCGACTTCAGTTTTTTATTTTTTTGCAAAAAATTTGAAAAATTGAAATTTGTATGTGTTAGTCTTCAATCACAGAATTTTTTGAGAAAATCATGAAAAATGAAGTATTTTGCTCATTTTAGAGAACTATTTTGGTCTTTTTTAGAAAAAATGATAATTGATATTTTTGAAGGTGACTTTAGTTTTTGATTTTATGCAAAAAATAGAAAAAATAGAAATTTGTATGTGTTAGTCTTCAATCCCGGAGTTCTTTGAGAAAAACATGAAAAATGAAGTATTTTGCTCATTTTAGAGAACTATTTTGGTCTTTTTTAGAAAAAATGATAATTGATATTTTTGAAGGTGTTAGACTTCATTTTTTGATTTTTTGCAAAAAATAGGAAAAATAGAAATTTGTATGTGTTAGTCTTCAATCACGAAGTTTTTTGAGAAAAACATGAAAAATGAAGTATTTTGCTCATTTTAGGGAACTATTTTGGACTCTTTTGGAAAAAATGATATTTAATATTTTTGAAGGTCTTAGACTTCAGTTTTTGATTTTATGCAAAAAAAAGGAAAAATAGAAATTTGTATGTGATTGTCTTCAATCCAGGAGTTTTTTGAGAAAAACATGAAATGTGAAGTATTTTGCTCATTTTAGAGAACTATTTTGGTCTTTTTTAGGAACAATGATAATTGATATTTTTGAAGATATTAGACTTAATTTTTTGATTTTATGCAAAAAATAGGAAAAATAGAAATTTGTATGTGTTAGTCTTCAATCACGGAGTTTTTTGAGAAAAACATGAAAAATGAAGTATTTTGCTCATTTTAGAGAACTATTTTGGTCTCTTTTAGAAAAAATGATAATTGATATTTTTTTAGGTGTTAGACTTCAGTTTTTGGTTTTTTGCAAAAAATTGGAAAAATTGAAATTTGTATGTGTTAGTCTTCAATCACGGAATTTTTTGAGAAAATCCTGAAAAATGAAGTATTTTGCCCATTTTAAAGAACTATTTTGGTCTTTTTTAGAAAAATGATAATTAATATTTTTGAAGGTCTTAGACTTCAGTTTTTGATTTTATGCATAAAATAGGAAAAATAGAAATTTGTATGTGTTAGTCTTCAATCCAGGAGTTTTTTGAGAAAAACATGAAAAATGAAGTATTTTGCTCATTTTAGAGAACTATTTTGGTCTTTTTCACAAAAAAATGATAATTGATATTTTTGAAGGTGTTCGACTTCAGTTTTTTATTTTTTTGCAAAAAATTTGAAAAATTGAAATTTGTATGTGTTAGTCTTCAATCACAGAATTTTTTGAGAAAATCATGAAAAATGAAGTATTTTGCTCATTTTAGAGAACTATTTTGGTCTTTTTTAGAAAAAATGATAATTGATATTTTTGAAGGTGACTTTAGTTTTTGATTTTATGCAAAAAATAGAAAAAATAGAAATTTGTATGTGTTAGTCTTCAATCCCGGAGTTCTTTGAGAAAAACATGAAAAATGAAGTATTTTGCTCATTTTAGAGAACTATTTTGGTCTTTTTTAGAAAAAATGATAATTGATATTTTTGAAGGTGTTAGACTTCATTTTTTGATTTTTTGCAAAAAATAGGAAAAATAGAAATTTGTATGTGTTAGTCTTCAATCACGAAGTTTTTTGAGAAAAACATGAAAAATGAAGTATTTTGCTCATTTTAGGGAACTATTTTGGACTCTTTTGGAAAAAATGATATTTAATATTTTTGAAGGTCTTAGACTTCAGTTTTTGATTTTTTGCAAAAAATTGGAAAAATTGAAATTTGTATGTGTTAGTCTTCAATCACGGAATTTTTTGAGAAAATCAAGAAAAATGAAGTATTTTCCTCATTTTAGAGAACTATTTTGGTGTTTTTTAGAAAAAATTATAATTTATATTTTTGAAGGTGTTAGACTTCAGTTTTTGATGTTATGCAAAAAAAAGGAAAAATAGAAATTTGTATGTGATAGTCTTCAATCCAGGAGTTTATTGAGAAAAACATGAAAAGTGAAGTATTTTGCTCATTTTAGAGAACTATTTTGGTCTTTTTTAGAAACAATGATAATTGATATTTTTGAAGGTGTTAGACTTAATTTTTTGATTTTATGCAAAAAATAGGAAAAATAGAAATTTGTATGTGTTAGTCTTCAATCATGGAGTTTTTTGAGAAAAACATGAAAAATGAAGTATTTTGCTCATTTTAGAGAACTATTTTGGTCTCTTTTAGAAAAAATGATAATTGATATTTTTTAAGGTGTTAGACTTCAGTTTTCTATTTTTTGCAAAAAAATGGAAAAATTGAAATTTGTATGTGTTAGTCTTCAATCACGGAATTTTTTGAGAAAATCCTGAAAAATGAAGTATTTTGCCCATTTTAGAGAACTATTTTGGTCTTTTTTAGAAAAATGATAATTAATATTTTTCAAGGTGTTAGACTTCAGTTTTTGATTTTATGCATAAAATAGGAAAAATAGAAATTTGTATGTGTTAGTCTTCAATCCAGGAGTTTTTTGAGAAAAACATGAAAAATGAAGTGTTTTGCTCATTTTATAGAACTATTTTCGTCTTTTTTAGAAAAAATGATAATTGATATTTTTGAAGATGTTAGACTTCATTTTTTGATTTTTTGCAAAAAATAGGAAAAATAGAAATTTGTATGTGTTAGTCTTCAATCACGAATTTTTTTGAGAAAAACATGAAAAATGAAGTATTTTGCCCATTTTAGAGAACTATTTTGGACTCTTTTACAAAAAATGATAATTGATATTTTTGAAGGTGTTAGACTTCAGTTTTTTATTTTTTGCAAAATATTGGAAAAATAGAAATTTGTATGTGTTAGTCTTCAATCCAGGAGTTTTTTGAGAAAATCATGAAAAATGAAGTATTTTGCTCATTTTAGAGAACTATTTTGGTCTTTTTCAGAAAAAATGATAATTGATATTTCTGAAGGTGTTAGACTTCAGTTTTTGATTTTATGCAAAAAAATAGGAAAAATAGAAATTTGTATGTGTTCGTCTTCAATCACGGAGTTTTTCGACAAAAACATGAAAATTGAAGTATTTTGCTCATTTTAGAGAACTATTTTGGTCTTTTATAGAAAAAATGATAATTGATATTTTTGAAGGTGTTAGAATTCATTTTTTGATTTTTTGTAAAAAATAGAAAAAATAGAAATTTGTATGTGTTAGTCTTCAATCCCGGAGTTTTTTGAGAAAAACATGAAAAATGAAGTATTTTACTCATTTTAGAGAACTATTTTGGTCTTTTTTAGAAAAAATGATAATTGATATTTTTGAAGGTGTTAGACTTCATTTTTTGATTTTTTGCAAAAAATAGGAAAAATAGAAATTTGTATGTGCTAGTCTTCAATCACGAAGTTTTTTGAGAAAAACAAGAAAAATGAAGTATTTTGCTCATTTTAGAGAACTATTTTGGACACTTTAAGATAAAATGATATTTGATATTTTTGAAGGTGTTAGACTTCAGTTTTTTATTTTTTGAAAAAAATTGGAAAAATTCAAATTTGTATGTGTTAGTCTTCAATCACGGAATATTTTGAGAAAATCATGAAAAATGAAGTATTTTGCTCATTTTAGAGAACTATTTTGGTCTTTTTTAGAAAAAATGATAATTGATATTTTAGAAGGTGTTAGACTTCATTTTTTGATTTTTTGCAAAAAATAGGAAAAATAGAAATTTGTATGTGCTAGTCTTCAATCACGAAGTTTTTTGAGAAAAACATAAAACATGAAGTATTTTGCTCATTTTAGAGAACTATTTTGGACTCTTTTAGAAAAAATGATATTTGATTTTTTTGAAGGTGGACTTCAGTTTTTGATTTTTGCAAAAATTTGGAAAATTTGAAATTTGTATGTGTTAGTCTTCAATCACGGAATTTTTTGAGAAAATCATGAAAAATGAAGTATTTTGCTCATTTTAGAGAACTATTTTGGTCTTTTTTAGAAAAAATGATAATTGATATTTTTGAAGGTGTTAGACTTCAGTTTTTTATTTTATGCAAAAAATAGGAAAAATAGAAATTTGTATGTGTTAGTCTTCAATCACGGAGTTTTTCGAGAAAACATGAAAAATGAAGTATTTTGCTCATTTTAGAGAACTATTTTGGTCTTTTTTAGAAAAAATGATAATTGATATTTTTGAAGGTGTTAGACTTCAGTTTTTGATTTTATGCAAAAAATAGAAAAAATAGAAATTTGTATGTGTTAGTCTTCAATCCCGGAGTTTTTTGAGAAAAACATGAAAAATGAAGTATTTTGCTCATTTTAGAGAACTATTTTGGTCTTTTTTAGAAAAAATGATAATTGATATTTTTCAAGGTGTTAGACTTCATTTTTTGATTTTTTGCAAAAAATAGCAAAAATAGAAATTTGTATGTGTTAGTCTTCAATCACGAAGTTTTTTGAGAAAAATATAAAACATGAAGTATTTTGCTCATTTTAGAGAACTATTTTGGACTCTTTTAGAAAAAATGATATTTGATTTTTTTGAAGGTGATAGACTTCAGTTTTTTATTTTTTGCAAAAAAATGGAAAAATTGAAATTTGTATGTGTTAGTCTTCAATCACGGAATTTTTTGAGAAAATCATGAAAAATGAAGTATTTTGCTCATTTTTGAGAACTATTTTGGTCTTTTTTAGAAAAAATGATAATTTATATTTTTTAAGGTGTTAGACTTCAGTTTTTGATTTTATGCAAAAAAAAAGGAAAAATAGAAATTTGTATGTGTTAGTCTTCAATCCAGGAGTTTTTTGAGAAAAACATGAAAAGTGAAGTATTTTGCTCATTTTAGAAAACTATTTTGGTCTTTTTTAGAAAAAATGATAATTGATATATTTGAAGGTGTTAGACTTCATTTTTTGATTTTATGCAAAAAATAGGAAAAATAGAAATTTGTATGTGTTAGTCTTCAATCACGGAGTTTTTTGAGAAAAACATGAAAAATGAAGTATTTTGCTCATTTTAGAGAACTATTTTGGTCTCTTTTAGAAAAAAATGATAATTGATATTTTTTAAGGTGTTAGACTTCAGTTTTTGATTTTTTGCAAAAAATAGAAAAAATAGAAATTTGTATGTGTTAGTCTTCAATCCCGGAGTTTTTTGAGAAAAACATGAAAAATGAAGTATTTTGCTCATTTTAGAGAACTATTTTGGTCTTTTTTAGAAAAAAATGATAATTGATATTTTTGAAGGTGTTAGACTTCATTTTTTGATTTTTTGCAAAAAATAGGAAAAATAGAAATTTGTATGTGTTAGTCTTCAATCACGAAGTTTTTTGAGAAAAACATGAAAAATGAAGTATTTTGCTCATTTTAGAGAACTATTTTGGACTCTTTTGGAAAAAATGATATTTTATATTTTTGAAGGTGTTAGACTTCAGTTTTTGATTTTTTGCAAAAAGTAGGAAAAATAGAAATTTGTATGTGTTAGTCTTCAATCCCGGAGTTTTTTGAGAAAACCATGAAAACTGAAGTATTTTGCTCATTTTAGAGAACTATTTTGGTCTTTTTTAGAACAATTGATAATTGATATTTTTGAAGGTGTTAGACTTCAGTTTTTGATTTTATGGAAAAAGTAGGAAAAATAGAAATTTGTATGTGTTAGTCTTCAATCCCGGAGTTTTTTGAGAAAAACATGAAAATTGAAGTATTTTGCTCATTTTTGAGAACTATTTTGGTCTTTTTTAGAAAAAATTATTATTGATATTTTTGAAGGTGTTAGACTTCAGTTTTTGATTTTATGGAAAAAGTAGGAAAAATAGAAATTTGTATGTGTTAGTCTTCAATCACGGAATTTTTTGAGAAAAACATGAAAAATGAAGTATTTTGCTCATTTTAGAGAACTATTTTGGTCTTTTTTAGAAAAAATGATATTTGATATTTTTGAAGGTGTTAGACTTCAGTTTTTGATTTTATGCAAAAAATAGGAAAAATAGAAATTTTGTATGTGTTAGTCTTCAATCCCGGAGTTTTTTGAGAAAAACATGAAAAATGAAATATTTTGCTCATTTTAGAGAACTATTTTGGTCTTTTTTAGAAATAATGATAATTGATATTTTTGAAGGTGTTAGACTTCAGTTTTTGATTTTATGCAAAAAATAGGAAAAATAGAAACTTGTATGTGTTAGTCTTCATTCCAGGAGTTTTTTGAGAAAAACATGAAAAATGAAGTATTTTGCTCATTTTAGAGAACTATTTTGGACTCTTTTAGAAAAAATGATAATTGTTATTTTTGAAGGTGTTAGACTTCAGTTTTTGATTTTATGCAAAAAATAGGAAAAATAGAAATTTGTATGTGTTAGTCTTCAATCCCGGAGTTTTTTGAGAAAAACATGAAAAATGATGTATTTTGCTCATTTTAGAGAACTATTTTGGACTCTTTTAGAAAAAATGATAATTGATATTTTTGAAGTGTGTTAGACTTCAGTTTTTGATTTTTTGCAAAATATTGGAAAAATACAAATTTGTATGTGTTAGTCTTCAATCACGGAATTTTTTGAGAAAAACATGAAAAATGAAGTATTTTGTTCATTTTAGAGAACTATTTTGGTCTTTTTTAGAAAAAATGATATTTGATATTTTTGAAGGTGTTAGACTTCAGTTTTTGATTTTATGCAAAAAATAGGAAAAATAGAAATTTGTATGTGTTAGTCTTCAATCCCGGAGTTTTTTGAGAAAAACATGAAAAATGAAATATTTTCATCATTTTAGAGAACTATTTTGGTCTTTTTTAGAAATAATGATAATTGATATTTTTGAAGGTGTTAAACTTCAGTTTTTGATTTTATGCAAAAAATAGGAAAAATAGAAATTTGTATGTGTTAGTCTTCAATCCCGGAGTTTTTTGAGAAAAACATGAAAAATGAAGTATTTTGCTCATTTCAGAGAACTATTTTGGTCTTTTTTAGAAAAAATGATAATGTATATTTTTGAAGGTGTTAGACTTCAGTTTTTGATTTTTTGCAAAAAAATAGGAAAAATAGAAACTTGTATGTGTTAGTCTTCAATCCAGGAGTTTTTTGAGAAAAACATGAAAAATGAAGTATTTTGCTCATTTTAGAGAACTATTTTGGTCTTTTTTAGAAAAAATGATAATTGATATTTTTGAAGGTGTTAGACTTCTTTTTTTGTTTTTTTGCAAAAAATAGGAAAAATTGAAATTTGTATCTGTTAGTCTTCAATCAGGAAGTTTTTTGAGAAAAACATGAAAAATGAACTATTTTGCTCATTTTAGAGAACTATTTTGGACTCTTTTAGAAAAAATGATAATTGATATTTTTTAAGGTGTTAGACTTCAGTTTTTGATTTTTTGCAAAAAATTGGAAAAATACAAATTTGTATGTGTTAGTCTTCAATCACGGAATTTTTTGAGAAAAACATGAAAAATGAAGTATTTTGCTCATTTTAGAGAACTATTTTGGTCTTTTTTAAAAAATGATAATTGATATTTTTGAAGGTGTTAGACTTCAATTTTTGATTTTTTGCAAAAAATTGGAAAAATACAAATTTGTATGTGTTAGTCTTCAATCACGGAATTTTTTCAGAAAAACATGAAAAATGAAGTATTTTGCTCATTTTAGAGAACTATTTTGGTCTTTTTTAGAAATAATGATAATTGATATTTTTGAAGGTGTTAGACTTCAGTTTTTGATTTTATGCAAAAAATAGGAAAAATAGAAATTTGTATGTGTTAGTCTTCAATCCAGGAGTTTTTTGAGAAAAACATGAAAAATGAAGTATTTTGCTCATTTTAGGGAACTATTTTGGTCTTTTTTAGAAAAAATGATAATTGATATTTTTGAAGGTGTTAGACTTCAAATTTTTGATTTTTTGCAAAAAATTGGAAAAATACAAATTTGTATGTGTTAGTCTTCAATCACGTAATTTTTTGAGAAAAACATGAAAAATGAAGTATTTTGCTCATTTTAGAGAACTATTTTGGTCTTTTTTAAAAAATGATAACTGATATTTTTGAAGGTGTTAGACTTCTGTTTTTGATTTTATACAAAAAATAGGAAAAATAGAAATCTGTATGTGTTAGTCTTCAATCCAGGAGTTTTTTTGAGAAAAACATGAAAAATGAAGTATTTTTCTCATTTTAGAGAACTATTTTGGTCTTTTTTAGAAAAAATGATAATTGATATTTTTGAAGGTGTTAGACTTCATTTTTTTATTTTTTGCAAAAAATTGGAAAAATAGAAATTTATATGTGTTAGTCTTCAATCACGAAGTTTTTTGAGAAAAACATGAAAAATGAAGTATTTTGCTCATTTTATAGAACTATTTTGGACTCTTTTAGAAAAAATGATAATTGATATTTTTGAAGGTCTTAGACTTCAGTTTTTTGTTTTTTGCAAAAAATTATAAAAATAGAAATTTTTAATGTGTTAGTCTTCAATCACGGAATTTTTTGAGAAAAACATGAAAAATGAAGTATTTTGCTCATTTTAGAGAACAATTTTGGTCTTTTTCAGAAAAAATGATAATTGATATTTTTGAAGGTGTTAGATTTCATTTTTTGATTTTTTGCAAAAAATTGGAAAAATAGAAATTTATATGTGTTAGTCTTCAATCACGGAATTTTTTGAGAAAATCTTGAAAAATGAAGTATTTTGCTCATTTTAGAGAAATATTTTGGTCTTTTTCAGAAAAAAATGATAATTGATATTTTTGAAGGTGTTCGACTTCAGTTTTTGATTTTTTGCAAAAAATTGGAAAAATACAAATTTGTATGTGTTAGTCTTCAATCACGGAATTTTTTGAGAAAAACATGAAAAATGAAGTATTTTGCTCATTTTAGAGAACTATTTTGGTCTTTTTCAGAAAAAATGATAATTGATATTTTTGAAGGTGTTCGACTTCAGTTTTTTATTTTTTGCAAAAAATTTGAAAAATTGAAATTTGTATGTGTTAGTCTTCAATCACAGAATTTTTTGAGAAAATCATGAAAAATGAAGTATTTTGCTCATTTTAGAGAACTATTTTGGTCTTTTTTAGAAAAAATGATAATTGACATTTTTGAAGGTGTTAGACTTCAGTTTTTGATTTTATGCAAAAAATAGAAAAAATAAAAATTTGTATGTGTTAGTCTTCAATCCCGGAGTTTTTTGAGAAAAACATGAAAAATGAAGTATTTTGCTCATTTTAGGGAACTATTTTGGTCTTTTTTAGAAAAAATGATAATTGATATTTTTGAAGGTGTTAGACTTCATTTTTTGATTTGTTGCAAAAAATTGGAAAAAATGAAATTTGTATGTGTTAGTCTTCAATCACGGAATTTTTTGAGAAAATCATGAAAAATGAAGTATATTGCTCATTTTAGAGAACTATTTTTGTCTTTTTTAGAAAAAATGATAATTTATATTTTTGAAGGTGTTAGACTTCAGTTTTTGATTTTATGCAAAAAAAAGGAAAAATAGAAATTTGTATGTGATTGTCTTCAATCCAGGAGTTTTTTGAGAAAAACATGAAAAGTGAAGTATTTTGCTCATTTTAGAGAACTATTTTGGTCTTTTTTAGGAACAATGATAATTGATATTTTTGAAGGTATTAGACTTAATTTTTTGATTTTATGCAAAAAATAGGAAAAATAGAAATTTGTATGTGTTAGTCTTCAATCACGGAGTTTTTTGAGAAAAACATGAAAAATGAAGTATTTTGCTCATTTTAGAGAACTATTTTGGTCTCTTTTAGAAAAAATGATAATTGATATTTTTTTAGGTGTTAGACTTCAGTTTTTGGTTTTTTGCAAAAAATTGGAAAAATTGAAATTTGTATGTGTTAGTCTTCAATCACGGAATTTTTTGAGAAAATCCTGAAAAATGAAGTATTTTGCCCATTTTAAAGAACTATTTTGGTCTTTTTTAGAAAAATGATAATTAATATTTTTGAAGGTGTTAGACTTCAGTTTTTGATTTTATGCATAAAATAGGAAAAATAGAAATTTGTATGTGTTAGTCTTCAATCCAGGAGTTTTTTGAGAAAAACATGAAAAATGAAGTATTTTGCTCATTTTAGAGAACTATTTTGGTCTTTTTCACAAAAAAATGATAATTGATATTTTTGAAGGTGTTCGACTTCAGTTTTTTATTTTTTTGCAAAAAATTTGAAAAATTGAAATTTGTATGTGTTAGTCTTCAATCACAGAATTTTTTGAGAAAATCATGAAAAATGAAGTATTTTGCTCATTTTAGAGAACTATTTTGGTCTTTTTTAGAAAAAATGATAATTGATATTTTTGAAGGTGACTTTAGTTTTTGATTTTATGCAAAAAATAGAAAAAATAGAAATTTGTATGTGTTAGTCTTCAATCCCGGAGTTCTTTGAGAAAAACATGAAAAATGAAGTATTTTGCTCATTTTAGAGAACTATTTTGGTCTTTTTTAGAAAAAATGATAATTGATATTTTTGAAGGTGTTAGACTTCATTTTTTGATTTTTTGCAAAAAATAGGAAAAATAGAAATTTGTATGTGTTAGTCTTCAATCACGAAGTTTTTTGAGAAAAACATGAAAAATGAAGTATTTTGCTCATTTTAGGGAACTATTTTGGACTCTTTTGGAAAAAATGATATTTAATATTTTTGAAGGTCTTAGACTTCAGTTTTTGATTTTATGCAAAAAAAAGGAAAAATAGAAATTTGTATGTGATTGTCTTCAATCCAGGAGTTTTTTGAGAAAAACATGAAAAGTGAAGTATTTTGCTCATTTTAGAGAACTATTTTGGTCTTTTTTAGGAACAATGATAATTGATATTTTTGAAGGTATTAGACTTAATTTTTTGATTTTATGCAAAAAATATGAAAAATAGAAATTTGTATGTGTTAGTCTTCAATCACGGAGTTTTTTGAGAAAAACATGAAAAATGAAGTATTTTGCTCATTTTAGAGAACTATTTTGGTCTCTTTTAGAAAAAATGATAATTGATATTTTTTTAGGTGTTAGACTTCAGTTTTTGGTTTTTTGCAAAAAATTGGAAAAATTGAAATTTGTATGCGTTAGTCTTCAATCACGGAATTTTTTGAGAAAATCCTGAAAAATGAAGTATTTTGCCCATTTTAAAGAACTATTTTGGTCTTTTTTAGAAAAATGATAATTAATATTTTTGAAGGTGTTAGACTTCAGTTTTTGATTTTATGCATAAAATAGGAAAAATAGAAATTTGTATGTGTTAGTCTTCAATCCAGGAGTTTTTTGAGAAAAACATGAAAAATGAAGTATTTTGCTCATTTTAGAGAACTATTTTGGTCTTTTTCACAAAAAAATGATAATTGATATTTTTGAAGGTGTTCGACTTCAGTTTTTTATTTTTTTGCAAAAAATTTGAAAAATTGAAATTTGTATGTGTTAGTCTTCAATCACAGAATTTTTTGAGAAAATCATGAAAAATGAAGTATTTTGCTCATTTTAGAGAACTATTTTGGTCTTTTTTAGAAAAAATGATAATTGATATTTTTGAAGGTGACTTTAGTTTTTGATTTTATGCAAAAAATAGAAAAAATAGAAATTTGTATGTGTTAGTCTTCAATTCCGGAGTTCTTTGAGAAAAACATGAAAAATGAAGTATTTTGCTCATTTTAGAGAACTATTTTGGTCTTTTTTAGAAAAAATGATAATTGATATTTTTGAAGGTGTTAGACTTCATTTTTTGATTTTTTGCAAAAAATAGGAAAAATAGAAATTTGTATGTGTTAGTCTTCAATCACGAAGTTTTTTGAGAAAAACATGAAAAATGAAGTATTTTGCTCATTTTAGGGAACTATTTTGGACTCTTTTGGAAAAAATGATATTTAATATTTTTGAAGGTCTTAGACTTCAGTTTTTGATTTTATGCAAAAAAAAGGAAAAATAGAAATTTGTATGTGATTGTCTTCAATCCAGGAGTTTTTTGAGAAAAACATGAAAAGTGAAGTATTTTGCTCATTTTAGAGAACTATTTTGGTCTTTTTTAGGAACAATGATAATTGATATTTTTGAAGGTATTAGACTTAATTTTTTGATTTTATGCAAAAAATAGGAAAAATAGAAATTTGTATGTGTTAGTCTTCAATCACGGAGTTTTTTGAGAAAAACATGAAAAATGAAGTATTTTGCTCATTTTAGAGAACTATTTTGGTCTCTTTTAGAAAAAATGATAATTGATATTTTTTTAGGTGTTAGACTTCAGTTTTTGGTTTTTTGCAAAAAATTGGAAAAATTGAAATTTGTATGTGTTAGTCTTCAATCACGGAATTTTTTGAGAAAATCCTGAAAAATGAAGTATTTTGCCCATTTTAAAGAACTATTTTGGTCTTTTTTAGAAAAATGATAATTAATATTTTTGAAGGTGTTAGACTTCAGTTTTTGATTTTATGCATAAAATAGGAAAAATAGAAATTTGTATGTGTTAGTCTTCAATCCAGGAGTTTTTTGAGAAAAACATGAAAAATGAAGTATTTTGCTCATTTTAGAGAACTATTTTGGTCTTTTTCACAAAAAAATGATAATTGATATTTTTGAAGGTGTTCGACTTCAGTTTTTTATTTTTTTGCAAAAAATTTGAAAAATTGAAATTTGTATGTGTTAGTCTTCAATCACAGAATTTTTTGAGAAAATCATGAAAAATGAAGTATTTTGCTCATTTTAGAGAACTATTTTGGTCTTTTTTAGAAAAAATGATAATTGATATTTTTGAAGGTGACTTTAGTTTTTGATTTTATGCAAAAAATAGAAAAAATAGAAATTTGTATGTGTTAGTCTTCAATCCCGGAGTTCTTTGAGAAAAACATGAAAAATGAAGTATTTTGCTCATTTTAGAGAACTATTTTGGTCTTTTTTAGAAAAAATGATAATTGATATTTTTGAAGGTGTTAGACTTCATTTTTTGATTTTTTGCAAAAAATAGGAAAAATAGAAATTTGTATGTGTTAGTCTTCAATCACGAAGTTTTTTGAGAAAAACATGAAAAATGAAGTATTTTGCTCATTTTAGGGAACTATTTTGGACTCTTTTGGAAAAAATGATATTTAATATTTTTGAAGGTCTTAGACTTCAGTTTTTGATTTTTTGCAAAAAATTGGAAAAATTGAAATTTGTATGTGTTAGTCTTCAATCACGGAATTTTTTGAGAAAATCAAGAAAAATGAAGTATTTTCCTCATTTTAGAGAACTATTTTGGTGTTTTTTAGAAAAAATTATAATTTATATTTTTGAAGGTGTTAGACTTCAGTTTTTGATGTTATGCAAAAAAAAGGAAAAATAGAAATTTGTATGTGATAGTCTTCAATCCAGGAGTTTATTGAGAAAAACATGAAAAGTGAAGTATTTTGCTCATTTTAGAGAACTATTTTGGTCTTTTTTAGAAACAATGATAATTGATATTTTTGAAGGTGTTAGACTTAATTTTTTGATTTTATGCAAAAAATAGGAAAAATAGAAATTTGTATGTGTTAGTCTTCAATCATGGAGTTTTTTGAGAAAAACATGAAAAATGAAGTATTTTGCTCATTTTAGAGAACTATTTTGGACTCTTTTACAAAAAATGATAATTGATATTTTTGAAGGTGTTAGACTTCAGTTTTTTATTTTTTGCAAAATATTGGAAAAATAGAAATTTGTATGTGTTAGTCTTCAATCCAGGAGTTTTTTGAGAAAATCATGAAAAATGAAGTATTTTGCTCATTTTAGAGAACTATTTTGGACTCTTTTAGAAAAAATGATAATTGATATTTTTTAAGGTGTTAGACTTCAGTTTTCTATTTTTTGCAAAAAAATGGAAAAATTGAAATTTGTATGTGTTAGTCTTCAATCACGGAATTTTTTGAGAAAATCCTGAAAAATGAAGTATTTTGCCCATTTTAGAGAACTATTTTGGTCTTTTTTAGAAAAATGATAATTAATATTTTTCAAGGTGTTAGACTTCAGTTTTTGATTTTATGCATAAAATAGGAAAAATAGAAATTTGTATGTGTTAGTCTTCAATCCAGGAGTTTTTTGAGAAAAACATGAAAAATGAAGTGTTTTGCTCATTTTATAGAACTATTTTCGTCTTTTTTAGAAAAAATGATAATTGATATTTTTGAAGATGTTAGACTTCATTTTTTGATTTTTTGCAAAAAATAGGAAAAATAGAAATTTGTATGTGTTAGTCTTCAATCACGAATTTTTTTGAGAAAAACATGAAAAATGAAGTATTTTGCTCATTTTAGAGAACTATTTTGGACTCTTTTACAAAAAATGATAATTGATATTTTTGAAGGTGTTAGACTTCAGTTTTTTATTTTTTGCAAAATATTGGAAAAATAGAAATTTGTATGTGTTAGTCTTCAATCCAGGAGTTTTTTGAGAAAATCATGAAAAATGAAGTATTTTGCTCATTTTAGAGAACTATTTTGGTCTTTTTCAGAAAAAATGATAATTGATATTTCTGAAGGTGTTAGACTTCAGTTTTTGATTTTATGCAAAAAAATAGGAAAAATAGAAATTTGTATGTGTTCGTCTTCAATCACGGAGTTTTTCGACAAAAACATGAAAATTGAAGTATTTTGCTCATTTTAGAGAACTATTTTGGTCTTTTATAGAAAAAATGATAATTGATATTTTTGAAGGTGTTAGAATTCATTTTTTGATTTTTTGTAAAAAATAGAAAAAATAGAAATTTGTATGTGTTAGTCTTCAATCCCGGAGTTTTTTGAGAAAAACATGAAAAATGAAGTATTTTACTCATTTTAGAGAACTATTTTGGTCTTTTTTAGAAAAAATGATAATTGATATTTTTGAAGGTGTTAGACTTCATTTTTTGATTTTTTGCAAAAAATAGGAAAAATAGAAATTTGTATGTGCTAGTCTTCAATCACGAAGTTTTTTGAGAAAAACAAGAAAAATGAAGTATTTTGCTCATTTTAGAGAACTATTTTGGACACTTTAAGATAAAATGATATTTGATATTTTTGAAGGTGTTAGACTTCAGTTTTTTATTTTTTGAAAAAAATTGGAAAAATTCAAATTTGTATGTGTTAGTCTTCAATCACGGAATATTTTGAGAAAATCATGAAAAATGAAGTATTTTGCTCATTTTAGAGAACTATTTTGGTCTTTTTTAGAAAAAATGATAATTGATATTTTAGAAGGTGTTAGACTTCATTTTTTGATTTTTTGCAAAAAATAGGAAAAATAGAAATTTGTATGTGCTAGTCTTCAATCACGAAGTTTTTTGAGAAAAACATAAAACATGAAGTATTTTGCTCATTTTAGAGAACTATTTTGGACTCTTTTAGAAAAAATGATATTTGATTTTTTTGAAGGTGGACTTCAGTTTTTGATTTTTGCAAAAAATTGGAAAATTTGAAATTTGTATGTGTTAGTCTTCAATCACGGAATTTTTTGAGAAAATCATGAAAAATGAAGTATTTTGCTCATTTTAGAGAACTATTTTGGTCTTTTTTAGAAAAAATGATAATTGATATTTTTGAAGGTGTTAGACTTCAGTTTTTTATTTTATGCAAAAAATAGGAAAAATAGAAATTTGTATGTGTTAGTCTTCAATCACGGAGTTTTTCGAGAAAACATGAAAAATGAAGTATTTTGCTCATTTTAGAGAACTATTTTGGTCTTTTTTAGAAAAAATGATAATTGATATTTTTGAAGGTGTTAGACTTCAGTTTTTGATTTTATGCAAAAAATAGAAAAAATAGAAATTTGTATGTGTTAGTCTTCAATCCCGGAGTTTTTTGAGAAAAACATGAAAAATGAAGTATTTTGCTCATTTTAGAGAACTATTTTGGTCTTTTTTAGAAAAAATGATAATTGATATTTTTCAAGGTGTTAGACTTCATTTTTTGATTTTTTGCAAAAAATAGCAAAAATAGAAATTTGTATGTGTTAGTCTTCAATCACGAAGTTTTTTGAGAAAAATATAAAACATGAAGTATTTTGCTCATTTTAGACAACTATTTTGGACTCTTTTAGAAAAAATGATATTTGATTTTTTTGAAGGTGATAGACTT
This sequence comes from Luzula sylvatica, assembly GCA_946800325.1. Classification (NCBI taxonomy): domain Eukaryota; kingdom Viridiplantae; phylum Streptophyta; class Magnoliopsida; order Poales; family Juncaceae; genus Luzula; species Luzula sylvatica. Next base: position 34,677,942 of record OX326959.1, on the reverse strand, counting down.
CAGTTTTTTATTTTTTGCAAAAAAATGGAAAAATTGAAATTTGTATGTGTTAGTCTTCAATCACGGAATTTTTTGAGAAAATCATGAAAAATGAAGTATTTTGCTCATTTTTGAGAACTATTTTGGTCTTTTTTAGAAAAAATGATAATTTATATTTTTTAAGGTGTTAGACTTCAGTTTTTGATTTTATGCAAAAAAAAAGGAAAAATAGAAATTTGTATGTGTTAGTCTTCAATCCAGGAGTTTTTTGAGAAAAACATGAAAAGTGAAGTATTTTGCTCATTTTAGAAAACTATTTTGGTCTTTTTTAGAAAAAATGATAATTGATATATTTGAAGGTGTTAGACTTCATTTTTTGATTTTATGCAAAAAATAGGAAAAATAGAAATTTGTATGTGTTAGTCTTCAATCACGGAGTTTTTTGAGAAAAACATGAAAAATGAAGTATTTTGCTCATTTTAGAGAACTATTTTGGTCTCTTTTAGAAAAAAATGATAATTGATATTTTTTAAGGTGTTAGACTTCAGTTTTTGATTTTTTGCAAAAAATAGAAAAAATAGAAATTTGTATGTGTTAGTCTTCAATCCCGGAGTTTTTTGAGAAAAACATGAAAAATGAAGTATTTTGCTCATTTTAGAGAACTATTTTGGTCTTTTTTAGAAAAAAATGATAATTGATATTTTTGAAGGTGTTAGACTTCATTTTTTGATTTTTTGCAAAAAATAGGAAAAATAGAAATTTGTATGTGTTAGTCTTCAATCACGAAGTTTTTTGAGAAAAACATGAAAAATGAAGTATTTTGCTCATTTTAGAGAACTATTTTGGACTCTTTTGGAAAAAATGATATTTTATATTTTTGAAGGTGTTAGACTTCAGTTTTTGATTTTTTGCAAAAAGTAGGAAAAATAGAAATTTGTATGTGTTAGTCTTCAATCCCGGAGTTTTTTTAGAAAAACATGAAAAATGAAGTATTTTGCTCATTTTAGAGAACTATTTTGGTCTTTTTTAGAAAAAAATGATAATTGATATTTTTGAAGGTGTTAGACTTCATTTTTTGATTTTTTGCAAAAAATAGGAAAAATAGAAATTTGTATGTGTTAGTCTTCAATCACGAAGTTTTTTGAGAAAAACATGAAAAATGAAGTATTTTGCTCATTTTAGAGAACTATTTTGGACTCTTTTGGAAAAAATGATAATTGATATTTTGGAAGGTGTTAGACTTCAGTTTTTGATTTTTTGCAAAAAATTGGAAAAATTGAAATTTGTATGTGTTAGTCTTCAATCACGGAATTTTTTGAGAAAATCATGAAAAATGAAGTATTTTGCTCAGTTTAGAGAACTATTTTGGTCTTTTTTCGAAAAAATGATAATTGATATTTTTGAAGGTGTTAGACTTCAGTTTTTTATTTTATGAAAAAAATAGGAAAAATAGAAATTTGTATGTGTTAGTCTTCAATCACGGAGTTTTTCGAGAAAACATGAAAAATGAAGTATTTTGCTCATTTTAGAGAACTATTTTGGTCTTTTTTAGAAAAAATGATAATTGATATTTTTGAAGGTGTTAGACTTCAGTTTTTGATTTTATGCAAAAAATAGAAAAAATAGAAATTTGTATGTGTTAGTCTTCAATCCCGGAGTTTTTTGAGAAAAACATGAAAAATGAAGTATTTTGCTCATTTTAGAGAACTATTTTGGTCTTTTTTAGAAAAAATGATAATTGATATTTTTCAAGGTGTTAGACTTCATTTTTTGATTTTTTGCAAAAAATAGGAAAAATAGAAATTTGTATGTGTTAGTCTTCAATCACGAAGTTTTTTGAGAAAAACATGAAAAATGAAGTATTTTGCTCATTTTAGAGAACTATTTTGGACTCTTTTGAAAAAAATGATAATTGATATTTTGGAAGGTGTTAGACTTCAGTTTTTGATTTTTTGCAAAAAATTGGAAAAATTGAAATTTGTATGTGTTAGTCTTCAATCACGGAATTTTTTGAGAAAATCATGAAAAATGAAGTATTTTGCTCATTTTAGAGAACTATTTTGGTCTTTTTTAGAAAAAATGATAATTGATATTTTTGAAGGTGTTAGACTTCAGTTTTTTATTTTATGCAAAAAATAGGAAAAATAGAAATTTGTATGTGTTAGTCTTCAATCACGGAGTTTTTCGAGAAAACATGAAAAATGAAGTATTTTGCTCATTTTAGAGAACTATTTTGGTCTTTTTTAGAAAAAATGATAATTGATATTTTTGAAGGTGTTAGACTTCAGTTTTTGATTTTATGCAAAAAATAGAAAAAAATAGAAATTTGTATGTGTTAGTCTTCAATCCCGGAGTTTTTTGAGAAAACATGAAAAATGAAGTATTTTGCTCATTTTAGAGAACTATTTTGGTCTTTTTTAGAAAAAATGATAATTGATATTTTTCAAGGTGTTAGACTTCATTTTTTGATTTTTTGCAAAAAATAGGAAAAATAGAAATTTGTATGTGTTAGTCTTCAATCACGAAGTTTTTTGAGAAAAATATAAAACATGAAGTATTTTGCTCATTTTAGAGAACTATTTTGGACTCTTTTAGAAAAAATGATATTTGATTTTTTTGAAGGTGATAGACTTCAATTTTTGATTTTTTGCAAAAAAATGGAAAAATTGAAATTTGTATGTGTTAGTCTTCAATCACGGAATTTTTTGAGAAAATCATGAAAAATGAAGTATTTTGCTCATTTTTGAGAACTATTTTGGTCTTTTTTAGAAAAAATGATAATTTATATTTTTTAAGGTGTTAGACTTCAGTTTTTGATTTTATGCAAAAAAAAAGGAAAAATAGATATTTGTATGTGTTAGTCTTCAATCCAGGAGTTTTTTGAGAAAAACATGAAAAGTGAAGTATTTTGCTCATTTTAGAAAACTATTTTGGTCTTTTTTAGAAAAAATGATAATTGATATTTTTGAAGGTGTTAGACTTCATTTTTTGATTTTATGCAAAAAATAGGAAAAATAGAAATTTGTATGTGTTAGTCTTCAATCACGGAGTTTTTTGAGAAAAACATGAAAAATGAAGTATTTTGCTCATTTTAGAGAACTATTTTGGTCTCTTTTAGAAAAAAATGATAATTGATATTTTTTAAGGTGTTAGACTTCAGTTTTTGATTTTTTGCAAAAAATAGAAAAAATAGAAATTTGTATGTGTTAGTCTTCAATCCCGGAGTTTTTTGAGAAAAACATGAAAAATGAAGTATTTTGCTCATTTTAGAGAACTATTTTGGTCTTTTTTAGAAAAAAATGATAATTGATATTTTTGAAGGTGTTAGACTTCATTTTTTGATTTTTTGCAAAAAATAGGAAAAATAGAAATTTGTATGTGTTAGTCTTCAATCACGAAGTTTTTTGAGAAAAACATGAAAAATGAAGTATTTTGCTCATTTTAGAGAACTATTTTGGTCTTTTTTAGAAAAAAATGATAATTAATATTTTTGAAGGTGTTAGACTTCATTTTTTGATTTTTTGCAAAAAATAGGAAAAATAGAAATTTGTATGTGTTAGTCTTCAATCACGAAGTTTTTTGAGAAAAACATGAAAAATGAAGTATTTTGCTCATTTTAGAGAACTATTTTGGACTCTTTTGGAAAAAATGATAATTGATATTTTGGAAGGTGTTAGACTTCAGTATTTGATTTTTTGCAAAAAATTGGAAAAATTGAAATTTGTATGTGTTAGTCTTCAATCACGGAATTTTTTGAGAAAATCATGAAAAATGAAGTATTTTGCTCATTTTACAGAACTATTTTTGTCTTTTTTAGAAAAAATGATAATTTATATTTTTGAAGGTGTTAGACTTAATTTTTTGATTTTATGCAAAAAATAGGAAAAATAGAAATTTGTATGTGTTAGTCTTCAATCACGGAGTTTTTTGAGAAAAACATGAAAAATGAAGTATTTTGCTCATTTTAGAGAAGTGTTTTGGTCTCTTTTAGAAAAAATGATAATTGATATTTTTTAAGGTGTTAGACTTCAGTTTTTGATTTTTTGCAAAAAATTGGAACAATTGAAATTTTTATGTGTTAGTCTTCAATCACGGAATTTTTTGAGAAAATCCTGAAAAATGAAGTAGTTTGCCCATTTTAGAGAACTATTTTGGTCTTTTTTAGAAAAATGATAATTAATATTTTTCAAGGTGTGAGACTTCAGTTTTTGATTTTATGCATAAAATAGGAAAAATAGAAATTTGTATGTGTTAGTCTTCAATCCAGGAGTTTTTTGAGAAAAACATGACAAATGAAGTATTTTGCTCATTTTAGAGAACTATTTTGGTCTTTTTCAGAAAAAATGATAATTGATATTTTTGAAGGTGTTTGACTTCAGTTTTTTATTTTTTGCAAAAAATTTGAAAAATTGAAATTTGTATGTGTTAGTCTTCAATCACAGAATTTTTTGAGAAAATCATGAAAAATGAAGTATTTTGCTCATTTTAGAGAACTATTTTGGTCTTTTTTAGAAAAAATGATAATTGATATTTTTGAAGGTGTTAGACTTCAGTTTTTGATTTTATGCAAAAAATAGAAAAAATAGAAATTTGTATGTGTTAGTCTACAATCCCGGAGTTTTTTGAGAAAACATGAAAAATGAAGTATTTTGCTCATTTTAGAGAACTATTCTGGTCTTTTTTAGAAAAAATGATAATTGATATTTTTGAAGCTGTTAGACTTCAGTTTTTGATTTTATGCAAAAAATAGAAAAAATAGAAATTTGTATGTGTTAGTCTTCAATCCCGGAGATTTTTGAGAAAAACATGAAAAATGAAGTATTTTGCTCATTTTAGAGAACTATTTTGGTCTCTTTTAGAAAAAAATGATAATTGATATTTTTTAAGGTGTTAGACTTCAGTTTTTGATTTTTTGCAAAAAATAGAAAAAATAGAAATTTGTATGTGTTAGTATTCAATCCCGGAGTTTTTGAGAAAAACATGAAAAATGAAGTATTTTGCTCATTTTAGAGAACTATTTTGGTCTTTTTTAGAAAAAAATGATAATTGATATTTTTGAAGGTGTTAGACTTCATTTTTTGATTTTTTGCAAAAAATAGGAAAAATAGAAATTTGTATGTGTTAGTCTTCAATCACGAAGTTTTTTGAGAAAAACATGAAAAATGAAGTATTTTGCTCATTTTAGAGAACTATTTTGGACTCTTTTGGAAAAAATGATATTTTATATTTTTGAAGGTGTTAGACTTCAGTTTTTGATTTTTTGCAAAAAGTAGGAAAAATAGAAATTTGTATGTGTTAGTCTTCAATCCCGGAGTTTTTTGAGAAAAACATGAAAAATGAAGTATTTTGCTCATTTTAGAGAACTATTTTGGTCTTTTTTAGAAAAAAATGATAATTGATATTTTTGAAGGTGTTAGACTTCATTTTTTGATTTTTTGCAAAAAATAGGAAAAATAGAAATTTGTATGTGTTAGTCTTCAATCACGAATTTTTTTGAGAAAAACATGAAAAATGAAGTATTTTGCTCATTTTAGAGAACTATTTTGGACTCTTTTGGAAAAAATGATAATTGATATTTTGGAAGGTGTTAGACTTCAGTTTTTGATTTTTTGCAAAAAATTGGAAAAATTTAAATTTGTATGTGTTAGTCTTCAATCACGGAATTTTTTGAGAAAATCATGAAAAATGAAGTATTTTGCTCATTTTACAGAACTATTTTTGTCTTTTTTAGAAAAAATGATAATTTATATTTTTGAAGGTGTTAGACTTAATTTTTTGATTTTATGCAAAAAATAGGAAAAATAGAAATTTGTATGTGTTAGTCTTCAATCACGGAGTTTTTTGAGAAAAACATGAAAAATGAAGTATTTTGCTCATTTTAGAGAAGTGTTTTGGTCTCTTTTAGAAAAAATGATAATTGATATTTTTTAAGGTGTTAGACTTCAGTTTTTGATTTTTTGCAAAAAATTGGAAAAATTGAAATTTTTATGTGTTAGTCTTCAATCACGGAATTTTTTGAGAAAATCCTGAAAAATGAAGTAGTTTGCCCATTTTAGAGAACTATTTTGGTCTTTTTTAGAAAAATGATAATTAATATTTTTCAAGGTGTTAGACTTCAGTTTTTCATTTTATGCATAAAATAGGAAAAATAGAAATTTGTATGTGTTAGTCTTCAATCCAGGAGTTTTTTGAGAAAAACATGACAAATGAAGTATTTTGCTCATTTTAGAGAACTATTTTGGTCTTTTTCAGAAAAAATGATAATTGATATTTTTGAAGGTGTTTGACTTCAGTTTTTTATTTTTTGCAAAAAATTTGAAAAATTGAAATTTGTATGTGTTAGTCTTCAATCACAGAATTTTTTGAGAAAATCATGAAAAATGAAGTATTTTGCTCATTTTAGAGAACTATTTTGGTCTTTTTTAGAAAAAATGATAATTGATATTTTTGAAGGTGTTAGACTTCAGTTTTTGATTTTATGCAAAAAATAGAAAAAATAGAAATTTGTATGTGTTAGTCTACAATCCCGGAGTTTTTTGAGAAAAACATGAAAAATGAAGTATTTTGCTCATTTTAGAGAACTATTCTGGTCTTTTTTAGAAAAAATGATAATTGATATTTTTGAAGCTGTTAGACTTCAGTTTTTGATTTTATGCAAAAAATAGAAAAAATAGAAATTTGTATGTGTTAGTCTTCAATCCCGGAGTTTTTTGAGAAAAACATGAAAAATGAAGTATTTTGCTCATTTTAGAGAACTATTTTGGTCTTTTTTAGAAAAAATGATAATGATATTTTTGAAGGTGTTAGACTTCATTTTTTGATTTTTTGCAAAAAATAGGAAAAATAGAAATTTGTATGTGTTAGTCTTCAATCACGAAGTTTTTTGAGAAAAATATAAAACATGAAGTATTTTGCTCATTTTAGAGAACTATTTTGGACTCTTTTAGAAAAAATGATATTTGATTTTTTTGAAGGTGATAGACTTCAGTTTTTTTATTTTTTGCAAAAAAATGGAAAAATTGAAATTTGTATGTGTTAGTCTTCAATCACGGAATTTTTTCAGAAAATCATGAAAAATGAAGTATTTTGCTCATTTTTGAGAACTATTTTGGTCTTTTTTAGAAAAAATGATAATTTATATTTTTTAAGGCGTTAGACTTTAGTTTTTGATTTTATGCAAAAAAAAGGAAAAATAGAAATTTGTATGTGTTAGTCTTCAATCCAGGAGTTTTTTGAGAAAAACATGAAAAGTGAAGTATTTTGCTCATTTTAGAGAACTATTTTGGACTCTTTTAGAAAAAATGATAATTGATATTTTTGAAGGTGGTAGACTTCAGTTTTTGATTTTTTGCAAAAAATTGGAAAAATAGAAATTTGTATGTGTTAGTCTTCAATCACGGAATTTTTTGAGAAAAACATTAAAAATGAAGTATTTTGCCCATTTTAGAGAATTATTTTGGCCTTTTTTAGAAAAAATGATAATTGATATTTTTTAAGGTGTTAGACTTCAGTTTTTGATTTTTTGCAAAAAAAAGGAAAAATAGAAATTTCTATGGGTTAGTCTTCAATCACGAAGTTTTTTGAGAAAAACATGAAAAATGAAGTATTTTGCTCATTTCAGAGAACTATTTTGGTCTTTTTTAGAAAAAATGATAATTGATATTTTTGAAGGTGTTAGGCTTCAGTTTTTTATTTTTTGCAAAAAAAAAGGAAAAATAGAAATTTGAATGTGTTAGTCTCCAATCACATAGTTTTTTGAGAAAACTTGGAAAATGAAGTATTTTGCTCATTTTAGAGAACTATTTTGGTCTTTTTTACAAAAAATGATAATTGATATTTCTGAAGGTGTTAGACTTCGGTTTTTGATTTTTTGCCAAAAATTGGAAAAATAGAAATTTGAATGTGTTAGTCTTCAATCACCAAGTTTTTCGAGAAAAACATGAAAAATGAAGTATTTTGCTCATTTTAGAGAACTATTTTGGTCTTTTTTACAAAAAAAGATAATTGATATTTTTGAAGGTGTTAGAGTTCGGTTTTTGATTTTTTGCCAAAAATTGGAAAAATAGAAATTTGAATGTTATAGTCTTCAATCACGGAATGTTTTGGCAAAAACATGAAAAATGAAGTATTTTGATCAGCTTAGAGAACTATTTTGGTCTTTTTTCGAAAAAACGATAATTGATATTTTTCAAGGTGTTAGACATCAGTTTTTGATATTTTGCAAAAAAAAAGGAAAAATAGAAATTTGAATGTGTTAGTCTCCAATCACATAGTTTTTTGAGAAAACATGAAAAATGAAGTATTTTGCTCATTTTAGAGAACTATTTTGGCCTTTTTTAGAAAAAATGATAATTGATATTTTTGAAGGTGTTAGACTTCAGTTTTTGATTTTTTGCAAAAAAAAAGGAAAGATAGAAATTTGTATGGGTTAGTCTTCAATCACGAAGTTTTTTGAGAAAAACATGAAAAATGAAGTATTTTGCTCATTTCAAAAAACACTTTTGGTCTTTTTTAGAAAAAATGATAATGGATATTTTTGAAGGTGTTAGACTTCGGTTTTTGATTTTTTACCAAAAATTGGAAAAATAGAAATTTGAATGTGTTAGTCTTCAATCACGGATTTTTTTGGGAAAATCATGAAAAATGAAGTATTTTGCTCATTTTAGACAACTATTTTGGTCTTTTTTAGAAAAAATGATAATTGATATTTTTGAAGGTGTTAGACTTCAGTTTTTGATTTTTTGCAAAAAATAGGAAAAATAGAAATTTGTATGTGTTAGTCTTCAATCACGAAGTTTTTTGAGAAAAACATGAAAAATGAAGTATTTTTCTCATTTTAGAGAATTATTTTGGACTCTTTTAGAAAAAATGATAATTGATATTTTTGAAGGTGTTAGACTTCAGTTTTTGATTTTTTGCAAAATATTGGAAAAATAGAAATTTGTATGTGTTAGTCTTCAATCACGGAATTTTTTGAGAATAACATGAAAAATGAAGTATTTTGCTCATTTTAGAGAACTATTTTGGTATTTTTTAGAAAAAATGATAATTGATATTTTGGAAGGTGTTAGACTTCAGTTTTTGATTTTTTGCAAAAAATTGGAAAAAAGAAATTTGTATGTGTTAGTCTTCAATAACGGAATTTTTTGAGAAAAACATGAATAATGAAGTATTTTGATCATTTTAGAGAACTATTTTGGTCTTTTTTAGAAAAAATGATAATTGATATTTTTGAAGGTGTTAGACTTCAGTTTTTTATTTTATGCAAAAAATTGGAAAAATAGAAATTTGTATGTGTTAGTCTTCAATCCCGGAGTTTTTTGAGAAAAACATGAAAAATGAAGTATTTTGCTCATTTTAGAGAACTATTTTCGTCTTTTTTAGAAAAAATGAAAATTGATATTTTTGAAGGTGTTAGACTTCAGTTTTTGATTTTATGCTGAAAATAGGAAAAATAGAAATTTGTATGTGTTAGTCTTCAATCCCGGAATTTTTTGAGAAAAACATGAAAAATGAAGTATTTTGCTCATTTTAGAGAACTATTTTGGTCTTTTTTAGAACAAATGATAATTGATATTTTTGAAGGTGTTAGACTTCAGTTTTTGATTTTTTGCAAAAAATTGGAAAAATAGAAATTTGTATGTGTTAGTCTTCAATCACGGAATTTTTTGAGAAAAACATTAAAAATGAAGTATTTTGCTCATTTTAGAGAATTATTTTGGCCTTTTTTAGAAAAAATGATAATTGATATTTTTTAAGGTGTTAGACTTCAGTTTTTGATTTTTTGCAAAAAAAAGGAAAAATAGAAATTTCTATGGGTTAGTCTTCAATCACGAAGTTTTTTGAGAAAAACATGAAAAATGAAGTATTTTGCTCATTTCAGAGAACTATTTTGGTCTTTTTTAGAAAAAATGATAATTGATATTTTTGAAGGTGTTAGGCTTCAGTTTTTGATTTTTTGCAAAAAAAAAGGAAAAATAGAAATTTGAATGTGTTAGTCTCCAATCACATAGTTTTTTGAGAAAACATGGAAAATGAAGTATTTTGCTCATTTTAGAGAACTATTTTGGTCTTTTTTACAAAAAATGATAATTGATATTTCTGAAGGTGTTAGACTTCGGTTTTTGATTTTTGCCAAAAATTGGAAAAATAGAAATTTGAATGTGTTAGTCTTCAATCACCAAGTTTTTCGAGAAAAACATGAAAAATGAAGTATTTTGCTCATTTTAGAGAACTATTTTGGTCTTTTTTACAAAAACAGATAATTGATATTTTTGAAGGTGTTAGAGTTCGGTTTTTGATTTTTTGCCAAAAATTGGAAAAATAGAAATTTGAATGTTATAGTCTTCAATCACGGAATGTTTTGGCAAAAACATGAAAAATGAAGTATTTTGCTCAGCTTAGAGAACTATTTTGGTCTTTTTTCGAAAAAACGATAATTGATATTTTTCAAGGTGTTAGACATCAGTTTTTGATTTTTTGCAAAAAAAAAGGAAAAATAGAAATTTGAATGTGTTAGTCTCCAATCACATAGTTTTTTGAGAAAACATGAAAAATGAAGTATTTTGCTCATTTTAGAGAACTATTTTGGCCTTTTTTAGAAAAAATGATAATTGATATTTTTGAAGGTGTTAGACTTCAGTTTTTGATTTTTTGCAAAAAAAAAGGAAAGATAGAAATTTGTATGGGTTAGTCTTCAATCACGAAGTTTTTTGAGAAAAACATGAAAAATGAAGTATTTTGCTCATTTCAGAAAACACTTTTGGTCTTTTTTAGAAAAAATGATAATGGATATTTTTGAAGGTGTTAGACTTCGGTTTTTGATTTTTTGCCAAAAATTGGAAAAATAGAAATTTGAATGTGTTAGTCTTCAATCACGGATTTTTTTGGGAAAATCATGAAAAATGAAGTATTTTGGTCATTTTAGACAACTATTTTGGTCTTTTTTAGAAAAAATGATAATTGATATTTTTGAAGGTGTTAGACTTCAGTTTTTGATTTTTTGCAAAAAATAGGAAAAATAGAAATTTGTATGTGTTAGTCTTCAATCACGAAGTTTTTTGAGAAAAACATGAAAAATGAAGTATTTTTCTCATTTTAGAGAATTATTTTGGACTCTTTTAGAAAAAATGATAATTGATATTTTTGAAGGTGTTAGACTTCAGTTTTTGATTTTTTGCAAAATATTGGAAAAATAGAAATTTGTATGTGTTAGTCTTCAATCACGGAATTTTTTGAGAATAACATGAAAAATGAAGTATTTTGCTCATTTTAGAGAACTATTTTGCTATTTTTTAGAAAAAATGATAATTGATATTTTGGAAGGTGTTAGACTTCAGTTTTTGATTTTTTGCAAAAAATTGGAAAAAAGAAATTTGTATGTGTTAGTCTTCAATAACGGAATTTTTTGAGAAAAACATGAATAATGAAGTATTTTGATCATTTTAGAGAACTATTTTGGTCTTTTTTAGAAAAAATGATAATTGATATTTTTGAAGGTGTTAGACTTCAGTTTTTGATTTTATGCAAAAAATTGGAAAAATAGAAATTTGTATGTGTTAGTCTTCAATCCCGGAGTTTTTTGAGAAAAACATGAAAAATGAAGTATTTTGCTCATTTTAGAGAACTATTTTCGTCTTTTTTAGAAAAAATGAAAATTGATATTTTTGAAGGTGTTAGACTTCAGTTTTTGATTTTATGCTAAAAATAGGAAAAATAGAAATTTGTATGTGTTAGTCTTCAATCCCGGAATTTTTTGAGAAAAACATGAAAAATGAAGTATTTTGCTCATTTTAGAGAACTATTTTGGTCTTTTTTAGAACAAATGATAATTGATATTTTTGAAGGTGTTAGACTTCAGTTTTTGATTTTATGCAAAAAATTGGAAAAATAGAAATTTGTATGTGTTAGTCTTCAATCCCGGAGTTTTTTGAGAAAAACATGAAAACTGAATTATTTTGCTCATTTTAGAAAACTATTTTGGACTCTTTTAGAAAAAATGATAATTGATATTTTTGAAGGTGTTAGACTTCAGTTTTTGATTTTGTGCAAAAAATTGGGAAAATAGAAATTTGTATGTGGTAGTCTTCAATCACGGAATTTTTTGAGAAAAACATGAAAACTGAAGTATTTTGCTCATTTTAGAGAACTATTTTGGTCTTTTTTAGAAAAAATGATAATTGATATTTTTGAAGGTGTTAGACTTCAGTTTTTGATTTTATGGAAAAAGTAGGAAAAATAGAAATTTGTATGTGTTAGTCTTCAATCCCGAAGTTTTTTGAGAAAAACATGAAAAATGAAGTATTTTGCTCATTTTTGAGAACTATTTTGGTCTTTTTTAGAAAAAATTATAATTGATATTTTTGAAGGTGTTAGACTTCAGTTTTTGATTTTTTGCAAAAAATTGAGAAAATAGAAATTTGTATGTGTTAGTCTTCAATCAAGGAACTTTTTGAGAAATACATGAATAATGAAGTATTTTGATCATTTTAGAGAAATATTTTGGTCTTTTTTAGAAAAAATGATAATTGATATTTTTGAAGGTGTTAGACTTCAGTTTTTGATTTTATGCAAAAAATTGGAAAAATAGAAATTTGTATGTGATAGTCTTAAATCCCGGAGTTTTTTGAGAAAAACATGAAAACTTAAGTATTTTGCTCATTTTAGAGAACTATTTTGGTCTTTTTTAGAAAAAATTATAATTGATATTTTTGAAGGTGTTAGACTTCAGTTTTTTATTTTATGCAAAAAATAGGAAAAATATAAATTTGTATGTGTTTGTCTTCAATCACGGAATTTTTTGAGAAAATTATGAAAAATGAAGTATTTTGCTCATTTTAGAGAACTAGTTTGGTCTTTTTTAGAAAAAATGATAATTGATATTTTTGAAGGTGTTAGACTTCAGTTTTTGATTTTATGCAAAAAATAGGAAAAATATAAATTTGTATGTGTTTGTCTTCAATCACGGAGTTTTTCTAGAAAAACATGAAAAATGAAGTATTTTTCTCATTTTAGAGAACTATTTTGGTGTTTTTTAGAAAAAAAGATAATTGATATTTTTGAAGGTGTTAGACTTCAGTTTGTGATTTTATGCAAAAAATAGGAAAAATATAAATTTGTATGTGTTTGTCTTCAATCACGGAATTTTTTGAGAAAATTATGAAAAATGAAGTATTTTGCTCATTTTAGAGAACTAGTTTGGTCTTTTTTAGAAAAAATGATAATTGATATTTTTGAAGGTGTTAGACTTCAGTTTTTGATTTTATGCAAAAAATAGGAAAAATATAAATTTGTATGTGTTTGTCTTCAATCACGGAGTTTTTCTAGAAAAACATGAAAAATGAAGTATTTTGCTCATTTTAGAGAACTATTTTGGTCTTTTTTAGAAAAAATGATAATTGATATTTTTGAAGGTGTTAGACTTCAGTTTTTGATTTTGTGCAAAAAATTGGGAAAATAGAAATTTGTATGTGTTAGTCTTCAATCACGGAGTTTTTTGAGAAAAACATGAATATTGAAGTATTTTGCTCATTTTAGAGAACTATTTTGGTCCTTTTTAGAAAAAATGATAATTGATATTTTTGAAGGTGTTAGACATCAGTTTTTGATTTTTTGCAAAAAATTGGAAAAAAGAAATTTGTATGTGTTAGTCTTCAATAACGGAATTTTTTGAGAAAAACATGAATAATGAAGTATTTTGATCATTTTAGAGAACTATTTTGGTCTTCTTTAGAAAAAATGATAATTGATATTTTTGAAGGTGTTAGACTTCAGTTTTTGATTTTATGCAAAAAATTGGAAAAATAGAAATTTGTATGTGTTAGTCTTCAATCAAGGAACTTTTTGAGAAATACATGAATAATGAAGTATTTTGATCATTTTAGAGAAATATTTTGGTCTTTTTTAGAAAAAATGATAATTGATATTTTTGAAGGTGTTAGACTTCAGTTTTTGATTTTGTGCAAAAAATTGGGAAAATAGAAATTTGTATGTGTTAGTCTTCAATCACGGAGTTTTTTGAGAAAAACATGAATAATGAAGTATTTTGATAATTTTAGAGAACTATTTTGGTCTTTTTTAGAAAAAATGATAATTGATATTTTTGAAGGTGTTAGACTTCAGTTTTTGATTTTATGCAAAAAATTGGAAAAATAGAAATTTGTATGTGTTAGTCTTCAATCCCGGAGTTTTTTGAGAAAAACATGAAAAATGAAGTATTTTGCTCATTTTAGAGAACTATTTTCGTCTTTTTTAGAAAAAATGAAAATTGATATTTTTGAAGCTGTTAGACTTCAGTTTTTTATTTTATGCTAAAAATAGGAAAAATAGAAATTTGTATGTGTTAGTCTTCAATCCCGGAATTTTTTGAGAAAAACATGAAAAATGAAGTATTTTGCTCATTTTAGAGAACTATTTTGGTCTTTTTTAGAACAAATGATAATTGATATTTTTGAAGGTGTTAGACTTCAGTTTTTGATTTTATGCAAAAAATTGGAAAAATAGAAATTTGTATGTGTTAGTCTTCAATCCCGGAGTTTTTTGAGAAAAACATGAAAACTGAAGTATTTTGCTCATTTTAGAAAACTATTTTGGACTCTTTTAGAAAAAATGATAATTGATATTTTTGAAGGTGTTAGACTTCAGTTTTTGATTTTGTGCAAAAAATTGGGAAAATAGAAATTTGTATGTGGTAGTCTTCAATCACGGAATTTTTTGAGAAAAACATGAAAACTGAAGTATTTTGCTCATTTTAGAGAACTATTTTGGTCTTTTTTAGAAAAAATGATAATTGATATTTTTGAAGGTGTTAGACTTCAGTTTTTGATTTTATGGAAAAAGTAGGAAAAATAGAAATTTGTATGTGTTAGTCTTCAATCCCGAAGTTTTTTGAGAAAAACATGAAAAATGAAGTATTTTGCTCATTTTTGAGAACTATTTTGGTCTTTTTTAGAAAAAATTATAATTGATATTTTTGAAGGTGTTAGACTTCAGTTTTTGATTTTTTGCAAAAAATTGAGAAAATAGAAATTTGTATGTGTTAGTCTTCAATCAAGGAACTTTTTGAGAAATACATGAATAATGAAGTATTTTGATCATTTTAGAGAAATATTTTGGTCTTTTTTAGAAAAAATGATAATTGATATTTTTGAAGGTGTTAGACTTCAGTTTTTGATTTTATGCAAAAAATTGGAAAAATAGAAATTTGTATGTGTTAGTCTTAAATCCCGGAGTTTTTTGAGAAAAACATGAAAACTGAAGTATTTTGCTCATTTTAGAGAACTAGTTTGGTCTTTTTTAGAAAAAATGATAATTGATATTTTTGAAGGTGTTAGACTTCAGTTTTTGATTTTATGCAAAAAATAGGAAAAATATAAATTTGTATGTGTTTGTCTTCAATCACGGAGTTTTTCTAGAAAAACATGAAAAATGAAGTATTTTGCTCATTTTAGAGAACTATTTTGGTCTTTTTTAGAAAAAATGATAATTGATATTTTTGAAGGTGTTAGACTTCAGTTTTTGATTTTGTGCAAAAAATTGGGAAAATAGAAATTTGTATGTGTTAGTCTTCAATCACGGAGTTTTTTGAGAAAAACATGAATATTGAAGTATTTTGCTCATTTTAGAGAACTATTTTGGTCCTTTTTAGAAAAAATGATAATTGATATTTTTGAAGGTGTTAGACATCAGTTTTTGATTTTTTGCAAAAAATTGGAAAAAAGAAATTTGTATGTGTTAGTCTTCAATAACGGAATTTTTTGAGAAAAACATGAATAATGAAGTATTTTGATAATTTTAGAGAACTATTTTGGTCTTTTTTAGAAAAAATGATAATTGATATTTTTGAAGGTGTTAGACTTCAGTTTTTGATTTTATGCAAAAAATTGGAAAAATAGAAATTTGTATGTGTTAGTCTTCAATCCCGGAGTTTTTTGAGAAAAACATGAAAAATGAAGTATTTTGCTCATTTTAGAGAACTATTTTCGTCTTTTTTAGAAAAAATGAAAATTGATATTTTTGAAGGTGTTAGACTTCAGTTTTTTATTTTATGCTAAAAATAGGAAAAATAGAAATTTGTATGTGTTAGTCTTCAATCCCGGAATTTTTTGAGAAAAACATGAAAAATGAAGTATTTTGCTCATTTTAGAGAACTATTTTGGTCTTTTTTAGAACAAATGATAATTGATATTTTTGAAGGTGTTAGACTTCAGTTTTTGATTTTATGCAAAAAATTGGAAAAATAGAAATTTGTATGTGTTAGTCTTCAATCCCGGAGTTTTTTGAGAAAAACATGAAAACTGAAGTATTTTGCTCATTTTAGAAAACTATTTTGGACTCTTTTAGAAAAAATGATAATTGATATTTTTGAAGGTGTTAGACTTCAGTTTTTGATTTTGTGCAAAAAATTGGGAAAATAGAAATTTGTATGTGGTAGTCTTCAATCACGGAATTTTTTGAGAAAAACATGAAAACTGAAGTATTTTGCTCATTTTAGAGAACTATTTTGGTCTTTTTTAGAAAAAATGATAATTGATATTTTTGAAGGTGTTAGACTTCAGTTTTTGATTTTATGGAAAAAGTAGGAAAAATAGAAATTTGTATGTGTTAGTCTTCAATCCCGAAGTTTTTTGAGAAAAACATGAAAAATGAAGTATTTTGCTCATTTTTGAGAACTATTTTGGTCTTTTTTAGAAAAAATTATAATTGATATTTTTGAAGGTGTTAGACTTCAGTTTTTGATTTTTTGCAAAAAATTGAGAAAATAGAAATTTGTATGTGTTAGTCTTCAATCAAGGAACTTTTTGAGAAATACATGAATAATGAAGTATTTTGATCATTTTAGAGAAATATTTTGGTCTTTTTTAGAAAAAATGATAATTGATATTTTTGAAGGTGTTAGACTTCAGTTTTTGATTTTATGCAAAAAATTGGAAAAATAGAAATTTGTATGTGTTAGTCTTAAATCCCGGAGTTTTTTGAGAAAAACATGAAAACTGAAGTATTTTGCTCATTTTAGAGAACTATTTTGGTCTTTTTTAGAAAAAATTATAATTGATATTTTTGAAGGTGTTAGACTTCAGTTTTTGATTTTATGCAAAAAATAGGAAAAATATAAATTTGTATGTGTTTGTCTTCAATCACGGAATTTTTTGAGAAAATTATGAAAAATGAAGTATTTTGCTCATTTTAGAGAACTAGTTTGGTCTTTTTTAGAAAAAATGATAATTGATATTTTTGAAGGTGTTAGACTTCAGTTTTTGATTTTATGCAAAAAATAGGAAAAATATAAATTTGTATGTGTTTGTCTTCAATCACGGAGTTTTTCTAGAAAAACATGAAAAATGAAGTATTTTTCTCATTTTAGAGAACTATTTTGGTGTTTTTTAGAAAAAAAGATAATTGATATTTTTGAAGGTGTTAGACTTCAGTTTGTGATTTTATGCAAAAAATAGGAAAAATATAAATTTGTATGTGTTTGTCTTCAATCACGGAATTTTTTGAGAAAATTATGAAAAATGAAGTATTTTGCTCATTTTAGAGAACTAGTTTGGTCTTTTTTAGAAAAAATGATAATTGATATTTTTGAAGGTGTTAGACTTCAGTTTTTGATTTTATGCAAAAAATAGGAAAAATATAAATTTGTATGTGTTTGTCTTCAATCACGGAGTTTTTCTAGAAAAACATGAAAAATGAAGTATTTTGCTCATTTTAGAGAACTATTTTGGTCTTTTTTAGAAAAAATGATAATTGATATTTTTGAAGGTGTTAGACTTCAGTTTTTGATTTTGTGCAAAAAATTGGGAAAATAGAAATTTGTATGTGTTAGTCTTCAATCACGGAGTTTTTTGAGAAAAACATGAATATTGAAGTATTTTGCTCATTTTAGAGAACTATTTTGGTCCTTTTTAGAAAAAAATGATAATTGATATTTTTGAAGGTGTTAGACATCAGTTTTTGATTTTATGCAAAAAATTGGAAAAATAGAAATTTGTATGTATTAGTCTTCAAATCCGGAGTTTTTTGAGAAAAACATGAAAAATGAAGTACTTTGCTCATTTTAGAGAACTATTTTGGTCTTTTTTAGAAAAAAATGATAATTGATATTTTTGAAAGTGTTAGACTTCAGTTTTTGATTTTA
This sequence comes from Luzula sylvatica, assembly GCA_946800325.1. Classification (NCBI taxonomy): domain Eukaryota; kingdom Viridiplantae; phylum Streptophyta; class Magnoliopsida; order Poales; family Juncaceae; genus Luzula; species Luzula sylvatica. Next base: position 34,659,827 of record OX326959.1, on the reverse strand, counting down.
TGCAAAAAATAGGAAAAATACAAATTTGTATGTGTTAGTCTTCAATCCCGGAATTTTTTGAGACAAACATGAAAAATGAAGTATTTTGCTCATTTTAGAGAACTATTTTGGTCTTTTTTAAAAAAAATGATAATTGATATTTTTGAAGGTGTTAGACTTCAGTTTTTGATTTTGTGCAAAAAATTGGGAAAATATAAATTTGTATGTGTTAGTCTTCAATCGCGGAAGTTTTTGAGAAAAACATGAATAATGAAGTATTTTGATCATTTTAGAGAACTATTTTGGTCTTTTTTAGAAAAAATGATAATTGATATTTTTGAAAGTGTTAGACTTCAGTTTTTGATTTTATGCAAAAAATTTGAAAAATAGAAATTTGTATGTGTTAGTCTTCAATCCCGGAGTTTTTTGAGAAAAACATGAAAACTGAAGTATTTTGCTCATTTTAGAGAACTATTTTGGTCTTTTTTAGAAAAAATGATAATTGATATTTTTGAATGTGTTAGACTTCAGTTTTGGATTTTATGCAAAAAAATAGGAAAAATAGAAATTTGTATGTGTTAGTCTTCAATCCCGGAGTTTTTTGAGAAAAACATGAAAAACGAAGTATTTTGCTCATTTTAGAGAACTATTTTGCACTTTTTTAGAAAAAATGATAATTGATATTTTTGAAGGTGTTAGACTTCAATTTTTGATTTTTTACAAAAAATTGGGAAAATAGAAATTTGTATGTGTTAGTCTTCAATCACGGAATTTTTTGAGAAAAACATGAATAATGAAGTATTTTGATCATTTTAGAGAACTATTTTGGTCTTTTTTAGAAAAAATGATAATTGATATTTTTGAAGGTGTAAGACTTCAGTTTTTGATTTTATGGAAAAAATTGGAAAAATAGAAATTTGTATATGTTAGTCTTCAATCCCGGAGTTTTTTGAGAAAAACATGAAAAACGAAGTATTTTGCTCATTTTAGAGAACTATTTTGCACTTTTTTAGAAAAAATGATAATTGATATTTTTGAAGGTGTTAGACTTCAATTTTTGATTTTTTACAAAAAATTGGGAAAATAGAAATTTGTATGTGTTAGTCTTCAATCACGGAATTTTTTGAGAAAAACATGAATAATGAAGTATTTTGATCATTTTAGAGAACTATTTTGGTCTTTTTTAGAAAAAATGATAATTGATATTTTTGAAGGTGTAAGACTTCAGTTTTTGATTTTATGCAAAAAATTGGAAAAATAGAAATTTGTATATGTTAGTCTTCAATCCCGGAGTTTTTTGAGAAAAACATGAAAAATGAAGTATTTTGCTCATTTTAGAGAACTATTTTGGTCTTTTTTAGAAAAAATGATAATTGATATTTTTGAAGGTGTTAGACTTCAGTTTTGGATTTTATGCAAAAAATAGTAAAAATAGAAATTTGTATGTGTTAGTCTTCAATCCCGGAATTTTTTGAGAAAAACATGAAAAATGAAGTATTTTGCTCATTTTAGAGAACTATTTTGGTCTTTTTTAGAACAATTGATAATTGATATTTTTGAAGGTGTTAGACTTCAGTTTTTGATTTTTTGCAAAAAAATAGGAAAAATAGAAATTTGTATGTGTTAGTCTTCAATCACGAAGTTTTTTGAGAAAAACATGAAAAATGAAGTATTTTGCTCATTTTAGAGAACTATTTTGGACTCTTTTAGAAAAAATGATAATTGATATTTTTGAAGGTGGACTTCAGTTTTTGATTTTGTGTAAAAAATTGGGAAAATAGAAATTTGTATGTGTTAGTCTTCAATCACGGAATTTTTTGAGAAAAACATGAATAATGAAGTATTTTGATCATTTTAGAGAACTATTTTGGTCTTTTTTAGAAAAAATGATAATTGATATTTTTGAAGGTGTTAGACTTCAGTTTTTGATTTTATGCAAAAAATTGGAAAAATAGAAATTTGTATGTGTTAGTCTTCAATCCCGGAGTTTTTTGAGAAAAACATGAAAACTGAAGTATTTTGCTCATTTTAGAAAACTTTTTTGGACTCTTTTAGAAAAAATGATAATTGATATTTTTGAAGGTGTTAGACTTCAGTTTTTGATTTTGTGCAAAAAATTGGGAAAATAGAAATTTGTATGTGGTAGTCTTCAATCACGGAATTTTTTGAGAAAAACATGAATAATGAAGTATTTTGATCATTTTAGAGAACTATTTTGGTCTTTTTTAGAAAAAATGATAATTGATATTTTTGAAGGTGTTAGACTTCAGTTTTTGATTTTATGCAAAAAATTGGAAAAATAGAAATTTGTATGTGTTAGTCTTCAATCACGGAGTTTTTCGAGAAAAACATGAAAACTGAAGTATTTTGCTCATTTTAGAGAACTATTTTGGTCTTTTTTAGAACAATTGATAATTGATATTTTTGAAGGTGTTAAACTTCAGTTTTTGATTTTTTGCAAAAAATTGGAAAAATAGAAATTTGTATGTGTTAGTCTTCAATCACGAAGTTTTTTGAGAAAAACATGAAAACTGAAGTATTTTGCTCATTTTAGAGAACTATTTTGGTCTTTTTTAGAAAAAATGATAATTGATATTTTTGAAGGTGTTAGACTTCCGTTTTTGATTTTATGGAAAAAGTAGGAAAAATAGAAATTTGTATGTGTTAGTCTTCAATCCCGAAGTTTTTTGAGAAAAACATGAAAAATGAAGTATTTTGCTCATTTTTGAGAACTATTTTGGTCTTTTTTAGAAAAAATTATAATTGATATTTTTGAAGGTGTTAGACTTCAGTTTTTGATTTTTTGCAAAAAATTGAGAAAATAGAAATTTGTATGTGTTAGTCTTCAATCAAGGAACTTTTTGAGAAATACATGAATAATGAAGTATTTTGATCATTTTATAGAAATATTTTGGTCTTTTTTAGAAAAAATGATAATTGATATTTTTGAAGGTGTTAGACTTCAGTTTTTGATTTTATGCAAAAAATTGGAAAAATAGAAATTTGTATGTGTTAGTCTTAAATCCCGGAGTTTTTTGAGAAAAACATGAAAACTGAAGTATTTTGCTCATTTTAGAGAACTATTTTGGTCTTTTTTAGAAAAAATTATAATTGATATTTTTGAAGGTGTTAGACTTCAGTTTTTGATTTTATGGAAAAAGTAGGAAAAATAGAAATTTGTATGTGTTAGTCTTCAATCACGGAATTTTTTGAGAAAATTATGAAAAATGAAGTATTTTGCTCATTTTAGACAACTAGTTTGGTCTTTTTTAGAAAAAATGATAATTGATATTTTTGAAGGTGTTAGACTTCAGTTTTTGATTTTATGCAAAAAATAGGAAAAATATAAATTTGTATGTGTTTGTCTTCAATCACGGAGTTTTTCTAGAAAAACATGAAAAATGAAGTATTTTGCTCATTTTAGAGAACTATTTTGGTGTTTTTTAGAAAAAAAGATAATTGATATTTTTGAAGGTGTTAGACTTCAGTTTGTGATTTTTTGCAAAAAAATTTGGAAAATAGAAATTTGTATGTGTTAGTCTTCAATCACGGAGTTTTTTGAGAAAAACATGAATATTGAAGTATTTTGCTCATTTTAGAGAACTATTTTGGTCCTTTTTAGAAAAAATGATAATTGATATTTTTGAAGGTGTTAGACATCAGTTTTTGATTTTATGCAAAAAATTGGAAAAATAGAAATTTGTATGTATTAGTCTTCAAATCCGGAGTTTTTTGAGAAAAACATGAAAAATGAAGTACTTTGCTCATTTTAGAGAACTATTTTGGTCTTTTTTAGAAAAAAATGATAATTGATATTTTTGAAAGTGTTAGACTTCAGTTTTTGATTTTATGCAAAAAAATAGGAAAAATACAAATTTGTATGTGTTAGTCTTCAATCCCGGAATTTTTTGAGACAAACATGAAAAATGAAGTATTTTGCTCATTTTAGAGAACTATTTTGGTCTTTTTTAGAAAAAATGATAATTGATATTTTTGAAGGTGTTAGACTTCAGTTTTTGATTTTGTGCAAAAAATTGGGAAAATAGAAATTTGTATGTGTTAGTCTTCAATCACGGAAGTTTTTGAGAAAAACATGAATAATGAAGTATTTTGATCATTTTAGAGAACTATTTTGGTCTTTTTTAGAAAAAATGATAATTGATATTTTTGAAGGTGTTAGACTTCAGTTTTTGATTTTATGGAAAAAGTAGGAAAAATAGAAATTTGTATGTGTTAGTCTTCAATCCCGGAGTTTTTTGAGAAAAACATGAAAAACGAAGTATTTTGCTCATTTTAGAGAACTATTTTGCTCTTTTTTAGAAAAAATGATAATTGATATTTTTGAAGGTGTTAGACTTCAATTTTTGATTTTTTGCAAAAAATTGGGAAAATAGAAATTTGTATGTGTTAGTCTTCAATCACGGAATTTTTTGAGAAAAACATGAATAATGAAGTATTTTGATCATTTTAGAGAACTATTTTGGTCTTTTTTAGAAAAAATGATAATTGATATTTTTGAAGGTGTAAGACTTCAGTTTTTGATTTTATGCAAAAAATTGGAAAAATAGAAATTTGTATATGTTAGTCTTCAATCCCGGAGTTTTTTGAGAAAAACATGAAAAATGAAGTATTTTGCTCATTTTAGAGAACTATTTTGGTCTTTTTTAGAAAAAATGATAATTGATATTTTTGAAGGTGTTAGACTTCAGTTTTGGATTTTATGCAAAAAATAGTAAAAATAGAAATTTGTATGTGTTAGTCTTCAATCCCGGAATTTTTTGAGAAAAACATGAAAAATGAAGTATTTTGATCATTTTAGAGAACTATTTTGGTCTTTTTTAGAACAATTGATAATTGATATTTTTGAAGGTGTTAGACTTCAGTTTTTGATTTTTTGCAAAAAAATAGGAAAAATAGAAATTTGTATGTGTTAGTCTTCAATCACGGAGTTTTTTGAGAAAAACATGAATATTGAAGTATTTTGCTCATTTTAGAGAACTATTTTGGTCCTTTTTAGAAAAAATGATAATTGATATTTTTGAAGGTGTTAGACATCAGTTTTTGATTTTATGCAAAAAATTGGAAAAATAGAAATTTGTATGTATTAGTCTTCAAATCCGGAGTTTTTTGAGAAAAACATGAAAAATGAAGTACTTTGCTCATTTTAGAGAACTATTTTGGTCTTTTTTAGAAAAAAATGATAATTGATATTTTTGAAAGTGTTAGACTTCAGTTTTTGATTTTATGCAAAAAATAGGAAAAATACAAATTTGTATGTGTTAGTCTTCAATCCCGGAATTTTTTGAGACAAACATGAAAAATGAAGTATTTTGCTCATTTTAGAGAACTATTTTGGTCTTTTTTAGAAAAAATGATAATTGATATTTTTGAAGGTGTTAGACTTCAGTTTTTGATTTTGTGCAAAAAATTGGGAAAATAGAAATTTGTATGTGTTAGTCTTCAATCACGGAAGTTTTTGAGAAAAACATGAATAATGAAGTATTTTGATCATTTTAGAGAACTATTTTGGTCTTTTTTAGAAAAAATGATAATTGATATTTTTGAAGGTGTTAGACTTCAGTTTTTGATTTTATGGAAAAAGTAGGAAAAATAGAAATTTGTATGTGTTAGTCTTCAATCCCGGAGTTTTTTGAGAAAAACATGAAAAACGAAGTATTTTGCTCATTTTAGAGAACTATTTTGCTCTTTTTTAGAAAAAATGATAATTGATATTTTTGAAGGTGTTAGACTTCAATTTTTGATTTTTTGCAAAAAATTGGGAAAATAGAAATTTGTATGTGTTAGTCTTCAATCACGGAATTTTTTGAGAAAAACATGAATAATGAAGTATTTTGATCATTTTAGAGAACTATTTTGGTCTTTTTTAGAAAAAATGATAATTGATATTTTTGAAGGTGTAAGACTTCAGGTTTTGATTTTATGCAAAAAATTGGAAAAATAGAAATTTGTATATGTTAGTCTTCAATCCCGGAGTTTTTTGAGAAAAACATGAAAAATGAAGTATTTTGCTCATTTTAGAGAACTATTTTGGTCTTTTTTAGAAAAAATGATAATTGATATTTTTGAAGGTGTTAGACTTCAGTTTTGGATTTTATGCAAAAAATAGTAAAAATAGAAATTTGTATGTGTTAGTCTTCAATCCCGGAATTTTTTGAGAAAAACATGAAAAATGAAGTATTTTGATCATTTTAGAGAACTATTTTGGTCTTTTTTAGAACAATTGATAATTGATATTTTTGAAGGTGTTAGACTTCAGTTTTTGATTTTTTGCAAAAAAATAGGAAAAATAGAAATTTGTATGTGTTAGTCTTCAATCACGAAGTTTTTTGAGAAAAACATGAAAAATGAAGTATTTTGCTCATTTTAGAGAACTATTTTGGACTCTTTTAGAAAAAATGATAATTGATATTTTTGAAGGTGGACTTCAGTTTTTGATTTTGTGCAAAAAATTGGGAAAATATAAATTTGTATGTGTTAGTCTTCAATCACGGAATTTTTTGAGAAAAACATGAATAATGAAGTATTTTGATCATTTTAGAGAACTATTTTGGTCTTTTTTAGAAAAAATGATAATTGATATTTTTGAAGGTGTTAGACTTCAGTTTTTGATTTTATGCAAAAAATTGGAAAAATAGAAATTTGTATGTGTTAGTCTTCAATCCCGGAGTTTTTTGAGAAAAACATGAAAACTGAAGTATTTTGCTCATTTTAGAGAACTATTTTGGTCTTTTTTAGAAAAAATGATAATTGATATTTTTGAAAGTGTTAGACTTCAGTTATTGATTTTATGCAAAAAATAGGAAAAATACAAATTTGTATGTGTTAGTCTTCAATCCCGGAATTTTTTGAGGCAAACATGAAAAATGAAGTATTTTGCTCATTTTAGAGATATATTTGGTCTTTTTTAGAAAAAATGATAATTGCTATTTTTGAAGGTGTTAGACTTCAGTTTTTGATTTTATGGAAAAAGTAGCAAAAATAGAAATTTGTATGTGTTAGTCTTCAATCCCGGAGTTTTTTGAGAAAAACATGAAAGAAGTATTTTGCTCATTTTTGAGAACTATTTTGGTCTTTTTTAGAAAAAATGATAATTGATATTTTTGAAGGTGTTAGACTTCAGTTTTTGATTTTGTGCAAAAAATTGGGAAAATAGAAATTTGTATGTGTTAGTCTTCAATCACGGAAGTTTTTGAGAAAAACATGAATAATGAAGTATTTTGATCATTTTAGAGAACTATTTTGGTCTTTTTTAGAAAAAATGATAATTGATATTTTTGAAGGTGTTAGACTTCAGTTTTTGATTTTATGCAAAAAATTTGAAAAATAGAAATTTGTATGTGTTAGACTTCAATCCCGGAGTTTTTTGAGAAAAACATGAAAACTGAAGTATTTTGCTCATTTTAGAGAACTATTTTGGTCTTTTTTAGAAAAAATGATAATTGATATTTTTGAAAGTGTTAGACTTCAGTTTTTGATTTTATGCAAAAAATAGGAAAAATACAAATTTGTATGTGTTAGTCTTCAATCCCGGAATTTTTTGAGACAAACCTAAAAAATGAAGTATTTTGCTCATTTTAGAGATATATTTGGTCTTTTTTAGAAAAAATGATAATTGCTATTTTTGAAGGTGTTAGATTTCAGTTTTTGATTTTATGGAAAAAGTAGGAAAAATAGAAATTTGTATGTGTTAGTCTTCAATCCCGGAGTTTTTTGAGAAAAACATGAAAGAAGTATCTTGCTCATTTTTGAGAACTATTTTGGTCTTTTTTAGAAAAAATGATAATTGATATTTTTGAAGGTGTTAGACTTCAGTTTTAGATTTTGTGCAAAAAATTGGGAAAATAGAAATTTGTATGTGTTAGTCTTCAATCACGGAAGTTTTTGAGAAAAACATGAATAATGAAGTATTTTGATCATTTTAGAGAACTATTTTGGTCTTTTTTAGAAAAAATGATAATTGATATTTTTGAAGGTGTTAGACTTCAGTTTTTGATTTTATGCAAAAAATTTGAAAAATAGAAATTTGTATGTGTTAGTCTTCAATCCCGGAGTTTTTTGAGAAAAACATGAAAACTGAAGTATTTGCTCATTTTAGAGAACTATTTTGGTCTTTTTTAGAAAAAATGATAATTGATATTTTTGAAGGTGTTAGACTTCAGTTTTTTTATTTTATGGAAAAAGTAGGAAAAATAGAAATTTGTATGTGTTAGTCTTCAATCCCGGAGTTTTTTGAGAAAAACATGAAAAATGAAGTATTTTGCTCATTTTAGAGAACTATTTTGCACTTTTTTAGAAAAAATGATAATTGATATTTTTGAAGGTGTTAGACTTCAATTTTTGATTTTTTGCAAATAAATGGGAAAATAGAAATTTGTATGTGTTAGTCTTCAATCACGGAATTTTTTGAGAAAAACATGAATAATGAAGTATTTTGATCATTTTAGAGAACTATTTTGGTCTTTTTTAGAAAAAATGATAATTGATATTTTTGAAGGTGTAAGACTTCAGTTTTTGATTTTATGCAAAAAAATTGGAAAAATAGAAATTTGTATATGTTAGTCTTCAATCCCGGAGTTTTTTGAGAAAAACATGAAAAATGAAGTATTTTGCTCATTTTAGAGAACTTTTTTGGTCTTTTTTAGAAAAAATGATAATTGATATTTTTGAAGGTGTTAGACTTCAGTTTTGGATTTTATGCAAAAAATAGTAAAAATAGAAATTTGTATGTGTTAGTCTTCAATCCCGGAATTTTTTTAGAAAAACATGAAAAATGAAGTATTTTGCTCATTTTAGAGAACTATTTTGGTGTTTTTTAGAACAATTGATAATTGATATTTTTGAAGGTGTTAGACTTCAGTTTTTGATTTTTTGCAAAAAATAGGAAAAATAGAAATTTGTATGTGTTAGTCTTCAATGACGAAGTTTTTTGAGAAAAACATGAAAAATGAAGTATTTTGCTCACTTTAGAGAACTATTTTGGACTCCTTTAGAAAAAATGATAATTGATATTTTTGAAGGTGGACTTCAGTTTTTGATTTTGTGCAAAAAATTGGGAAAATAGAAATTTGTATGTGTTAGTCTTCAATCACGGAATTTTTTGAGAAAAACATGAATAATGAAGTATTTTGATCATTTTAGAGAACTATTTTGGTCTTTTTTAGAAAAAATGATAATTGATATTTTTGAAGGTGTTAGACTTCAGTTTTTGATTTTATGCAAAAAATTGGAAAAATAGAAATTTGTATGTGTTAGTCTTCAAAACCGGAGTTTTTTGAGAAAAACATGAAAACTGAAGTATTTTGCTCATTTTAGAGAACTATTTTGGTCTTTTTTAGAAAAAATGATAATTGATATTTTTGAAGGTGTTAGACTTCAGTTTTTGATTTTATGGAAAAAGTAGGAAAAATAGAAATTTGTTTGTGTTAGTCTTCAATCCCGGAGTTTTTTGAGAAAAACATGAAAAATGAAGTATTTTGCTCATTTTAGAGAACTATTTTTCTCTTTTTTAGAAAAAATGATAATTGATATTTTTGAAGGTGTTAGACTTCAATTTTTGATTTTTTGCAAAAAATTGGGAAAATAGAAATTTGTATGTGTTAGTGTTCAATCACGGAATTTTTTGAGAAAAACATGAATAATGAAGTATTTTGATCATTTTAGAGAACTATTTTGGTCTTTTTTAGAAAAAATGATAATTGATATTTTTGAAGGTGTTAGACTTCAGTTTTTTTATTTTATGCAAAAAATTGGAAAAATAGAAATTTGTATATGTTAGTCTAAAATCCCGTAGTTTTTTGAGAAAAACATGAAAAATGAAGTATTTTGCTCATTTTAGAGAACTATTTTGGTCTTTTTTAGAAAAAATGATAATTGATATTTTTGAGGGTGTTAGACTTCAGTTTTGGATTTTATGCAAAAAATAGTAAAAATAGAAATTTGTATGTGTTATTCTTCAATCCCGGAATTTTTTGAGAAAAACATGAAAAATGAAGTATTTTGCTCATTTTAGATAACTATTTTGGTCTTTTTTAGAACAATAGATAATTGATATTTTTGAAGGTGTTAGACTTCAATTTTTGATTTTTTGCAAAAAATAGGAAAAATAGAAATTTGTATGTGTTAGTCTTCAATCACGAAGTTTTTTGAGAAAAACATGAAAAATGAAGTATTTTTCTCATTTTAGAGAACTATTTTGGACTCTTTTAGAAAAAATGATAATTGATATTTTTTAAGGTGTTAGACTTCAGTTTTTGATTTTTTGCAAAAAAATGGAAAAATTGAAATTTGTATGTGTTAGTCTTCAATCACGGAATGTTTTGAGAAAATCATGAAAAATGAAGTATTTTGCTCATTTTAGAGAACTATTTTGGTCTTTTTTAGAAAACATGATAATGGATATTTTTGAAGGTGTTAGACTTCAGTTTTTGATTTTATGCAAAAAATAGGAAAAATAGAAATTTGTATGTGTTAGTCTTCAATCCCGGAGTTTTTTGACAAAATCATGAAAAATAAAGTATTTTGCTCATTTTAGAGAACTATTTTGGTCTTTTTAAGAAAAAATGATTATTGATATTTTTTTAGGTGTTAGACTTTAGTTTTTGATTTTATGGAAAAAGTAGGAAAAATAGAAATTTGTATGTGTTAGTCTTCAATCCCGGAGTTTTTTGAGAAAAACATGAAAAATAAAGTATTTTGCTCATTTTTGAGAACTATTTTGGTCTTTTTTAGAAAAAATTATAATTGATATTTTTTAAGGTGTTAGACTTCAGTTTTTGATTTTCTGGAAAAAGTAGGAAAAATAGAAATTTGTATGTGTTAGTCTTCAATCCCGGAGTTTTTTGAGAAAAACATGAAAAATGAAGTATTTTGCTCATTTTTGAGAACTATTTTGGTCTTTTTTAGAAAAAATTATAATTGATATTTTTGAAGGTGTTAGACTTCAGTTTTTGATTTTTTGCAAAAAATTGGGAAAATAGAAATTTGTATGTGTTAGTCTTAAATCCCGGAGTTTTTTGAGAAAAACATGAAAACTGAAGTATTTTGCTCATTTTAGAGAACTAATTTGGTCTTATTTAGAAAAAATGATAATTGATATTTTTGAAGGTGTTAGACTTCAGTTTTTGATTTTATGTAAAAAGTAGGAAAAATCGAAATTTGTATGTGTTAGTCTTCAATCACGGAATTTTTTGGGAAAATCATGAAAAATGAAGTATTTTGTTCATTTTAGACAACTATTTTTGTCTTTTTTGGAAAAAATGATAATTGATATTTTTGAAGGTGTTAGACTTCAGTTTTTGATTTTGTGCAAAAAATTGGGAAAATAGAAATTTGTATGTGTTAGTTTTCAATCACGGAATTTTTTGAGAAAAACATGAATAATGAAGTATTTTGATCATTTTAGAGAACTATTTTTGTCTTTTTTAGAAAAAGTGATAATTGATATTTTTGAAGGTGTTAGACTTCAGTTTTTGATTTTATGCAAAAAATTGGAAAAATAGAAATTTGTATGTGTTAGTGTTCAATCCCGGAGTATTTTGAGAAAAACATGAAAGAAGTATTTTGCTCATTTTAGAGAACTATTTTGGTCTTTTTTAGAAAAAATGATAATTGATATTTTTGAAGGTGTTAGACTTCAGTTTTTGATTTTGTGCAAAAAATTGGAAAAATTGTAATTTGTATGTGTTAGTCTTCAATCACGGAATTTTTTGAGAAAATCATGAAAAATGAAGTATTTTGCTCATTTTAGAGAACTAGTTTGGTCTGTTTTAGAAAAAATGATAATTGATATTTTTGAAGGTGTTAGACTTCAGTTTTTGATTTTATGCAAAAAATAGGAAAAATAGAAATTTGTATGTGTTAGTCTTCAATCACGGAGTTTTTCGAGAAAAACATGAAAAATGAAGTATTTTGCTCATTTTAGAGAACTATTTTGGTGTTTTTTAGAAAAAATGATAATTGATATTTTTGAAGGTGTTAGACTTCAGTTTGTGATTTTTTGCAAAAAAATTGGGAAAATACAAATTTGTATGTGTTAGTCTTCAATCACGGAATTTTTTGAGAAAAAAGTGAATATTGAAGTAGTTTGCTCATTTTACAGAACTATTTTGGTCTTTTCTAGAAAAAATGATAATTGATATTTTTGAAGGTGTTAGACATCAGTTTTTGATTTTATGCAAAAAATTGGAAAAATAGAAATTTGTATGTGTTAGTCTTCAATCCCGGAGTTTTTCGAGAAAAACATGAAAAATGAAGTATTTTGCTCATTTTAGAGAACTATATTGGTCTTTTTTAGAAAAAAAGATAATTCATATTTTTGAAGGTATTAGACTTCAGTTTTTGATTTTTTGCAAAAAAAATTGGGAAAATAGAAATTTGTATGTGTTAGTCTTCAATCACGGAATTTTTTGAGAAAAACATGAATATTGAAGTATTTTTCTCATTTTAGAGAACTATTTTGGTCTTTTTTAGAGAAAATGATAATTGATATTTTTGAAGGTGTTAGACATCAGTTTTTGATTTTATGCAAAAAATTGGAAAAATAGAAATTTGTATGTGTTAGTCTTCAATCCCGGAGTTTTTTGAGAAAAACATGAAAAATGAAGTATTTTGCTCATTTTAGAGAACTATTTTGGTCTTTTTTGGAAAAAAATGATAATTGATATTTTTGAAAGTGTTAGACTTCAGTTTTTGATTTTATGCAAAAAATAGGAAAAATAGAAATTTGTATGTGTTAGTCTTCAATCCCGGAATTTTTTGAGACAAACATGACAAATGAAGTATTTTGCTCATTGTAGAGATATATTTTGGTCTTTTTTAGAAAAAATGATAATTGATATTTTTGAAGGTGTTAGACTTCAGTTTTTGATTTGATGGAAAAAGTAGGAAAAATAGAAATTTGTATGTGTTAGTCTTCAATCCCGGAGTTTTTTGAGAAAAACATGAAAGAAGTATTTTGCGCATTTTAGAGAACTATTTTGGTCTTTTTTAGAAAAAATGATAATTGATATTTTTGAAGGTGTTAGACTTCTGTTTTTGATTTTGTGCAAAAAATTGGAAAAATTGTAATTTGTATGTGTTAGTCCTCAATCACGGAATTTTTTGAGAAAATCATGAAAAATGAAGTATTTTGCTCATTTTAGAGAACTAGTTTGGTCTTTTTTAGAAAAAATGATAATTGATATTTTTGAAGGTGTTAGACTTCAGTTTTTGATTTTATGCAAAAAATAGGAAAAATAGATATTTGTATGTGCTAGTCTTCAATCACGGAGTTTTTCGAGAAAAACATGAAAAATGAAGTATTTTGCTCATTTTAGAGAACTATTTTGGTGTTTTTTAGAAAAAATGATAATTGATATTTTTGAAGGTGTTAGACTTCAGTTTGTGATTTTTTGCAAAAAAAAATTGGGAAAATAGAAATTTGTATGTGTTAGTCTTCAATCACGGAATTTTTTGAGAAAAAAGTGAATATTGAAGTATTTTGCTCATTTTAGAGAACTATTTTGGTCTTTTTTAGAAAAAATGATAATTGATATTTTTGAAGGTGTTAGACATCAGTTTTTGATTTTATGCAAAAAATTGGAAAAATAGAAATTTGTATGTGTTAGTCTTCAATCCCGGAGTTTTTTGAGAAAAACATGAAAAATGAAGTATTTTGGTCATTTTAGAGAACTATTTTGGTCTTTTTTAGAAAAAAAGATAATTGACATTTTTGAAGGTGTTAGACTTCAGTTTTTGATTTTATGCAAAAAATAGGAAGAATAGAAATTTGTATGTGTTCGTCTTCAATCCCGGAATTTTATAAGAAAATCATGAAAAATGAAGTATTTTGCTCATTTTAGACAACTATTTTGGTCTTTTTTAGAAAAAATGATAATTGATATTTTTGAAGGTGTTAGACTTCAGTTTTTGATTTTATGCAAAAAATAGGAAGAATAGAAATTTGTATGTGTTCGTCTTCAATCCCGGAATTTTATAAGAAAATCATAAAAAAATGAAGTATTTTGCTCATTTTAGACAACTATTTTGGTCTTTTTTAGAAAAAATGATAATTGATATTTTTGAAGGTGTTAGACTTCAGTTTTTGATTTTTTGCAAAAAATAGGAAAAATAGAAATTTGTATGTGTTAGTCTTCAATCACGAAGTTTTTTGAGAAAAACAAGAAAAATAAAGTATTTTTCTCATTTTATAGAATTATTTTGGACTCTTTTAGAAAAAATAATAATTGATATTTTTGAGAAAAACATGAAAAATGAAGTATTTTGCTCATTATAGAGAACTATTTTGGTCTTTTTTAGAAAAAATGATAATTGATATCTTTGAAGGTGTTAGACTTCAGTTTTTTATTTTTTGCAAAAAATTGGAAAAATAGAAATTTGTATGTGTTAGTCTTCAATCCCGGAATTTTTTGAGAAAATCATAAAAAATAAAGTATTTTGCTCATTTTAGACAACTATTTTGGTCTTTTTTAGAAAAAATGATAATTGATATTTTTGAAGGTGTTAGACTTCATTATTTGATTTTTTGCAAAAAATAGGAAAAATAGAAATTTGTATGTGTTAGTCTTCAATCACGAAGTTTTTTGAGAAAAACATGAAAAATGAAGTATTTTTCTCATTTTAGAGAATTATTTTGGACTCTTTTAGAAAAAATGATAATTGATATTTTTGAAGGTGTTAGACTTCAGTTTTTGATTTTTTGCAAAATATTGGAAAAATAGAAATTTGTATGTGTTAGTCTTCAATCACGGAATTTTTTGAGAATAACATGAAAAATGAAGTATTTTGCTCATTTTAGAGAATTATTTTGGACTCTTTTAGAAAAAATAATAATTGATATTTTTGAGAAAAACATGAAAAATGAAGTATTTCGCTCATTATAGAGAACTATTTTGGTCTTTTTTAGAAAAAATGATAATTGATATTTTTGAAGGTGTTAGACTTCAGTTTTTGATTTTATGCAAAAAATTGGAAAAATAGAAATTTGTATGTGTTAGTCTTCAATCCCGGAGTTTTTTGAGAAAAACATGAAAAATGAAGTATTTTGCTCATTTTAGAGAACTATTTTCGTCTTTTTTAGAAAAAATGAAAATTGATATTTTTGAAGGTGTTAGACTTCAGTTTTTGATTTTATGCAAAAAATAGGAAAAATAGAAATTTGTATGTGTTAGTCTTCAATCCCGGAATTTTTTGAGAAAAACATGAAAAATGAAGTATTTTGCTCATTTTAGAGAACTATTTTGGTCTTTTTTAGAACAAATGATAATTGATATTTTTGAAGGTGTTAGACTTCAGTTTTTGATTTTATGCAAAAAATTGGAAAAATAGAAATTTGTATGTGTTAGTCTTCAATCCCGGAGTTTTTTGAGAAAAACATGAAAAGTGAAGTATTTTGCTCATTTTAGAGAACTATTTTGGACTCTTTTAGAAAAAATGATAATTGATATTTTTGAAGGTGTTAGACTTCAGTTTTTGATTTTGTGCAAAAAATTGGGAAAATAGAAATTTGTATGTGTTAGTCTTCAATCACGGAATTTTTTGAGAAAAACATGAATAATGAAGTATTTTGATCATTTTAGAGAACTATTTTGGTCTTTTTTAGAACAAATGATAATTGATATTTTTGAAGGTGTTAGACTTCAGTTTTTGATTTTATGCAAAAAATTGGAAAAATAGAAATTTGTATGTGTTAGTTTTCAATCCCGGAGTTTTTTGAGAAAAACATGAAAAATGAAGTATTTTGCTCATTTTAGAGAACTATTTTCGTCTTTTTTAGAAAAAATGAAAATTGATATTTTTGAAGGTGTTAGACTTCAGTTTTTGATTTTATGCAAAAAAATAGGAAAAATAGAAATTTGTATGTGTTAGTCTTCAATCCCGGAATTTTTTGAGAAAAACATGAAAAATGAAGTATTTTACTCATTTTAGAGAACTATTTTGGTCTTTTTTAGAAAAAATGATAATTGATATTTTTGAAGGTGTTAGACTTCAGTTTTTGATTTTATGCAAAAAATTGGAAAAATAGAAATTTGTATGTGTTAGTCTTCAATCCCGGAGTTTTTTGAGAAAAACATGAAAACTGAAGTATTTTGCTCATTTTAGAGAACTATTTTGGTCTTTTTTAGAACAATTGATAATTGATATTTTTGAAGGTGTTAGACTTCAGTTTTTGATTTTATGGAAAAAGTAGGAAAAATAGAAATTTGTATGTGTTAGTCTTCAATCCCGGAGTTTTTTGAGAAAAACATGAAAAATGAAGTATTTTGCTCATTTTTGAGAACTATTTTGGTCTTTTTTAGAAAAAATGATAATTGATATTTTTGAAGGTGTTAGACTTCAGTTTTTGATTTTATGGAAAAAGTAGGAAAAATAGAAATTTGTATGTGTTAGTCTTCAATCACGGAATTTTTTGAGAAAATCATGGAAAATGAAGTATTTTGCTCATTTTAGAGAACTACTTTGGTCTTTTTTAGAAAAAATGATAATTGATATTTTTGAAGGTGTTAGACTTCAGTTTTTGATTTTATGCAAAAAATAGGAAAAATAGAAATTTGTATGTGTTAGTCTTCAATCCCGGAATTTTTTGAGACAAACATGAAAAATGAAGTATTTTGCTCATTTTAGAGATATATTTTGGTCTTTTTTTGAAAAAATGATAATTGATATTTTTGAAGGTGTTAGACTTCAGTTTTTGATTTGATGGAAAAAGTAGGAAAAATAGAAATTTGTATGTGTTAGTCTTCAATCCCGGAGTTTTTTGAGAAAAACATGAAAGAAGTATTTTGCGCATTTTAGAGAACTATTTTGGTCTTTTTTAGAAAAAATGATAATTGATATTTTTGAAGGTGTTAGACTTCTGTTTTTGATTTTGTGCAAAAAATTGGAAAAATTGTAATTTGTATGTGTTAGTCTTCAATCACAGAATTTTTTGAGAAAATCATGAAAAATGAAGTATTTTGCTCATTTTAGAGAACTAGTTTGGTCTTTTTTAGAAAAAATGATAATTGATATTTTTGAAGGTGTTAGACTTCAGTTTTTGATTTTATGCAAAAAATAGGAAAAATAGATATTTGTATGTGTTAGTCTTCAATCACGGAGTTTTTCGAGAAAAACATGAAAAATGAAGTATTTTGCTCATTTTAGAGAACTATTTTGGTGTTTTTTAGAAAAAATGATAATTGATATTTTTGAAGGTGTTAGACTTCAGTTTGTGATTTTTTGCAAAAAAAATTGGGAAAATAGAAATTTGTATGTGTTAGTCTTCAATCACGGAATTTTTTGAGAAAAAAGTGAATATTGAAGTATTTTGCTCATTTTAGAGAACTATTTTGGTCTTTTTTAGAAAAAATGATAATTGATATTTTTGAAGGTGTTAGACATCAGTTTTTGATTTTATTCAAAAAATTGGAAAAATAGAAATTTGTATGTGTTAGTCTTCAATCCCGGAGTTTTTTGAGAAAAACATGAAAAATGAAGTATTTTGCTCATTTTAGAGAACTATTTTGGTCTTTTTTAGAAAAAAAGATAATTGACATTTTTGAAGGTGTTAGACTTCAGTTTTTGATTTTATGCAAAAAATAGGAAGAATAGAAATTTGTATGTGTTCGTCTTCAATCCCGGAATTTTATAAGAAAATCATGAAAAATGAAGTATTTTGTTCATTTTAGACAACTATTTTGGTCTTTTTTAGAAAAAATGATAATTGATATTTTTGAAGGTGTTAGACTTCAGTTTTTGATTTTATGCAAAAAATAGGAAGAATAGAAATTTGTATGTGTTCGTCTTCAATCCCGGAATTTTATAAGAAAATCATGAAAAATGAAGTATTTTGCTCATTTTAGACAACTATTTTTGTCTTTTTTAGAAAAAATGATAATTTATATTTTTGAAGGTGTTAGACTTCAGTTTTTGATTTTTTGCAAAAAATAGGAAAAATAGAAATTTGTATGTGTTAGTCTTCAATCACGAAGTTTTTTGAGAAAAACAAGAAAAATGAAGTATTTTTCTCATTTTAGAGAATTATTTTGGACTCTTTTAGAAAAAATAATAATTGATATTTTTGAGAAAAACATGAAAAATGAAGTATTTTGCTCATTATAGAGAACTATTTTGGTCTTTTTTAGAAAAAATGATAATTGATATCTTTGAAGGTGTTAGACTACAGTTTTTTATTTTTTGCAAAAAATTGGAAAAATAGAAATTTGTATGTGTTAGTCTTCAATCTCGGAATTTTTTGAGAAAATCATGAAAAATAAAGTATTTTGCTCATTTTAGACAACTATTTTGGTCTTTTTTAGAAAAAATGAAAATTGATATTTTTGAAGGTGTTAGACTTCCGTTTTTGATTTTATGCAAAAAATTTTAAAAATAGAAATTTGTATGTGTTAGTCTTCAATCCCGGAATTTTTTGAGAAAAACATGAAAACTGAAGTATTTTGCTCATTTTAGAGAACTATTTTGGTCTTTTTTAGAACAAATGATAATTGATATTTTTGAAGGTGTTAGACTTCAGTTTTTTATTTTATGGAAAAAGTAGGAAAAATAGAAATTTGTATGTGTTAGTCTTCAATCCCGGAGTTTTTTGAGAAAAACATGAAAAATGAAGTATTTTGCTCATTTTTGAGAACTATTTTGGACTCATTTAGAAAAAATGATAATTGATATTTTTGAAGGTGTTAGACTTGAGTTTTTGATTTTGTGCAAAAAATTTGGAAAAAAGAAATTTGTATGTGTTAGTCTTCAATCACGGAATTTTTTGAGAAAAACATGAATAATGAAGTATTTTGATCATTTTAGAGAACTATTTTGGTCTTTTTTAGAACAAATGATAATTGATATTTTTGAAGGTGTTAGACTTCAGTTTTTGATTTTATGCAAAAAATTGGAAAAATAGAAATTTGTATGTGTTAGTCTTCAATTCCGGAGTTTTTTGAAAAAACATGAAAAATGAAGTATTTTGCTCATTTTAGAGAACTATTTTCGTCTTTTTTAGAAAAAAAGAAAATTGATATTTTTGAAGGTGTTAGACTTCAGTTTTTGATTTTATGCAAAAAATAGGAAAAATAGAAATTTGTATGTGTTAGTCTTCAATCCCGGAATTTTTTGAGAAAAACATGAAAAATGAAGTATTTTGCTCATTTTAGAGAACTATTTTGGTCTTTTTTAGAAAAAATGATAATTGATATTTTTGAAGGTGTTAGACTTCAGTTTTTGATTTGATGGAAAAAGTAGGAAAAATAGAAATTTGTATGTGTTAGTCTTCAATCCCGGAGTTTTTTGAGAAAAACATGAAAGAAGTATTTTGCGCATTTTAGAGAACTATTTTGGTCTTTTTTAGAAAAAATGATAATTGATATTTTTGAAGGTGTTAGACTTCTGTTTTTGATTTTGTGCAAAAAATTGGAAAAATTGTAATTTGTATGTGTTAGTCTTCAATCACGGAATTTTTTGAGAAAATCATGAAAAATGAAGTATTTTGCTCATTTTAGAGAACTAGTTTGGTCTTTTTTAGAAAAAATGATAATTGATATTTTTGAAGGTGTTAGACTTCAGTTTTTGATTTTGTGCAAAAAATTGGGAAAATAGAAATTTGTATGTGGTAGTCTTCAATCACGGAATTTTACGAGAAAAACATGAAAAATGAAGTATTTTGCTCATTTTAGAGAACTATTTTGGTGTTTTTTAGAAAAAATGATAATTGATATTTTTGAAGGTGTTAGACTTCAGTTTGTGATTTTTTGCAAAAAAAATTGGGAAAATAGAAATTTGTATGTGTTAGTCTTCAATCACGGAATTTTTTGAGACAAAAGTGAATATTGAAGTATTTTGCTCATTTTAGAGAAGTATTTTGGTCTTTTTTAGAAAAAATGATAATTGATATTTTTGAAGGTGTTAGACATCAGTTTTTTATTTTATGCAAAAAATTGGAAAAATAGAAATTTGTATGTGTTAGTCTTCAATCCCGGAGTTTTTTGAGAAAAACATGAAAGAAGTATTTTGCGCATTTTAGAGAACTATTTTGGTCTTTTTTAGAAAAAATGATAATTGATATTTTTGAAGGTGTTAGACTTCTGTTTTTGATTTTGTGCAAAAAATTGGAAAAATTGTAATTTGTATGTGTTAGTCTTCAATCACGGAATTTTTTGAGAAAATCATGAAAAATGAAGTATTTTGCTCATTTTAGAGAACTAGTTTGGTCTTTTTTAGAAAAAATGATAATTGATATTTTTGAAGGTGTTAGACTTCAGTTTGTGATTTTTTGCAAAAAAAATTGGGAAAATAGAAATTTGTATGTGTTAGTCTTCAATCACGGAATTTTTTGAGAAAAAAGTGAATATTGAAGTATTTTGCTCATTTTAGAGAACTATTTTGGTCTTTTTTAGAAAAAATGATAATTGATATTTTTGAAGGTGTTAGACATCAGTTTTTGATTTTATGCAAAAAAATTGGAAAAATAGAAATTTGTATGTGTTAGTCTTCAATCCCGGAGTTTTTTGAGAAAAACATGAAAAATGAAGTATTTTGCTCATTTTAGAGAACTTTTTTGGTCTTTTTTAGAAAAAAAGATAATTGACATTTTTGAAGGTGTTAGACTTCAGTTTTTGATTTTATGCAAAAAATAGGAAGAATAGAAATTTGTATGTGTTCGTCTTCAATCCCGGAATTTTATAAGAAAATCATGAAAAATGAAGTATTTTGTTCATTTTAGACAACTATTTTGGTCTTTTTTAGAAAAAATGATAATTGATATTTTTGAAGGTGTTAGACTTCAGTTTTTGATTTTTTGCAAAAAATAGGAAAAATAGAAATTTGTATGTGTTAGTCTTCAATCACGAAGTTTTTTGAGAAAAACAAGAAAAATGAAGTATTTTTCTCATTTTAGAGAATTATTTTGGACTCTTTTAGAAAAAATAATAATTGATATTTTTGAGAAAAACATGAAAAATGAAGTATTTTGCTCATTATAGAGAACTATTTTGGTCTTTTTTAGAAAAAATGATAATTGATATCTTTGAAGGTGTTAGACTTCAGTTTTTTATTTTTTGCAAAAAATTGGAAAAATAGAAATTTGTATGTGTTAGTCTTCAATCCGGGAATTTTTTGAGAAAATCATAAAAAATAAAGTATTTTGCTCATTTTAGACAACTATTTTGGTCTTTTTTAGAAAAAATGATAATTGATATTTTTGAAGGTGTTAGACTTCATTATTTGATTTTTTGCAAAAAATAGGAAAAATAGAAATTTGTATGTGTTAGTCTTCAATCACGAAGTTTTTTGAGAAAAACATGAAAAATGAAGTATTTTTCTCATTTTAGAGAATTATTTTGGACTCTTTTAGAAAAAATGAAAATTGATATTTTTGAAGGTGTTAGACTTCAGTTTTTGATTTTTTGCAAAATATTGGAAAAATAGAAATTTGTATGTGTTAGTCTTCAATCACGGAATTTTTTGAGAATAACATGAAAAATGAAGTATTTTGCTCATTTTAGAGAATTATTTTGGACTCTTTTAGAAAAAATAATAATTGATATTTTTGAGAAAAACATGAAAAATGAAGTATTTTGCTCATTATAGAGAACTATTTTGGTCTTTTTTAGAAAAAATGATAATTGATATTTTTGAAGGTGTTAGACTTCAGTTATTGATTTTATGCAAAAAATTGGAAAAATAGAAATTTGTATGTGTTAGTCTTCAATCCCGGAGTTTTTTGAGAAAAACATGAAAAATGAAGTATTTTGCTCATTTTAGAGAACTATTTTCGTCTTTTTTAGAAAAAATGAAAATTGATATTTTTGAAGGTGTTAGACTTCAGTTTTTGATTTTATGCAAAAAATTGGAAAAATAGAAATTTGTATGTGTTAGTCTTCAATCCCGGAGTTTTTTGAGAAAAACATGAAAACTGAAGTATTTTGCACATTTTAGAGAACTATTTTGGACTCTTTTAGAAAAAATGATAATTGATATTTTTGAAGGTGTTAGACTTCAGTTTTTGATTTTGTGCAAAAAATTGGGAAAATAGAAATTTGTATGTGTTAGTCTTCAATCACGGAATTTTTTGAGAAAAACATGAATAATGAAGTATTTTGATCATTTTAGAGAACTATTTTGGTCTTTTTTAGAACAAATGATAATTGATATTTTTGAAGGTGTTAGACTTCAGTTTTTGATTTTATGCAAAAAATTGGAAAAATAGAAATTTGTATGTGTTAGTCTTCAATCCCGGAGTTTTTTGAGAAAAACATGAAAAATGAAGTATTTTGCTCATTTTAGAGAACTATTTTCGTCTTTTTTAGAAAAAATGAAAATTGATATTTTTGAAGGTGTTAGACTTCAGTTTTTGATTTTATGCAAAAAATAGGAAAAATAGAAATTTGTATGTGTTAGTCTTCAATCCCGGAATTTTTTGAGAAAAACATGAAAAATGAAGTATTTTGCTCATTTTAGAGAACTATTTTGGTCTTTTTTAGAAAAAATGATAATTGATATTTTTGAAGGTGTTAGACTTCAGTTTTTGATTTGATGGAAAAAGTAGGAAAAATAGAAATTTGTATGTGTTAGTCTTCAATCCCGGAGTTTTTTGAGAAAGACATGAAAGAAGTATTTTGCGCATTTTAGAGAACTATTTTGGTCTTTTTTAGAAAAAATGATAATTGATATTTTTGAAGGTGTTAGACTTCTGTTTTTGATTTTGTGCAAAAAATTGGAAAAATTGTAATTTGTATGTGTTAGTCTTCAATCACGGAATTTTTTGAGAAAATCATGAAAAATGAAGTATTTTGCTCATTTTAGAGAACTAGTTTGGTCTTTTTTAGAAAAAATGATAATTGATATTTTTGAAGGTGTTAGGCTTCAGTTTTTGATTTTGTGCAAAAAATTGGGAAAATAGAAATTTGTATGTGGTAGTCTTCAATCACGGAATTTTACGAGAAAAACATGAAAAATGAAGTATTTTGCTCAGTTTAGAGAACTATTTTGGTGTTTTTTAGAAAAAATGATAATTGATATTTTTGAAGGTGTTAGACTTCATTTTGTGATTTTTTGCAAAAAAAATTGGGAAAATAGAAATTTGTATGTGTTAGTCTTCAATCACGGAATTTTTTGAGACAAAAGTGAATATTGAAGTATTTTGCTCATTTTAGAGAAGTATTTTGGTCTTTTTTAGAAAAAATGATAATTGATATTTTTGAAGGTGTTAGACATCAGTTTTTTATTTTATGCAAAAAATTGGAAAAATAGAAATTTGTATGTGTTAGTCTTCAATCCCGGAGTTTTTTGAGAAAAACATGAAAGAAGTATTTTGCGCATTTTAGAGAACTATTTTGGTCTTTTTTAGAAAAAATGATAATTGATATTTTTGAAGGTGTTAGACTTCTGTTTTTGATTTTGTGCGAAAAATTGGAAAAATTGTAATTTGTATGTGTTAGTCTTCAATCACGGAATTTTTTGAGAAAATCATGAAAAATGAAGTATTTTGCTCATTTTAGAGAACTAGTTTGGTCTTTTTTAGAAAAAATGATAATTGATATTTTTGAAGGTGTTAGACTTCAGTTTTTGATTTTATGCAAAAAATAGGAAAAATACATATTTGTATGTGTTAGTCTTCAATCTCGGAGTTTTTCGAGAAAAACATGAAAAATGAAGTATTTTGCTCATTTTAGAGAACTATTTTGGTGTTTTTTAGAAAAAATGATAATTGATATTTTTGAAGGTGTTAGACTTCAGTTTGTGATTTTTTGCAAAAAAAATTGGGAAAATAGAAATTTGTATGTGTTAGTCTTCAATCACGGAATTTTTTGAGACAAAAGTGAATATTGAAGTATTTTGCTCATTTTAGAGAAGTATTTTGGTCTTTTTTAGAAAAAATGATAATTGATATTTTTGAAGGTGTTAGACATCAGTTTTTTATTTTATGCAAAAAATTGGAAAAATAGAAATTTGTATGTGTTAGTCTTCAATCCCGGAGTTTTTTGAGAAAAACATGAAAGAAGTATTTTGCGCATTTTAGAGAACTATTTTGGTCTTTTTTAGAAAAAATGATAATTGATATTTTTGAAGGTGTTAGACTTCTGTTTTTGATTTTGTGCAAAAAATTGGAAAAATTTTAATTTGTATGTGTTAGTCTTCAATCACGGAATTTTTTGAGAAAATCATGAAAAATGAAGTATTTTGCTCATTTTAGAGAACTAGTTTGGTCTTTTTTAGAAAAAATGATAATTGATATTTTTGAAGGTGTTAGACTTCAGTTTGTGATTTTTTGCAAAAAAAATTGGGAAAATAGAAATTTGTATGTGTTAGTCTTCAATCACGGAATTTTTTGAGAAAAAAGTGAATATTGAAGTATTTTGCTCATTTTAGAGAACTATTTTGGTCTTTTTTAGAAAAAATGATAATTGATATTTTTGAAGGTGTTAGACATCAGTTTTTGATTTTATGCAAAAAAATTGGAAAAATAGAAATTTGTATGTGTTAGTCTTCAATCCCGGAGTTTTTTGAGAAAAACATGAAAAATGAAGTATTTTGCTCATTTTAGAGAACTATTTTGGTCTTTTTTAGAAAAAAAGATAATTGACATTTTTGAAGGTGTTAGACTTCAGTTTTTGATTTTATGCAAAAAATAGGAAGAATAGAAATTTGTATGTGTTCGTCTTCAATCCCGGAATTTTATAAGAAAATCATGAAAAATGAAGTATTTTGTTCATTTTAGACAACTATTTTGGTCTTTTTTAGAAAAAATGATAATTGATATTTTTGAAGGTG
This sequence comes from Luzula sylvatica, assembly GCA_946800325.1. Taxonomy (NCBI): domain Eukaryota; kingdom Viridiplantae; phylum Streptophyta; class Magnoliopsida; order Poales; family Juncaceae; genus Luzula; species Luzula sylvatica. The sequence continues at coordinate 34,635,074 of OX326959.1, read as the reverse complement.
TTAGACTTCAGTTGTTGATTTTATGCAAAAAATAGGAAGAATAGAAATTTGTATGTGTTCGTCTGCAATCCCGGAATTTTATAAGAAAATCATGAAAAATGAAGTATTTTGCTCATTTTAGACAACTATTTTTGTCTTTTTTAGAAAAAATGATAATTGATATTTTTGAAGGTGTTAGACTTCAGTTTTTGATTTTTTGCAAAAAATAGGAAAAATAGAAATTTGTATGTGTTAGTCTTCAATCACGAAGTTTTTTGAGAAAAACAAGAAAAATGAAGTATTTTTCTCATTTTAGAGAATTATTTTGGACTCTTTTAGAAAAAATAATAATTGATATTTTTGAGAAAAACATGAAAAATGAAGTATTTTGCTCATTATAGAGAACTATTTTGGTCTTTTTTAGAAAAAATGATAATTGATATCTTTGAAGGTGTTAGACTTCAGTTTTTTATTTTTTGCAAAAAATTGGAAAAATAGAAATTTGTATGTGTTAGTCTTCAATCCGGGAATTTTTTGAGAAAATCATAAAAAATAAAGTATTTTGCTCATTTTAGACAACTATTTTGGTCTTTTTTAGAAAAAATGATAATTGATATTTTTGAAGGTGTTAGACTTCATTATTTGATTTTTTGCAAAAAATAGGAAAAATAGAAATTTGTATGTGTTAGTCTTCAATCACGAAGTTTTTTGAGAAAAACATGAAAAATGAAGTATTTTTCTCATTTTAGAGAATTATTTTGGACTCTTTTAGAAAAAATGAAAATTGATATTTTTGAAGGTGTTAAACTTCAGTTTTTGATTTTTTGCAAAATATTGGAAAAATAGAAATTTGTATGTGTTAGTCTTCAATCACGGAATTTTTTGAGAATAACATGAAAAATGAAGTATTTTGCTCATTTTAGAGAATTATTTTGGACTCTTTTAGAAAAAATAATAATTGATATTTTTGAGAAAAACATGAAAAATGAAGTATTTTGCTCATTATAGAGAACTATTTTGGTCTTTTTTAGAAAAAATGATAATTGATATTTTTGAAGGTGTTAGACTTCAGTTATTGATTTTATGCAAAAAATTGGAAAAATAGAAATTTGTTTGTGTTAGTCTTCAATCCCGGAGTTTTTTGAGAAAAACATGAAAAATGAAGTATTTTGCTCATTTTAGAGAACTATTTTCGTCTTTTTTAGAAAAAATGAAAATTGATATTTTTGAAGGTGTTAGACTTCAGTTTTTGATTTTATGCAAAAAATTGGAAAAATAGAAATTTGTATGTGTTAGTCTTCAATCCCGGAGTTTTTTGAGAAAAACATGAAAACTGAAGTATTTTGCACATTTTAGAGAACTATTTTGGACTCTTTTAGAAAAAATGATAATTGATATTTTTGAAGGTGTTAGACTTCAGTTTTTGATTTTGTGCAAAAAATTGGGAAAATAGAAATTTGTATGTGTTAGTCTTCAATCACGGAATTTTTTGAGAAAAACATGAATAATGAAGTATTTTGATCATTTTAGAGAACTATTTTGGTCTTTTTTAGAACAAATGATAATTGATATTTTTGAAGGTGTTAGACTTCAGTTTTTGATTTTATGCAAAAAATTGGAAAAATAGAAATTTGTATGTGTTAGTCTTCAATCCCGGAGTTTTTTGAGAAAAACATGAAAAATGAAGTATTTTGCTCATTTTAGAGAACTATTTTCGTCTTTTTTAGAAAAAATGAAAATTGATATTTTTGAAGGTGTTAGACTTCAGTTTTTGATTTTATGCAAAAAATAGGAAAAATAGAAATTTGTATGTGTTAGTCTTCAATCCCGGAATTTTTTGAGAAAAACATGAAAAATGAAGTATTTTGCTCATTTTAGAGAACTATTTTGGTCTTTTTTAGAAAAAATGATAATTGATATTTTTGAAGGTGTTAGACTTCAGTTTTTGATTTGATGGAAAAAGTAGGAAAAATAGAAATTTGTATGTGTTAGTCTTCAATCCCGGAGTTTTTTGAGAAAAACATGAAAGAAGTATTTTGCGCATTTTAGAGAACTATTTTGGTCTTTTTTAGAAAAAATGATAATTGATATTTTTGAAGGTGTTAGACTTCTGTTTTTGATTTTGTGCAAAAAATTGGAAAAATTGTAATTTGTATGTGTTAGTCTTCAATCACGGAATTTTTTGAGAAAATCATGAAAAATGAAGTATTTTGCTCATTTTAGAGAACTAGTTTGGTCTTTTTTAGAAAAAATGATAATTGATATTTTTGAAGGTGTTAGGCTTCAGTTTTTGATTTTGTGCAAAAAATTGGGAAAATAGAAATTTGTATGTGGTAGTCTTCAATCACGGAATTTTACGAGAAAAACATGAAAAATGAAGTATTTTGCTCAGTTTAGAGAACTATTTTGGTGTTTTTTAGAAAAAATGATAATTGATATTTTTGAAGGTGTTAGACTTCAGTTTGTGATTTTTTGCAAAAAAAATTGGGAAAATAGAAATTTGTATGTGTTAGTCTTCAATCACGGAATTTTTTGAGACAAAAGTGAATATTGAAGTATTTTGCTCATTTTAGAGAAGTATTTTGGTCTTTTTTAGAAAAAATGATAATTGATATTTTTGAAGGTGTTAGACATCAGTTTTTTATTTTATGCAAAAAATTGGAAAAATAGAAATTTGTATGTGTTAGTCTTCAATCCCGGAGTTTTTTGAGAAAAACATGAAAGAAGTATTTTGCGCATTTTAGAGAACTATTTTGGTCTTTTTTAGAAAAAATGATAATTGATATTTTTGAAGGTGTTAGACTTCTGTTTTTGATTTTGTGCGAAAAATTGGAAAAATTGTAATTTGTATGTGTTAGTCTTCAATCACGGAATTTTTTGAGAAAATCATGAAAAATGAATTATTTTGCTCATTTTAGAGAACTAGTTTGGTCTTTTTTAGAAAAAATGATAATTGATATTTTTGAAGGTGTTAGACTTCAGTTTTTGATTTTATGCAAAAAATAGGAAAAATACATATTTGTATGTGTTAGTCTTCAATCTCGGAGTTTTTCGAGAAAAACATGAAAAATGAAGTATTTTGCTCATTTTAGAGAACTATTTTGGTGTTTTTTAGAAAAAATGATAATTGATATTTTTGAAGGTGTTAGACTTCAGTTTGTGATTTTTTGCAAAAAAAATTGGGAAAATAGAAATTTGTATGTGTTAGTCTTCAATCACGGAATTTTTTGAGACAAAAGTGAATATTGAAGTATTTTGCTCATTTTAGAGAAGTATTTTGGTCTTTTTTAGAAAAAATGATAATTGATATTTTTGAAGGTGTTAGACATCAGTTTTTTATTTTATGCAAAAAATTGGAAAAATAGAAATTTGTATGTGTTAGTCTTCAATCCCGGAGTTTTTTGAGAAAAACATGAAAGAAGTATTTTGCGCATTTTAGAGAACTATTTTGGTCTTTTTTAGAAAAAATGATAATTGATATTTTTGAAGGTGTTAGACTTCTGTTTTTGATTTTGTGCAAAAAATTGGAAAAATTTTAATTTGTATGTGTTAGTCTTCAATCACGGAATTTTTTGAGAAAATCATGAAAAATGAAGTATTTTGCTCATTTTAGAGAACTAGTTTGGTCTTTTTTAGAAAAAATGATAATTGATATTTTTGAAGGTGTTAGACTTCAGTTTGTGATTTTTTGCAAAAAAAATTGGGAAAATAGAAATTTGTATGTGTTAGTCTTCAATCACGGAATTTTTTGAGAAAAAAGTGAATATTGAAGTATTTTGCTCATTTTAGAGAACTATTTTGGTCTTTTTTAGAAAAAATGATAATTGATATTTTTGAAGGTGTTAGACATCAGTTTTTGATTTTATGCAAAAAAATTGGAAAAATAGAAATTTGTATGTGTTAGTCTTCAATCCCGGAGTTTTTTGAGAAAAACATGAAAAATGAAGTATTTTGCTCATTTTAGAGAATTATTTTGGACTCTTTTAGAAAAAATAATAATTGATATTTTTGAGAAAAACATGAAAAATGAAGTATTTTGCTCATTATAGAGAACTATTTTGGTCTTTTTTAGAAAAAATGATAATTGATATCTTTGAAGGTGTTAGACTTCAGTTTTTTATTTTTTGCAAAAAATTGGAAAAATAGAAATTTGTATGTGTTAGTCTTCAATCCGGGAATTTTTTGAGAAAATCATAAAAAATAAAGTATTTTGCTCATTTTAGACAACTATTTTGGTCTTTTTTAGAAAAAATGATAATTGATATTTTTGAAGGTGTTAGACTTCATTATTTGATTTTTTGCAAAAAATAGGAAAAATAGAAATTTGTATGTGTTAGTCTTCAATCACGAAGTTTTTTGAGAAAAACATGAAAAATGAAGTATTTTTCTCATTTTAGAGAATTATTTTGGACTCTTTTAGAAAAAATGAAAATTGATATTTTTGAAGGTGTTAGACTTCAGTTTTTGATTTTTTGCAAAATATTGGAAAAATAGAAATTTGTATGTGTTAGTCTTCAATCACGGAATTTTTTGAGAATAACATGAAAAATGAAGTATTTTGCTCATTTTAGAGAATTATTTTGGACTCTTTTAGAAAAAATAATAATTGATATTTTTGAGAAAAACATGAAAAATGAAGTATTTTGCTCATTATAGAGAACTATTTTGGTCTTTTTTAGAAAAAATGATAATTGATATTTTTGAAGGTGTTAGACTTCAGTTATTGATTTTATGCAAAAAATTGGAAAAATAGAAATTTGTTTGTGTTAGTCTTCAATCCCGGAGTTTTTTGAGAAAAACATGAAAAATGAAGTATTTTGCTCATTTTAGAGAACTATTTTCGTCTTTTTTAGAAAAAATGAAAATTGATATTTTTGAAGGTGTTAGACTTCAGTTTTTGATTTTATGCAAAAAATTGGAAAAATAGAAATTTGTATGTGTTAGTCTTCAATCCCGGAGTTTTTTGAGAAAAACATGAAAACTGAAGTATTTTGCACATTTTAGAGAACTATTTTGGACTCTTTTAGAAAAAATGATAATTGATATTTTTGAAGGTGTTAGACTTCAGTTTTTGATTTTGTGCAAAAAATTGGGAAAATAGAAATTTGTATGTGTTAGTCTTCAATCACGGAATTTTTTGAGAAAAACATGAATAATGAAGTATTTTGATCATTTTAGAGAACTATTTTGGTCTTTTTTAGAACAAATGATAATTGATATTTTTGAAGGTGTTAGACTTCAGTTTTTGATTTTATGCAAAAAATTGGAAAAATAGAAATTTGTATGTGTTAGTCTTCAATCCCGGAGTTTTTTGAGAAAAACATGAAAAATGAAGTATTTTGCTCATTTTAGAGAACTATTTTCGTCTTTTTTAGAAAAAATGAAAATTGATATTTTTGAAGGTGTTAGACTTCAGTTTTTGATTTTATGCAAAAAATAGGAAAAATAGAAATTTGTATGTGTTAGTCTTCAATCCCGGAATTTTTTGAGAAAAACATGAAAAATGAAGTATTTTGCTCATTTTAGAGAACTATTTTGGTCTTTTTTAGAAAAAATGATAATTGATATTTTTGAAGGTGTTAGACTTCAGTTTTTGATTTGATGGAAAAAGTAGGAAAAATAGAAATTTGTATGTGTTAGTCTTCAATCCCGGAGTTTTTTGAGAAAAACATGAAAGAAGTATTTTGCGCATTTTAGAGAACTATTTTGGTCTTTTTTAGAAAAAATGATAATTGATATTTTTGAAGGTGTTAGACTTCTGTTTTTGATTTTGTGCAAAAAATTGGAAAAATTGTAATTTGTATGTGTTAGTCTTCAATCACGGAATTTTTTGAGAAAATCATGAAAAATGAAGTATTTTGCTCATTTTAGAGAACTAGTTTGGTCTTTTTTAGAAAAAATGATAATTGATATTTTTGAAGGTGTTAGGCTTCAGTTTTTGATTTTGTGCAAAAAATTGGGAAAATAGAAATTTGTATGTGGTAGTCTTCAATCACGGAATTTTACGAGAAAAACATGAAAAATGAAGTATTTTGCTCAGTTTAGAGAACTATTTTGGTGTTTTTTAGAAAAAATGATAATTGATATTTTTGAAGGTGTTAGACTTCAGTTTGTGATTTTTTGCAAAAAAAATTGGGAAAATAGAAATTTGTATGTGTTAGTCTTCAATCACGGAATTTTTTGAGACAAAAGTGAATATTGAAGTATTTTGCTCATTTTAGAGAAGTATTTTGGTCTTTTTTAGAAAAAATGATAATTGATATTTTTGAAGGTGTTAGACATCAGTTTTTTATTTTATGCAAAAAATTGGAAAAATAGAAATTTGTATGTGTTAGTCTTCAATCCCGGAGTTTTTTGAGAAAAACATGAAAGAAGTATTTTGCGCATTTTAGAGAACTATTTTGGTCTTTTTTAGAAAAAATGATAATTGATATTTTTGAAGGTGTTAGACTTCTGTTTTTGATTTTGTGCGAAAAATTGGAAAAATTGTAATTTGTATGTGTTAGTCTTCAATCACGGAATTTTTTGAGAAAATCATGAAAAATGAATTATTTTGCTCATTTTAGAGAACTAGTTTGGTCTTTTTTAGAAAAAATGATAATTGATATTTTTGAAGGTGTTAGACTTCAGTTTTTGATTTTATGCAAAAAATAGGAAAAATACATATTTGTATGTGTTAGTCTTCAATCTCGGAGTTTTTCGAGAAAAACATGAAAAATGAAGTATTTTGCTCATTTTAGAGAACTATTTTGGTGTTTTTTAGAAAAAATGATAATTGATATTTTTGAAGGTGTTAGACTTCAGTTTGTGATTTTTTGCAAAAAAAATTGGGAAAATAGAAATTTGTATGTGTTAGTCTTCAATCACGGAATTTTTTGAGACAAAAGTGAATATTGAAGTATTTTGCTCATTTTAGAGAAGTATTTTGGTCTTTTTTAGAAAAAATGATAATTGATATTTTTGAAGGTGTTAGACATCAGTTTTTTATTTTATGCAAAAAATTGGAAAAATAGAAATTTGTATGTGTTAGTCTTCAATCCCGGAGTTTTTTGAGAAAAACATGAAAGAAGTATTTTGCGCATTTTAGAGAACTATTTTGGTCTTTTTTAGAAAAAATGATAATTGATATTTTTGAAGGTGTTAGACTTCTGTTTTTGATTTTGTGCAAAAAATTGGAAAAATTTTAATTTGTATGTGTTAGTCTTCAATCACGGAATTTTTTGAGAAAATCATGAAAAATGAAGTATTTTGCTCATTTTAGAGAACTAGTTTGGTCTTTTTTAGAAAAAATGATAATTGATATTTTTGAAGGTGTTAGACTTCAGTTTGTGATTTTTTGCAAAAAAAATTGGGAAAATAGAAATTTGTATGTGTTAGTCTTCAATCACGGAATTTTTTGAGAAAAAAGTGAATATTGAAGTATTTTGCTCATTTTAGAGAACTATTTTGGTCTTTTTTAGAAAAAATGATAATTGATATTTTTGAAGGTGTTAGACATCAGTTTTTGATTTTATGCAAAAAAATTGGAAAAATAGAAATTTGTATGTGTTAGTCTTCAATCCCGGAGTTTTTTGAGAAAAACATGAAAAATGAAGTATTTTGCTCATTTTAGAGAACTATTTTGGTCTTTTTTAGAAAAAAAGATAATTGACATTTTTGAAGGTGTTAGACTTCAGTTTTTGATTTTATGCAAAAAATAGGAAGAATAGAAATTTGTATGTGTTCGTCTTCAATCCCGGAATTTTATAAGAAAATCATGAAAAATGAAGTATTTTGTTCATTTTAGACAACTATTTTGGTCTTTTTTAGAAAAAATGATAATTGATATTTTTGAAGGTGTTAGACTTCAGTTGTTGATTTTATGCAAAAAATAGGAAGAATAGAAATTTGTATGTGTTCGTCTGCAATCCCGGAATTTTATAAGAAAATCATGAAAAATGAAGTATTTTGCTCATTTTAGACAACTATTTTTGTCTTTTTTAGAAAAAATGATAATTGATATTTTTGAAGGTGTTAGACTTCAGTTTTTGATTTTTTGCAAAAAATAGGAAAAATAGAAATTTGTATGTGTTAGTCTTCAATCACGAAGTTTTTTGAGAAAAACAAGAAAAATGAAGTATTTTTCTCATTTTAGAGAATTATTTTGGACTCTTTTAGAAAAAATAATAATTGATATTTTTGAGAAAAACATGAAAAATGAAGTATTTTGCTCATTATAGAGAACTATTTTGGTCTTTTTTAGAAAAAATGATAATTGATATCTTTGAAGGTGTTAGACTTCAGTTTTTTATTTTTTGCAAAAAATTGGAAAAATAGAAATTTGTATGTGTTAGTCTTCAATCCGGGAATTTTTTGAGAAAATCATAAAAAATAAAGTATTTTGCTCATTTTAGACAACTATTTTGGTCTTTTTTAGAAAAAATGATAATTGATATTTTTGAAGGTGTTAGACTTCATTATTTGATTTTTTGCAAAAAATAGGAAAAATAGAATTTGTATGTGTTAGTCTTCAATCACGAAGTTTTTTGAGAAAAACATGAAAAATGAAGTATTTTTCTCATTTTAGAGAATTATTTTGGACTCTTTTAGAAAAAATGAAAATTGATATTTTTGAAGGTGTTAGACTTCAGTTTTTGATTTTTTGCAAAATATTGGAAAAATAGAAATTTGTATGTGTTAGTCTTCAATCACGGAATTTTTTGAGAATAACATGAAAAATGAAGTATTTTGCTCATTTTAGAGAATTATTTTGGACTCTTTTAGAAAAAATAATAATTGATATTTTTGAGAAAAACATGAAAAATGAAGTATTTTGCTCATTATAGAGAACTATTTTGGTCTTTTTTAGAAAAAATGATAATTGATATTTTTGAAGGTGTTAGACTTCAGTTATTGATTTTATGCAAAAAATTGGAAAAATAGAAATTTGTTTGTGTTAGTCTTCAATCCCGGAGTTTTTTGAGAAAAACATGAAAAATGAAGTATTTTGCTCATTTTAGAGAACTATTTTCGTCTTTTTTAGAAAAAATGAAAATTGATATTTTTGAAGGTGTTAGACTTCAGTTTTTGATTTTATGCAAAAAATTGGAAAAATAGAAATTTGTATGTGTTAGTCTTCAATCCCGGAGTTTTTTGAGAAAAACATGAAAACTGAAGTATTTTGCACATTTTAGAGAACTATTTTGGACTCTTTTAGAAAAAATGATAATTGATATTTTTGAAGGTGTTAGACTTCAGTTTTTGATTTTGTGCAAAAAATTGGGAAAATAGAAATTTGTATGTGTTAGTCTTCAATCACGGAATTTTTTGAGAAAAACATGAATAATGAAGTATTTTGATCATTTTAGAGAACTATTTTGGTCTTTTTTAGAACAAATGATAATTGATATTTTTGAAGGTGTTAGACTTCAGTTTTTGATTTTATGCAAAAAATTGGAAAAATAGAAATTTGTATGTGTTAGTCTTCAATCCCGGAGTTTTTTGAGAAAAACATGAAAAATGAAGTATTTTGCTCATTTTAGAGAACTATTTTCGTCTTTTTTAGAAAAAATGAAAATTGATATTTTTGAAGGTGTTAGACTTCAGTTTTTGATTTTATGCAAAAAATAGGAAAAATAGAAATTTGTATGTGTTAGTCTTCAATCCCGGAATTTTTTGAGAAAAACATGAAAAATGAAGTATTTTGCTCATTTTAGAGAACTATTTTGGTCTTTTTTAGAAAAAATGATAATTGATATTTTTGAAGGTGTTAGACTTCAGTTTTTGATTTGATGGAAAAAGTAGGAAAAATAGAAATTTGTATGTGTTAGTCTTCAATCCCGGAGTTTTTTGAGAAAAACATGAAAGAAGTATTTTGCGCATTTTAGAGAACTATTTTGGTCTTTTTTAGAAAAAATGATAATTGATATTTTTGAAGGTGTTAGACTTCTGTTTTTGATTTTGTGCAAAAAATTGGAAAAATTGTAATTTGTATGTGTTAGTCTTCAATCACGGAATTTTTTGAGAAAATCATGAAAAATGAAGTATTTTGCTCATTTTAGAGAACTAGTTTGGTCTTTTTTAGAAAAAATGATAATTGATATTTTTGAAGGTGTTAGGCTTCAGTTTTTGATTTTGTGCAAAAAATTGGGAAAATAGAAATTTGTATGTGGTAGTCTTCAATCACGGAATTTTACGAGAAAAACATGAAAAATGAAGTATTTTGCTCAGTTTAGAGAACTATTTTGGTGTTTTTTAGAAAAAATGATAATTGATATTTTTGAAGGTGTTAGACTTCAGTTTGTGATTTTTTGCAAAAAAAATTGGGAAAATAGAAATTTGTATGTGTTAGTCTTCAATCACGGAATTTTTTGAGACAAAAGTGAATATTGAAGTATTTTGCTCATTTTAGAGAAGTATTTTGGTCTTTTTTAGAAAAAATGATAATTGATATTTTTGAAGGTGTTAGACATCAGTTTTTTATTTTATGCAAAAAATTGGAAAAATAGAAATTTGTATGTGTTAGTCTTCAATCCCGGAGTTTTTTGAGAAAAACATGAAAGAAGTATTTTGCGCATTTTAGAGAACTATTTTGGTCTTTTTTAGAAAAAATGATAATTGATATTTTTGAAGGTGTTAGACTTCTGTTTTTGATTTTGTGCGAAAAATTGGAAAAATTGTAATTTGTATGTGTTAGTCTTCAATCACGGAATTTTTTGAGAAAATCATGAAAAATGAATTATTTTGCTCATTTTAGAGAACTAGTTTGGTCTTTTTTAGAAAAAATGATAATTGATATTTTTGAAGGTGTTAGACTTCAGTTTTTGATTTTATGCAAAAAATAGGAAAAATACATATTTGTATGTGTTAGTCTTCAATCTCGGAGTTTTTCGAGAAAAACATGAAAAATGAAGTATTTTGCTCATTTTAGAGAACTATTTTGGTGTTTTTTAGAAAAAATGATAATTGATATTTTTGAAGGTGTTAGACTTCAGTTTGTGATTTTTTGCAAAAAAAATTGGGAAAATAGAAATTTGTATGTGTTAGTCTTCAATCACGGAATTTTTTGAGACAAAAGTGAATATTGAAGTATTTTGCTCATTTTAGAGAAGTATTTTGGTCTTTTTTAGAAAAAATGATAATTGATATTTTTGAAGGTGTTAGACATCAGTTTTTTATTTTATGCAAAAAATTGGAAAAATAGAAATTTGTATGTGTTAGTCTTCAATCCCGGAGTTTTTTGAGAAAAACATGAAAGAAGTATTTTGCGCATTTTAGAGAACTATTTTGGTCTTTTTTAGAAAAAATGATAATTGATATTTTTGAAGGTGTTAGACTTCTGTTTTTGATTTTGTGCAAAAAATTGGAAAAATTGTAATTTGTATGTGTTAGTCTTCAATCACGGAATTTTTTGAGAAAATCATGAAAAATGAAGTACTTTGCTCATTTTAGAGAACTAGTTTGGTCTTTTTTAGAAAAAATGATAATTGATATTTTTGAAGGTGTTATGCTTCAGTTTTTGATTTTGTGCAAAAAATTGGGAAAATAGAAATTTGTATGTGGTAGTCTTCAATCACGGAATTTTACGAGAAAAACATGAAAAATGAAGTATTTTGCTCAGTTTAGAGAACTATTTTGGTGTTTTTTAGAAAAATGATAATTGATATTTTTGAAGGTGTTAGACTTCAGTTTGTGATTTTTTGCAAAAAAAATTGGGAAAATAGAAATTTGTATGTGTTAGTCTTCAATCACGGAATTTTTTGAGACAAAAGTGAATATTGAAGTATTTTGCTCATTTTAGAGAAGTATTTTGGTCTTTTTTAGAAAAAATGATAATTCATATTTTTGAAGGTGTTAGACATCAGTTTTTTATTTTATGCAAAAAATTGGAAAAATAGAAATTTGTATGTGTTAGTCTTCAATCCCGGAGTTTTTTGAGAAAAACATGAAAGAAGTATTTTGCGCATTTTAGAGAACTATTTTGGTCTTTTTTAGAAAAAATGATAATTGATATTTTTGAAGGTGTTAGACTTCTGTTTTTGATTTTGTGCAAAAAATTGGAAAAATTGTAATTTGTATGTGTTAGTCTTCAATCACGGAATTTTTTGAGAAAATCATGAAAAAAGAATTATTTTGCTCATTTTAGAGAACTAGTTTGGTCTTTTTTAGAAAAAATGATAATTTATATTTTTGAAGGTGTTAGGCTTCAGTTTTAGATTTTGTGCAAAAAATTGGGAAAATAGAAATTTGTATGTGGTAGTCTTCAATCACGGAATTTTACGAGAAAAACATGAAAAATGAAGTCTTTTGCTCAGTTTAGAGAACTATTTTGGTGTTTTTTAGAAAAAATGATAATTGATATTTTTGAAGGTGTTAGACTTCAGTTTGTGATTTTTTGCAAAAAAAATTGGGAAAATAGAAATTTGTATGTGTTAGTCTTCAATCACGGAATTTTTTGAGACAAAAGTGAATATTGAAGTATTTTGCTCATTTTAGAGAAGTATTTTGGTCTTTTTTAGAAAAAATGATAATTGATATTTTTGAAGGTGTTAGACATCAGTTTTTTATTTTATGCAAAAAATTGGAAAAATAGAAATTTGTATGTGTTAGTCTTCAATCCCGGAGTTTTTTGAGAAAAACATGAAAGAAGTATTTTGCGCATTTTAGAGAACTATTTTGGTCTTTTTTAGAAAAAATGATAATTGATATTTTTGAAGGTGTTAGACTTCTGTTTTTGATTTTGTGCAAAAAATTGGAAAAATTGTAATTTGTATGTGTTAGTCTTCAATCACGGAATTTTTTGAGAAAATCACGAAAAATGAAGTATTTTGCTCATTTTAGAGAACTAGTTTGGTCTTTTTTAGAAAAAATGATAATTGATATTTTTGAAGGTGTTAGACTTCAGTTTTTGATTTTATGCAAAAAATAGGAAAAATAGATATTTGTATGTGTTAGTCTTCAATCACGGAGTTTTTCGAGAAAAACATGAAAAATGAAGTATTTTGCTCATTTTAGAGAACTATTTTGGTGTTTTTTTGAAAAAATGATAATTGATATTTTTGAAGGTGTTAGACTTCAGTTTGTGATTTTTTGCAAAAAAAATTGGGAAAATAGAAATTTGTATGTGTTAGTCTTCAATCACGGAATTTTTTGAGAAAAAAGTCAATATTGAAGTATTTTGCTCATTTTAGAGAACTATTTTGGTCTTTTTTAGAAAAAATGATAATTGATATTTTTGAAGGTGTTAGACATCAGTTTTTGATTTTATGCAAAAAATTGGAAAAATAGAAATTTGTATGTGTTAGTCTTCAATCCCGGAGTTTTTTGAGAAAAACATGAAAAATGAAGTATTTTGCTCATTTTAGAGAACTATTTTGGTCTTTTTTAGAAAAAAAGATAATTGACATTTTTGAAGGTGTTAGACTTCAGTTTTTGATTTTATGCAAAAAATAGGAAGAATAGAAATTTGTATGTGTTCGTCTTCAATCCCGGAATTTTATAAGAAAATTATGAAAAATGAAGTATTTTGTTCATTTTAGACAACTATTTTGGTCTTTTTTAGAAAAAATGATAATTGATATTTTTGAAGGTGTTAGACTTCAGTTTTTGATTTTATGCAAAAAATAGGAAGAATAGAAATTTGTATGTGTTCGTCTTCAATCCCGGAATTTTATAAGAAAATCATGAAAAATGAAGTATTTTGCTCATTTTAGACAACTATTTTTGTCTTTTTTAGAAAAAATGATAATTGATATTTTTGAAGGTGTTAGACTTCAGTTTTTGATTTTTTGCAAAAAATAGGAAAAATAGAAATTTGTATGTGTTAGTCTTCAATCACGAAGTTTTTTGAGAAAAACAAGAAAAATGAAGTATTTTTCTCATTTTAGAGAATTATTTTGGACTCTTTTAGAAAAAATAATAATTGATATTTTTGTGAAAAACATGAAAAATGAAGTATTTTGCTCATTATAAAGAACTATTTTGGTCTTTTTTAGAAAAAATGATAATTGATATCTTTGAAGGTGTTAGACTTCAGTTTTTTATTTTTTGCAAAAAATTGGAAAAATAGAAATTTGTATGTGTTAGTCTTCAATCCCGGAATTTTTTGAGAAAATCATAAAAAATAAAGTATTTTGCTCATTTTAGACAACTATTTTTGTCTTTTTTAGAAAAAATGATAATTGATATTTTTGAAGGTGTTAGACTTCATTATTTGATTTTTTGCAAAAAATAGGAAAAATAGAAATTTGTATGTGTTAGTCTTCAATCACGAAGTTTTTTGAGAAAAACATGAAAAATGAAGTATTTTTCTCATTTTAGAGAATTATTTTGGACTCTTTTAGAAAAAATGATAATTGATATTTTTGAAGGTGTTAGACTTCAGTTTTTGATTTTTTGCAAAATATTGGAAAAATAGAAATTTGTATGTGTTAGTCTTCAATCACGGAATTTTTTGAGAATAACATGAAAAATGAAGTATTTTGCTCATTTTAGAGAATTATTTTGGACTCTTTTAGAAAAAATAATAATTGATATTTTTGAGAAAAACATGAAAAATGAAGTATTTTGCTCATTATAGAGAACTATTTTGGTCTTTTTTAGAAAAAATGATAATTGATATTTTTGAAGGTGTTAGACTTCAGTTTTTGATTTTATGCAAAAAAATTGGAAAAATAGAAATTTGTATGTGTTAGTCTTCAATCCCGGAGTTTTTTGAGAAAAACATGAAAAATGAAGTATTTTGCTCATTTTAGAGAACTATTTTCGTCTTTTTTAGAAAAAATGAAAATTGATATTTTTGAAGGTGTTAGACTTCAGTTTTTTTTTTATGCAAAAAATAGGAAAAATAGAAATTTGTATGTGTTAGTCTTCAATCCCGGAATTTTTTGAGAAAAACATGAAAAATGAAGTATTTTGCTCATTTTAGAGAACTATTTTGGTCTTTTTTAGAACAAATGATGATTGATATTTTTGAAGGTGTTAGACTTCAGTTTTTGATTTTATGAAAAAAATTGGAAAAATAGAAATTTGTATGTGTTAGTCTTCAATCCCGGAGTTTTTTGAGAAAAACATGAAAACTGAAGTATTTTGCTCATTTTAGAGAACTATTTTGGACTCTTTTAGAAAAAATGATAATTGATATTTTTGAAGGTGTTAGACTTCAGTTTTTGATTTTGTGCAAAAAATTGGGAAAATAGAAATTTGTATGTGTTAGTCTTCAATCACGGAATTTTTTGAGAAAAACATGAATAATGAAGTATTTTGATCATTTTAGAGAACTATTTTGGTCTTTTTGAGAACAAATGATAATTGATATTTTTGAAGGTGTTCGACTTCAGTTTTTGATTTTATGCAAAAAATTGGAAAAATAGAAATTTGTATGTGTTAGTCTTCAATCCCGGAGTTTTTTGAGAAAAACATGAAAAATTAAGTATTTTGCTCATTTTAGAGAACTATTTTCGTCTTTTTTAGAAAAAATGAAAATTGATATTTTTGAAGGTGTTACACTTCAGTTTTTGATTTTATGCAAAAAATAGGAAAAATAGAAATTTGTATGTGTTAGTCTTCAATCCCGGAATTTTTTGAGAAAAACATGAAAAATGAAGTATTTTGCTCATTTTTTAGAACTATATTGGTCTTTTTTAGAAAAAATGATAATTGATATTTTTGAAGGTGTTAGACTTCAGTTTTTGATTTGATGGAAAAAGTAGGAAAAATAGAAATTTGTATGTGTTAGTCTTCAATCCCGGAGTTTTTTGAGAAAAACATGAAAGAAGTATTTTGCGCATTTTAGAGAACTATTTTGGTCTTTTTTAGAAAAAATGATAATTGATATTTTTGAAGGTGTTAGACTTCTGTTTTTGATTTTGTGCAAAAAATTGGAAAAATTGTAATTTGTATGTGTTAGTCTTCAATCACGGAATTTTTTGAGAAAATCATGAAAAATGAAGTATTTTGCTCATTTTAGAGAACTAGTTTGGTCTTTTTTAGAAAAAATGATAATTGATATTTTTGAAGGTGTTAGACTTCAGTTTTTTATTTTGTGCAAAAAATTGGGAAAATAGAAATTTGTATGTGGTAGTCTTCAATCACGGAATTTTACGAGAAAAACATGAAAAATGAAGTATTTTGCTCATTTTAGAGAACTATTTTGGTGTTTTTTAGAAAAAATGATAATTGATATTTTTGAAGGTGTTAGACTTCAGTTTGTGATTTTTTGCAAAAAAAATTGGGAAAATAGAAATTTGTATGTGTTAGTCTTCAATCACGGAATTTTTTGAGACAAAAGTGAATATTGAAGTATTTTGCTCATTTTAGAGAAGTATTTTGGTCTTTTTTAGAAAAAATGATAATTGATATTTTTGAAGGTGTTAGACATCAGTTTTTTATTTTATGCAAAAAATTGGAAAAATAGAAATTTGTATGTGTTAGTCTTCAATCCCGGAGTTTTTTGAGAAAAACATGAAAAATGAAGTATTTTGCTCATTTTAGAGAACTATTTTGGTCTTTTTTAGAAAAAAAGATAATTGACATTTTTGAAGGTGTTAGACTTCAGTTTTTGATTTTATGCAAAAAATAGGAAGAATAGAAATTTGTATGTGTTCGTCTTCAATCCCGGAATTTTATAAGAAAATCATGAAAAATGAAGTATTTTGTTCATTTTAGACAACTATTTTGGTCTTTTTTAGAAAAAATGATAATTGATATTTTTGAAGGTGTTAGACTTCAGTTTTTGATTTTATGCAAAAAATAGGAAGAATAGAAATTTGTATGTGTTCGTCTTCAATCCCGGAATTTTATAAGAAAATCATGAAAAATGAAGTATTTCAGTTTTTGATTTTTTGCAAAAAATAGGAAAAATAGAAATTTGTATGTGTTAGTCTTCAATCACGGAATTTTTTGAGAATAACATGAAAAATGAAGTATTTTGCTCATTTTAGAGAACTATTTTGGTCTTTTTTAGAAAAAATGATAATTGATATTTTTGAAGGTGTTAGACTTCAGTTTTTGATTTTATGCAAAAAATTGAAAAAATAGAAATTTGTATGTGTTAGTCTTCAATCCCGGAGTTTTTTGAGAAAAACATGAAAAATGAAGTATTTTGCTCATTTTAGAGAACTATTTTCGTCTTTTTTAGAAAAAATGAAAATTGATATTTTTGAAGGTGTTAGACTTCAGTTTTTTATTTTATGCAAAAAATAGGAAAAATAGAAATTTGTATGTGTTAGTCTTCAATCCCGGAATTTTTTGAGAAAAACATGAAAAATGAAGTATTTTGCTCATGTTAGAGAACTATTTTGGTCTTTTTTAGAACAAATGATAATTGATATTTTTGAAGGTGTTAGACTTCAGTTTTTGATTTTATGCAAAAAATTGGAAAAATAGAAATTTGTATGTGTTAGTCTTCAATCCCGGAGTTTTTTGAGAAAAACATGAAAACTGAAGTATTTTGCTCATTTTAGAGAACTATTTTGGACTCTTTTAGAAAAAATGATAATTGATATTTTTGAAGGTGTCAGACTTCAGTTTTTGATTTTGTGCAAAAAATTGGGAAAATAGAAATTTGTATGTGTTAGTCTTCAATCACGGAATTTTTTGAGAAAAACATGAATAATGAAGTATTTTGATCATTTTAGAGAACTATTTTTGTCTTTTTTAGAACAAATGATAATTGATATTTTTGAAGGTGTTAGACTTCAGTTTTTGATTTTATGCAAAAAATTGGAAAAATAGAAATTTGTATGTGTTAGTCTTCAATCCCGGAGTTTTTTGAGAAAAACATGAAAAATGAAGTATTTTGCTCATTTTAGAGAACTATTTTCGTCTTTTTTAGAAAAAATCAAAATTGATATTTTTGAAGGTGTTAGACTTCAGTTTTTGATTTTATGCAAAAAATAGGAAAAATAGAAATTTGTATGTGTTAGTCTTCAATCCCGGAATTTTTTGAGAAAAACATGAAAAATGAAGTATTTTGCTCATTTTAGAGAACTATTTTGGTCTTTTTTAGAAAAAATGATAATTGATATTTTTGAAGGTGTTAGACTTCAGTATTTGATTTTATGCAAAAAATTTGAAAAATAGAAATTTGTATGTGTTAGTCTTCAATCCCGGAGTTTTTTGAGAAAAACATGAAAACTGAAGTATTTTGCTCATTTTAGAGAACTATTTTGGTCTTTTTTAGAACAATTGATAATTGATATTTTTGAAGGTGTTAGACTTCAGTTTTTGATTTTATGGAAAAAGTAGGAAAAATAGAAATTTGTATGTGTTAGTCTTCAATCCCGGAGTTTTTTGAGAAAAACATGAAAAATGAAGTATTTTGCTCATTTTTGAGAACTATTTGGGTCTTTTTTAGAAAAAATGATAATTGATATTTTTGAAGGTGTTAGACTTCAGTTTTTGATTTTATGGAAAAAGTAGGAAAAATAGAAATTTGTATGTGTTAGTCTTCAATCACGGAAATTTTTGAGAAAATCATGAAAAATGAAGTATTTTGCTCATTTTAGAGAACTATTTTGGTCTTTTTTAGAAAAAATGATAATTGATATTTTTGAAGGTGTTAGACTTCAGTTTTTGATTTTATGCAAAAAATTGGAAAAATAGAAATTTGTATGTGTTAGTCTTCAATCACGGAATTTTTTGAGAATAACATGAAAAATGAAGTATTTTGCTCATTTTAGAGAATTATTTTGGACTCTTTTAGAAAAAATAATAATTGATATTTTTGAGAAAAACATGAAAAATGAAGTATTTTTCTCATTATAGAGAACTATTTTCGTCTTTTTTAGAAAAAATTATAATTGATATTTTTGAAGGTGTTAGACTTCAGTTTTTGATTTTATGCAAAAAATTGGAAAAATAGAAATTTGTATGTGTTAGTCTTCAATCCCGGAGTTTTTTGAGAAAAACATGAAAAATGAAGTATTTTGCTCATTTTAGAGAACTATTTTCGTCTTTTTTAGAAAAAATGAAAATTGATATTTTTGAAGGTGTTAGACTTCAGTTTTTGATTTTATGCAAAAAATAGGAAAAATAGAAATTTGTATGTGTTAGTCTTCAATCCCGGAATTTTTGGAGAAAAACATGAAAAATGAAGTATTTTGCTCATTTTAGAGAACTATTTTGGTCTTTTTTAGAACAAATGATAATTGATATTTTTGAAGGTGTTAGACTTCAGTTTTTGATTTTATGCAAAAAATTGGAAAAATAGAAATTTGTATGTGCTAGTCTTCAATCCCGGAGTTTTTTGAGAAAAACATGAAAACTGAAGTATTTTGCTCATTTTAGAGAACTATTTTGGACTCTTTTAGAAAAAATGATAATTGATATTTTTGAAGGTGTTAGACTTCTGTTTTTGATTTTGTGCAAAAAATTGGAAAAATTGTAATTTGTATGTGTTAGTCTTCAATCACGGAATTTTTTGAGAAAATCATGAAAAATGAAGTATTTTGCTCATTTTAGAGAACTAGTTTGGTCTTTTTTAGAAAAAATGATAATTGATATTTTTGAAGGTGTTAGACTTCAGTTTTTGATTTTGTGAAAAAAATTGGGAAAATAGAAATTTGTATGTGGTAGTCTTCAATCACGGAATTTTACGAGAAAAACATGAAAAATGAAGTATTTTGCTCATTTTAGAGAACTATTTTGGTGTTTTTTAGAAAAAATGATAATTGATATTTTTGAAGGTGTTAGACTTCAGTTTGTGATTTTTTGCAAAAAAAATTGGGAAAATAGAAATTTGTATGTGTTAGTCTTCAATCACGGAATTTTTTGAGACAAAAGTGAATATTGAAGTATTTTGCTCATTTTAGAGAAGTATTTTGGTCTTTTTTAGAAAAAATGATAATTGATATTTTTGAAGGTGTTAGACATCAGTTTTTTATTTTATGCAAAAAATTGGAAAAATAGAAATTTGTATGTGTTAGTCTTCAATCCCGGAGTTTTTTGAGAAAAACATGAAAAATGAAGTATTTTGCTCATTTTAGAGAACTATTTTGGTCTTTTTTAGAAAAAAAGATAATTGACATTTTTGAAGGTGTTAGACTTCAGTTTTTGATTTTATGCAAAAAATAGGAAGAATAGAAATTTGTATGTGTTCGTCTTCAATCCCGGAATTTTATAAGAAAATCATGAAAAATGAAGTATTTTGTTCATTTTAGACAACTATTTTGGTCTTTTTTAGAAAAAATGATAATTGATATTTTTGAAGGTGTTAGACTTCAGTTTTTGATTTTATGCAAAAAATAGGAAGAATAGAAATTTGTATGTGTTCGTCTTCAATCCCGGAATTTTATAAGAAAATCATGAAAAATGAAGTATTTCAGTTTTTGATTTTTTGCAAAAAATAGGAAAAATAAAAAATTTGTATGTGTTAGTCTTCAATCACGGAATTTTTTGAGAATAACATGAAAAATGAAGTATTTTGCTCATTTTAGAGAACTATTTTGGTCTTTTTTAGAAAAAATGATAATTGATATTTTTGAAGGTGTTAGACTTCAGTTTTTGATTTTATGCAAAAAATTGAAAAAATAGAAATTTGTATGTGTTAGTCTTCAATCCCGGAGTTTTTTGAGAAAAACATGAAAAATGAAGTATTTTGCTCATTTTAGAGAACTATTTTCGTCTTTTTTAGAAAAAATGAAAATTGATATTTTTGAAGGTGTTAGACTTCAGTTTTTTATTTTATGCAAAAAATAGGAAAAATAGAAATTTGTATGTGTTAGTCTTCAATCCCGGAATTTTTTGAGAAAAACATGAAAAATGAAGTATTTTGCTCATGTTAGAGAACTATTTTGGGCTTTTTTAGAACAAATGATAATTGATATTTTTGAAGGTGTTAGACTTCAGTTTTTGATTTTATGCAAAAAATTGGAAAAATAGAAATTTGTATGTGTTAGTCTTCAATCCCGGAGTTTTTTGAGAAAAACATGAAAACTGAAGTATTTTGCTCATTTTAGAGAACTATTTTGGACTCTTTTAGAAAAAATGATAATTGATATTTTTGAAGGTGTCAGACTTCAGTTTTTGATTTTGTGCAAAAAATTGGGAAAATAGAAATTTGTATGTGTTAGTCTTCAATCACGGAATTTTTTGAGAAAAACATGAATAATGAAGTATTTTGATCATTTTAGAGAACTATTTTTGTCTTTTTTAGAACAAATGATAATTGATATTTTTGAAGGTGTTAGACTTCAGTTTTTGATTTTATGCAAAAAATTGGAAAAATAGAAATTTGTATGTGTTAGTCTTCAATCCCGAAGTTTTTTGAGAAAAACATGAAAAATGAAGTATTTTGCTCATTTTAGAGAACTATTTTCGTCTTTTTTAGAAAAAATGAAAATTGATATTTTTGAAGGTGTTAGACTTCAGTTTTTGATTTTATGCAAAAAATAGGAAAAATAGAAATTTGTATGTGTTAGTCTTCAATCCCGGAATTTTTTGAGAAAAACATGAAAAATGAAGTATTTTGCTCATTTTAGAGAACTATTTTGGTCTTTTTTAGAAAAAATGATAATTGATATTTTTGAAGGTGTTAGACTTCAGTATTTGATTTTATGCAAAAAATTGGAAAAATAGAAATTTGTATGTGTTAGTCTTCAATCCCGGAGTTTTTTGAGAAAAACATGAAAACTGAAGTATTTTGCTCATTTTAGAGAACTATTTTGGTCTTTTTTAGAACAATTGATAATTGATATTTTTGAAGGTGTTAGACTTCAGTTTTTGATTTTATGGAAAAAGTAGGAAAAATAGAAATTTGTATGTGTTAGTCTTCAATCCCGGAGTTTTTTGAGAAAAACATGAAAAATGAAGTATTTTGCTCATTTTTGAGAACTATTTGGGTCTTTTTTAGAAAAAATGATAATTGATATTTTTGAAGGTGTTAGACTTCAGTTTTTGATTTTATGGAAAAAGTAGGAAAAATAGAAATTTGTATGTGTTAGTCTTCAATCACGGAATTTTTTGAGAAAATCATGAAAAATGAAGTATTTTGCTCATTTTAGAGAACTATTTTGGTCTTTTTTAGAAAAAATGATAATTGATATTTTTGAAGGTGTTAGACTTCAGTTTTTGATTTTATGCAAAAAATTGGAAAAATAGAAATTTGTATGTGTTAGTCTTCAATCACGGAATTTTTTGAGAATAACATGAAAAATGAAGTATTTTGCTCATTTTAGAGAATTATTTTGGACTCTTTTAGAAAAAATAATAATTGATATTTTTGAGAAAAACATGAAAAATGAAGTATTTTTCTCATTATAGAGAACTATTTTCGTCTTTTTTAGAAAAAATTATAATTGATATTTTTGAAGGTGTTAGACTTCAGTTTTTGATTTTATGCAAAAAATTGGAAAAATAGAAATTTGTATGTGTTAGTCTTCAATCCCGGAGTTTTTTGAGAAAAACATGAAAAATGAAGTATTTTGCTCATTTTAGAGAACTATTTTCGTGTTTTTTAGAAAAAATGAAAATTGATATTTTTGAAGGTGTTAGACTTCAGTTTTTTATTTTATGCAAAAAATAGGAAAAATAGAAATTTGTATGTGTTAGTCTTCAATCCCGGAATTTTTTGAGAAAAACATGAAAAATGAAGTATTTTGCTCATTTTAGAGAACTATTTTGGTCTTTTTTAGAACAAATGATAATTGCTATTTTTGAAGGTGTTAGACTTCAGTTTTTGATTTTATGCAAAAAATTGGAAAAATAGAAATTTGTATGTGTTAGTCTTCAATCCCGGAGTTTTTTGAGAAAAACATGAAAACTGAAGTATTTTGCTCATTTTAGAGAACTATTTTGGACTCTTTTAGAAAAAATGATAATTGATATTTTTGAAGGTGTTAGACTTCAGTTTTTGATTTTGTGCAAAAAATTGGGAAAATAGAAATTTGTATGTGTTAGTCTTCAATCACGGAATTTTTTGAGAAAAACATGAATAATGAAGTATTTTGATCATTTTAGAGA
Source organism: Luzula sylvatica (assembly GCA_946800325.1). Classification (NCBI taxonomy): domain Eukaryota; kingdom Viridiplantae; phylum Streptophyta; class Magnoliopsida; order Poales; family Juncaceae; genus Luzula; species Luzula sylvatica. Next base: position 34,612,157 of record OX326959.1, on the reverse strand, counting down.
ACTATTTTGGTCTTTTTTAGAACAAATAATAATTGATATTTTTGAAGGTGTTAGACTTCAGTTTTTGATTTTATGCAAAAAATTGGAAAAATAGAAATTTGTATGTGTTAGTCTTCAATCCGGGAGTTTTTTGATAAAAAACATGAAAAATGAAGTATTTTGCTCATTTTAGAGAACAATTTTCGTCTTTTTTAGAAAAAATGAAAATTGATATTTTTGAAGGTGTTAGACTTCAGTTTTTGATTTTATGCAAAAAATAGGAAAAATAGAAATTTGTATGTGTTAGTCTTCAATCCCGGAATTTTTTGAGAAAAACATGAAAAATGAAGTGTTTTGCTCATTTTAGAGAACTATTTTGGTCTTTTTTAGAAAAAATGATAATTGATATTTTTGAAGGTGTTAGACTTCAGTTTTTGATTTTATGCAAAAAATTGGAAAAATAGAAATTTGTATGTGTTAGTCTTCAATCCCGGAGTTTTTTGAGAAAAACATGAAAACTGAAGTATTTTGCTCATTTTAGAGAACTATTTTGGTCTTTTTTAGAACAATTGATAATTGATATTTTTGAAGGTGTTAGACTTCAGTTTTTGATTTTATGGAAAAAGTAGGAAAAATAGAAATTTGTATGTGTTAGTCTTCAATCCCGGAGTTTTTTGAGAAAAACATGAAAAATGAAGTATTTTGCTCATTTTTGAGAACTATTTGGGTCTTTTTTAGAAAAAATGATAATTGATATTTTTGAAGGTGTTAGACTTCAGTTTTTGATTTTATGGAAAAAGTAGGAAAAATATAAATTTGTATGTGTTAGTCTTCAATCACGGAATTTTTTGAGAAAATCATGAAAAATGAAGTATTTTGCTCATTTTAGAGAACTATTTTGGTCTTTTTTAGAAAAAATGATAATTGATATTTTTGAAGGTGTTAGACTTCAGTTTTTGATTTTATGCAAAAAATTGGAAAAATAGAAATTTGTATGTGTTAGTCTTCAATCACGGAATTTTTTGAGAATAACATGAAAAATGAAGTATTTTGCTCATTTTAGAGAATTATTTTGGACTCTTTTAGAAAAAATAATAATTGATATTTTTGAGAAAAACATGAAAAATGAAGTATTTTGCTCATTATAGAGAACTATTTTGGTCTTTTTTAGAAAAAATGATAATTGATATTTTTGAAGGTGTTAGACTTCAGTTTTTGATTTTATGCAAAAAATTGGAAAAATAGAAATTTGTATGTGTTAGTCTTCAATCCCGGAGTTTTTCGAGAAAAACATGAAAAATGAAGTATGTTGCTCATTTTAGAGAACTATTTTCGTCTTTTTTAGAAAAAATGAAAATTGATATTTTTGAAGGTGTTAGACTTCAGTTTTTGATTTTATGCAAAAAATAGGAAAAATAGAAATTTGTATGTGTTAGTCTTCAATCCCGGAATTTTTTGAGAAAAACATGAAAAATGAAGTATTTTGCTCATTTTAGAGAACTATTTTGGTCTTTTTTAGAACAAATGATAATTGATATTTTTGAAGGTGTTAAACTTCAGTTTTTGATTTTATGAAAAAAATTGGAAAAATAGAAATTTGTATGTGTTAGTCTTCAATCCCGGAGTTTTTTGAGAAAAACATGAAAACTGAAGTATTTTGCTCATTTTAGAGAACTATTTTGGACTCTTTTAGAAAAAATGATAATTGATATTTTTGAAGGTGTTAGACTTCAGTTTTTGATGTTGTGCAAAAAATTGGGAAAATAGAAATTTGTATGTGTTAGTCTTCAATCACGGAATTTTTTGAGAAAAACATGAATAATGAAGTATTTTGATCATTTTAGAGAACTATTTTGGTCTTTTTTAGAACAAATGATAATTGATATTTTTGAAGGTGTTAGACTTCAGTTTTTGATTTTATGCAAAAAATTGGAAAAATAGAAATTTGTATGTGTTAGTCTTCAATCCGGGAGTTTTTTGAGAAAAACATGAAAAATGAAGTATTTTGCTCATTTTAGAGAACTATTTTCGTCTTTTTTAGAAAAAATGAAAATTGATATTTTCGAAGGTGTTAGACTTCAGTTTTTGATTTTATGCAAAAAATAGGAAAAATAGAAATTTGTATGTGTTAGTCTTCAATCCCGGAATTTTTTGAGAAAAACATGAAAAATGAAGTGTTTTGCTCATTTTAGAGAACTATTTTGGTCTTTTTTAGAAAAAATGATAATTGATATTTTTGAAGGTGTTAGACTTCAGTTTTTGATTTTATGCAAAAAATTGGAAAAATAGAAATTTGTATGTGTTAGTCTTCAATCCCGGAGTATTTTGAGAAAAACATGAAAACTGAAGTATTTTGCTCATTTTAGAGAACTATTTTGGTCTTTTTTAGAACAATTGATAATTGATATTTTTGAAGGTGTTAGACTTCAGTTTTTGATTTTATGGAAAAAGTAGGAAAAATAGAAATTTGTATGTGTTAGTCTTCAATCCCGGAGTTTTTTGAGAAAAACATGAAAAATGAAGTATTTTGCTCATTTTTGAGAACTATTTGGGTCTTTTTTAGAAAAAATGATAATTGATATTTTTGAAGGTGTTAGACTTCAGTTTTTGATTTTATGGAAAAAGTAGGAAAAATAGAAATTTGTATGTGTTAGTCTTCAATCACGGAATTTTTTGTGAAAATCATGAAAAATGAAGTATTTTGCTCATTTTAGAGAACTATTTTGGTCTTTTTTAGAAAAAATGATAATTGATATTTTTGAAGGTGTTAGACTTCAGTTTTTGATTTTATGCAAAAAATTGGAAAAATAGAAATTTGTATGTGTTAGTCTTCAATCACGGAATTTTTTGAGAATAACATGAAAAATGAAGTATTTTGCTCATTTTAGAGAATTATTTTGGACTCTTTTAGAAAAAATAATAATTGATATTTTTGAGAAAAACATGAAAAATGAAGTATTTTGCTCATTATAGAGAACTATTTTGGTATTTTTTAGAAAAAATGATAATTGATATTTTTGAAGGTGTTAGACTTCAGTTTTTGATTTTATGCAAAAAATTGGAAAAATAGAAATTTGTATGTGTTAGTCTTCAATCCCGGAGTTTTTTGAGAAAAACATGAAAAATGAAGTATTTTGCTCATTTTAGAGAACTATTTTCGTCTTTTTTAGAAAAAATGATAATTGATATTTTTGAAGGTGTTAGACTTCAGTTTTTGATTTTATGCAAAAAATAGGAAAAATAGAAATTTGTATGTGTTAGTCTTCAATCCCGGAATTTTTTGAGAAAAACATGAAAAATGAAGTATTTTGCTCATTTTAGAGAACTATTTTGGTCTTTTTTAGAACAAATGATAATTGATATTTTTGAAGGTGTTAGACTTCAGTTTTTGATTTTATGCAAAAAATTGGAAAAATAGAAATTTGTATGTGTTAGTCTTCAATCCCGGAGTTTTTTGAGAAAATCATGAAAACTGAAGTATTTTGCTCATTTTAGAGAACTATTTTGGACTCTTTTAGAAAAAATGATAATTGATATTTTTGAAGGTGTTAGACTTCAGTTTTTGATTTTGTGCAAAAAATTGGGAAAATAGAAATTTGTATGTGTTAGTCTTCAATCACGGAATTTTTTGAGAAAAACATGAATAATGAAGTATTTTGATCATTTTAGAGAACTATTTTGGTCTTTTTTAGAACAAATGATAATTGATATTTTTTAAGGTGTTAGACTTCTGTTTTTGATTTTATGCAAAAAATTGGAAAAATAGAAATTTGTATGTGTTAGTCTTCAATCCGGGAGTTTTTTGAGAAAAACATGAAAAATGAAGTATTTTGCTCATTTTAGAGAACTAGTTTCGTCTTTTTTAGAAAAAATGAAAATTGATATTTTTGAAGGTGTTAGACTTCAGTTTTTGATTTTATGCAAAAAATAGGAAAAATAGAAACTTGTATGTGTTAGTCTTCAATCCCGGAATTTTTTGAGAAAAACATGAAAAATGAAGTATTTTGCTCATTTTAGAGAACTATTTTGGTCTTTTTTAGAAAAAATGATAATTGATATTTTTGAAGGTGTTAGACTTCAGTTTTTGATTTTATGCAAAAAATTGGAAAAATAGAAATTTGTATGTGTTAGTCTTCAATCCCGGAGTTTTTTGAGAAAAACATGAAAAATGAAGTATTTTGCTCATTTTAGAGAACTATTTTCGTCTTTTTTAGAAAAAATGATAATTGATATTTTTGAAGGTGTTAGACTTCAGTTTTTGATTTTATGCAAAAAATAGGAAAAATAGAAATTTGTATGTGTTAGTCTTCAATCCCGGAATTTTTTGAGAAAAACATGAAAAATGAAGTGTTTTGCTCATTTTAGAGAACTATTTTGGTCTTTTTTAGAAAAAATGATAATTGATATTTTTGAAGGTGTTAGACTTCAGTTTTTGATTTTATGCAAAAAATTGGAAAAATAGAAATTTGTATGTGTTAGTCTTCAATCCCGGAGTTTTTTGAGAAAAACATGAAAACTGAAGTATTTTGCTCATTTTAGAGAACTATTTTGGACTTTTTTAGAACAATTGATAATTGATATTTTTGAAGGTGTTAGACTTCAGTTTTTGATTTTATGGAAAAAGTAGGAAAAATAGAAATTTGTATGTGTTAGTCTTCAATCCCGGAGTTTTTTGAGAAAAACATGAAAAATGAAGTATTTTGCTCATTTTTGAGAACTATTTGGGTCTTTTTTAGAAAAAATGATAATTGATATTTTTGAAGGTGTTAGACTTCAGTTTTTGATTTTATGGAAAAAGTAGGAAAAATAGAAATTTGTATGTGTTAGTCTTCAATCACGGAATTTTTTGTGAAAATCATGAAAAATGAAGTATTTTGCTCATTTTAGAGAACTATTTTGGTCTTTTTTAGAAAAAATGATAATTGATATTTTTGAAGGTGTTAGACTTCAGTTTTTGATTTTATGCAAAAAATTGGAAAAATAGAAATTTGTATGTGTTAGTCTTCAATCACGGAATTTTTTGAGAATAACATGAAAAATGAAGTATTTTGCTCATTTTAGAGAATTATTTTGGACTCTTTTAGAAAAAATAATAATTGATATTTTTGAGAAAAACATGAAAAATGAAGTATTTTGCTCATTATAGAGAACTATTTTGGTCTTTTTTAGAAAAAATGATAATTGATATTTTTGAAGGTGTTAGACTTCAGTTTTTGATTTTATGCAAAAAATTGGAAAAATAGAAATTTGTATGTGTTAGTCTTCAATCCCGGAGTTTTTTGAGAAAAACATGAAAAATGAAGTATTTTGCTCATTTTAGAGAACTATTTTCGTCTTTTTTAGAAAAAATGATAATTGATATTTTTGAAGGTGTTAGACTTCAGTTTTTGATTTTATGCAAAAAATAGGAAAAATAGAAATTTGTATGTGTTAGTCTTCAATCCCGGAATTTTTTGAGAAAAACATGAAAAATGAAGTATTTTGCTCATTTTAGAGAACTATTTTGGTCTTTTTTAGAACAAATGATAATTGATATTTTTGAAGGTGTTAGACTTCAGTTTTTGATTTTATGCAAAAAATTGGAAAAATAGAAATTTGTATGTGTTAGTCTTCAATCCCGGAGTTTTTTGAGAAAATCATGAAAACTGAAGTATTTTGCTCATTTTAGAGAACTATTTTGGACTCTTTTAGAAAAAATGATAATTGATATTTTTGAAGGTGTTAGACTTCAGTTTTTGATTTTGTGCAAAAAATTGGGAAAATAGAAATTTGTATGTGTTAGTCTTCAATCACGGAATTTTTTGAGAAAAACATGAATAATGAAGTATTTTGATCATTTTAGAGAACTATTTTGGTCTTTTTTAGAACAAATGATAATTGATATTTTTGAAGGTGTTAGACTTCAGTTTTTGATTTTATGCAAAAAATTGGAAAAATAGAAATTTGTATGTGTTAGTCTTCAATCCGGGAGTTTTTTGAGAAAAACATGAAAAATGAAGTATTTTGCTCATTTTAGAGAACTAGTTTCGTCTTTTTTAGAAAAAATGAAAATTGATATTTTTGAAGGTGTTAGACTTCAGTTTTTGATTTTATGCAAAAAATAGGAAAAATAGAAATTTGTATGTGTTAGTCTTCAATCCCGGAATTTTTTGAGAAAAACATGAAAAATGAAGTGTTTTGCTCATTTTAGAGAACTATTTTGGTCTTTTTTAGAAAAAATGATAATTGATATTTTTGAAGGTGTTAGACTTCAGTTTTTGATTTTATGCAAAAAATTGGAAAAATAGAAATTTGTATGTGTTAGTCTTCAATCCCGGAGTTTTTTGAGAAAAACATGAAAACTGAAGTATTTTGCTCATTTTAGAGAACTATTTTGGTCTTTTTTAGAACAATTGATAATTGATATTTTTGAAGGTGTTAGACTTCAGTTTTTGATTTTATGGAAAAAGTAGGAAAAATAGAAATTTGTATGTGTTAGTCTTCAATCCCGGAGTTTTTTGAGAAAAACATGAAAAATGAAGTATTTTGCTCATTTTTGAGAACTATTTGGGTCTTTTTTAGAAAAAATGATAATTGATATTTTTGAAGGTGTTAGACTTCAGTTTTTGATTTTATGGAAAAAGTAGGAAAAATAGAAATTTGTATGTGTTAGTCTTCAATCATGGAATTTTTTGTGAAAATCATGAAAAATGAAGTATTTTGCTCATTTTAGAGAACTATTTTGGTCTTTTTTAGAAAAAATGATAATTGATATTTTTGAAGGTGTTAGACTTCAGTTTTTGATTTTATGCAAAAAATTGGAAAAATAGAAATTTGTATGTGTTAGTCTTCAATCACGGAATATTTTGAGAATAACATGAAAAATGAAGTATTTTGCTCATTTTAGAGAATTATTTTGGACTCTTTTAGAAAAAATAATAATTGATATTTTTGAGAAAAACATGAAAAATGAAGTATTTTGCTCATTATAGAGAACTATTTTGGTCTTTTTTAGAAAAAATGATAATTGATATTTTTGAAGGTGTTAGACTTCAGTTTTTGATTTTATGCAAAAAATTGGAAAAATAGAAATTTGTATGTGTTAGTCTTCAATCCCGGAGTTTTTTGAGAAAAACATGAAAAATGAAGTATTCTGCTCATTTTAGAGAACTATTTTCGTCTTTTTTAGAAAAAATGATAATTGATATTTTTGAAGGTGTTAGACTTCAGTTTTTGATTTTATGCAAAAAATAGGAAAAATAGAAATTTGTATGTGTTAGTCTTCAATCCGGGAGTTTTTTGAGAAAAACATGAAAAATGAAGTATTTTGCTCATTTTAGAGAACTATTTTCGTCTTTTTTAGAAAAAATGAAAATTGATATTTTTGAAGGTGTTAGACTTCAGTTTTTGATTTTATGCAAAAAATAGGAAAAATAGAAATTTGTATGTGTTAGTCTTCAATCCCGGAATTTTTTGAGAAAAACATGAAAAATGAAGTATTTTGCTCATTTTAGAGAACTATTTTGGTCTTTTTTAGAAAAAATGATAATTGATATTTTTGAAGGTGTTAGACTTCAGTTTTTGATTTTATGCAAAAAATTGGAAAAATAGAAATTTGTATGTGTTAGTCTTCAATCCCGGAGTTTTTTGAGAAAAACATGAAAACTGAAGTATTTTGCTCATTTTAGAGAACTATTTTGGTCTTTTTTAGAACAATTGATAATTGATATTTTTGAAGGTGTTAGACTTCAGTTTTTGATTTTATGGAAAAAGTAGGAAAAATAGAAATTTGTATGTGTTAGTCTTCAATCCCGGAGTTTTTTGAGAAAAACATGAAAAATGAAGTATTTTGCTCATTTTTTAGAACTATTTTGGTCTTTTTTAGAAAAAATGATAATTGATATTTTTGAAGGTGTTAGACTTCAGTTTTTGATTTTATGGAAAAAGTAGGAAAAATAGAAATTTGTATGTTTAGTCTTCAATCACGGAATTTTTTGAGAAAATCATGAAAAATGAAGTATTTTGCTCATTTTAGAGAACTATTTTGGTCTTTTTTAGAAAAAATGATAATTGATATTTTTGAAGGTGTTAGACTTCAATTTTTGATTTTATGCAAAAAATTGGAAAAATAGAAATTTGTATGTGTTAGTCTTCAATCCCGGAGTTTTTTGAGAAAAACATGAAAAATGAAGTATTCTGCTCATTTTAGAGAACTATTTTCGTCTTTTTTAGAAAAAATGAAAATTGATATTTTTGAAGGTGTTAGACTTCAGTTTTTGATTTTATGCAAAAAATAGGAAAAATAGAAATTTGTATGTGTTAGTCTTCAATCCCGGAATTTTTTGAGAAAAACATGAAAAATGAAGTATTTTGCTCATTTTAGAGAACTATTTTGGTCTTTTTTAGAACAAATGATAATTGATATTTTTGAAGGTGTTAGACTTCAGTTTTTGATTTTATGCAAAAAAATTGGAAAAATAGAAATTTGTATGTGTTAGTCTTCAATCCCGGAGTTTTTTGAGAAAATCATGAAAACTGAAGTATTTTGCTCATTTTAGAGAACTATTTTGGACTCTTTTAGAAAAAATGATAATTGATATTTTTGAAGGTGTTAGACTTCAGTTTTTGATTTTGTGCAAAAAATTGGGAAAATAGAAATTTGTATGTGTTTGTCTTCAATCACGGAATTTTTTGAGAAAAACATGAATAATGAAGTATTTTGATCATTTTAGAGAACTATTTTGGTCTTTTTTAGAACAAATGATAATTGATATTTTTGAAGGTGTTAGACTTCAGTTTTTGATTTTATGCAAAAAATTGGAAAAATAGAAATTTGTATGTGTTAGTCTTCAATCCCGGAATTTTTTGAGAAAAACATGAAAAATGAAGTATTTTGCTCATTTTAGAGAACTATTTTGTTTTTTTTTAGAAAAAATGATAATTGATATTTTTGAAGGTGTTAGACTTCAGTTTTTGATTTGATGGAAAAAGTAGGAAAAATAGAAATTTGTATGTGTTAGTCTTCAATCCCGGAGTTTTTTGAGAAAAACATGAAAGAAGTATTTTGCGCATTTTAGAGAACTATTTTGGTCTTTTTTAGAAAAAATGATAATTGATATTTTTGAAGGTGTTAGACTTCTGTTTTTGATTTTGTGCAAAAAATTGGAAAAATTGTAATTTGTATGTGTTAGTCTTCAATCACGGAATTTTTTGAGAAAATCATGAAAAATGAAGTATTTTGCTCATTTTAGAGAACTAGTTTGGTCTTTTTTAGAAAAAATGATAATTGATATTTTTGAAGGTGTTAGACTTCAGTTTTTGATTTTATGCAAAAAATAGGAAAAATAGATATTTGTATGTGTTAGTCTTCAATCACGGAGTTTTACGTGAAAAACATGAAAAATGAAGTATTTTGCTCATTTTAGAGAACTATTTTGGTGTTTTTTAGAAAAAATGATAATTGTTATTTTTGAAGGTGTTAGACTTCAGTTTGTTATTTTTTGCAAAAAAAATTGGGAAAATAGAAATTTGTATGTGTTAGTCTTCAATCACGGAATTTTTTGAGAAAAAAGTGAATATTGAAGTATTTTGCTCATTTTAGAGAACTATTTTGGTCTTTTTTAGAAAAAATGATAATTGATATTTTTGAAGGTGTTAGACATCAGTTTTTGATTTTCTGCAAAAAATTGGAAATATAGAAATTTGTATGTGTTAGTCTTCAATCCCGGAGTTTTTTGAGAAAAACATGAAAAATGAAGTATTTTGCTCATTTTAGAGAACTATTTTGGTCTTTTTTAGAAAAAAAGATAATTGACATTTTTGAAGGTGTTAGACTTCAGTTTTTGATTTTATGCAAAAAATAGGAAGAATAGAAATTTGTATGTGTTCGTCTTCAATCCCGGAATTTTATAAGAAAATCATGAAAAATGAAGTATTTTGTTCATTTTAGACAACTATTTTGGTCTTTTTTAGAAAAAATGATAATTCATATTTTTGAAGGTGTTAGACTTCAGTTTTTGATTTTATGCAAAAAATAGGAAGAATAGAAATTTGTATGTGTTCGTCTTCAATCCCGGAATTTTATAAGAAAATCATGAAAAATGAAGTATTTTGCTCATTTTAGAGAACTATTTTGGTCTTTTTTAGAAAAAATGATAATTGATATTTTTGAAGGTGTTAGACTTCAGTTTTTGATTTTTTGCAAAAAATAGGAAAAATAGAAATTTGTATGTGTTAGTCTTCAATCACGAAGTTTTTTGAGAAAAACAAGAAAAATGAAGTATTTTTCTCATTTTAGAGAATTATTTTGGACTCTTTTAGAAAAAATAATAATTGATATTTTTGAGAAAAACATGAAAAATGAAGTATTTTGCTCATTATAGAGAACTATTTTGGTCTTTTTTAGAAAAAATGATAATTGATATCTTTGAAGGTGTTAGACTTCAGTTTTTTATTTTTGGCAAAAAATTGGAAAAATAGAAATTTGTATGTGTTAGTCTTCAATCCCGGAATTTTTTGAGAAAATCATAAAAAATAAAGTATTTTGCTCATTTTAGACAACTATTTTGGTCTTTTTTAGAAAAAATGATAATTGATATTTTTGAAGGTGTTAGACTTCATTATTTGATTTTTTGCAAAAAATAGGAAAAATAGAAATTTGTATGTGTTAGTCTTCAATCACGATGTTTTTTGAGAAAAACATGAAAAATGAAGTATTTTTCTCATTTTAGAGAATTATTTTGGACTCTTTTAGAAAAAATGATAATTGATATTTTTGAAGGTGTTAGACTTCAGTTTTTGATTTTTTGCAAAAAATAGGAAAAATAGAAATTTGTATGTGTTAGTCTTCGATCACGGAATTTTTTGAAAATAACATGAAAAATGATGTATTTTGCTCATTTTAGAGAACTATTTTCGTCTTTTTTAGAAAAAATGAAAATTGATATTTTTGAAGGTGTTAGACTTCAGTTTTTGATTTTATGCAAAAAATAGGAAAAATAGAAATTTGTATGTGTTAGTCTTCAATCCCGGAATTTTTTGAGAAAAACATGAAAAATGAAGTATTTTGCTCATTTTAGAGAACTATTTTGGTCTTTTTTAGAAAAAATGATAATTGATATTTTTGAAGGTGTTAGACTTCAGTATTTGATTTTATGCAAAAAATTGGAAAAATAGAAATTTGTATGTGTTAGTCTTCAATCCCGGAGTTTTTTGAGAAAAACATGAAAACTGAAGTATTTTGCTCATTTTAGAGAACTATTTTGGTCTTTTTTAGAACAATTGATAATTGATATTTTTGAAGGTGTTAGACTTCAGTTTTTGATTTTATGGAAAAAGTAGGAAAAATAGAAATTTGTATGTGTTAGTCTTCAATCCCGGAGTTTTTTGAGCAAAACATGAAAAATGAAGTATTTTGCTCATTTTTGAGAACTATTTGGGTCTTTTTTAGAAAAAATGATAATTGATATTTTTGAAGGTGTTAGACTTCAGTTTTTGATTTTATGGAAAAAGTAGGAAAAATAGAAATTTGTATGTGTTAGTCTTCAATCACGGAATTTTTTGAGAAAATCATGAAAAATGAAGTATTTTGCTCATTATAGAGAACTATTTTGGTCTTTTTTAGAAAAAATGATAATTGATATTTTTGAAGGTGTTAGACTTCAGTTTTTGATTTTATGCAAAAAATTGGAAAAATAGAAATTTGTATGTGTTAGTCTTCAATCCCGGAGTTTTTTGAGAAAAACATGAAAAATGAAGTATTTTGCTCATTTTAGAGAACTATTATCGTCTTTTTTAGAAAAAATGAAAATTGATATTTTTGAAGGTGTTAGACTTCAGTTTTTGATTTTATGCAAAAAATAGGAAAAATAGAAATTTGTATGTGTTAGTCTTCAATCCCGGAATTTTTTGAGAAAAACATGAAAAATGAAGTATTTTGCTCATTTTAGAGAACTATTTTGGTCTTTTTTAGAACTAATGATAATTGATATTTTTGAAGGTGTTAGACTTCAGTTTTTGATTTTATGCAAAAAATTGGAAAAATAGAAATTTGTATGTGTTAGTCTTCAATCCCGGAGTTTTTTGAGAAAAACATGAAAACTGAAGTATTTTGCTCATTTTAGAGAACTATTTTGGACTCTTTTAGAAAAAATGATAATTGATATTTTTGAAGGTGTTAGACTTCAGTTTTTGATTTTGTGCAAAAAATTGGGAAAATAGAAATTTGTATGTGTTAGTCTTCAATCACGGAATTTTTTGAGAAAAACATGAATAATGAAGTATTTTGATCATTTTAGAGAACTATTTTGGTCTTTTTTAGAACAAATGATAATTGATATTTTTGAAGGTGTTAGACTTCAGTTATTGATTTTATGCAAAAAATTGGAAAAATAGAAATTTGTATGTGTTAGTCTTCAATCCGGGAGTTTTTTGAGAAAAACATGAAAAATGAAGTATTTTGCTCATTTTAGAGAACTATTTTCGTCTTTTTTAGAAAAAATGAATATTGATATTTTTTAAGGTGTTAGACTTCAGTTTTTGATTTTATGCAAAAAATAGGAAAAATAGAAATTTGTATGTGTTAGTCTTCAATCCCGGAATTTTTTGAGAAAAGCATGAAAAATGAAGTATTTTGCTCATTTTAGAGAACTATTTTTGTCTTTTTTAGAAAAAATGATAATTGATATTTTTGAAGGTTTTAGACTTCAGTTTTTGATTTTATGCAAAAAATTGGAAAAATAGAAATTTGTATGTGTTAGTCTTCAATCCCGGAGTTTTTTGAGAAAAACATGAAAACTGAAGTATTTTGCTCATTTTAGAGAACTATTTTGGTCTTTTTTAGAACAATTGATAATTGATATTTTTGAAGGTGTTAGACTTCAGTTTTTGATTTTATGGAAAAAGTAGGAAAAATAGAAATTTGTATGTGTTAGTCTTCAATCCCGGAGTTTTTTGAGAAAAACATGAAAAATGAAGTATTTTGCTCATTTTTGAGAACTATTTTGGTCTTTTTTAGAAAAAATGATAATTGATATTTTTGAAGGTGTTAGACTTCAGTTTTTGATTTTATGGAAAAAGTAGGAAAAATAGAAATTTGTATGTATTAGTCTTCAATCACGGAATTTTTTGAGAAAATCATGAAAAATGAAGTATTTTGCTCATTTTAGAGAACTATTTTTGTCTTTTTTAGAAAAAATGATAATTGATATTTTTGAAGGTGTTAGACTTCAGTTTTTGATTTTATGCAAAAAATTGGAAAAATAGAAATTTGTATGTGTTAGTCTTCAATCCCGGAATTTTTTGAGACAAACATGAAAAATGAAGTATTTTGCTCATTTTAGAGATATATTTTGGTCTTTTTTAGAAAAAATGATATTTGATATTTTTGAAGGTCTTAGACTTCAGTTTTTGATTTGATGGAAAAAGTAGGAAAAATAGAAATTTGTATGTGTTAGTCTTCAATCCCGGAGTTTTTTGAGAAAAACATGAAAGAAGTATTTTGCGCATTTTAGAGAACTATTTTGGTCTTTTTTAGAAAAAATGATAATTGATATTTTTGAAGGTGTTAGACTTCTGTTTTTGATTTTGTGCAAAAAATTGGAAAAATTGTAATTTGTATGTGTTAGTCTTCAATCACGGAATTTTTTGAGAAAATCATGAAAAATGAAGTATTTTGCTCATTTTAGAGAACTATTTTGGTCTTTTTTAGAACAAATGATAATTGATATTTTTGAAGGTGTTAGACTTCAGTTTTTGATTTTATGCAAGAAATTGGAAAAATAGAAATTTGTATGTGTTAGTCTTCAATCCCGGAGTTTTTTGAGAAAAACATGAAAACTGAAGTATTTTGCTCATTTTAGAGAACTATTTTTGACTCTTTTAGAAAAAATGATAATTGATATTTTTGAAGGTGTTAGACTTCAGTTTTTGATTTTGTGCAAAAAATTGGGAAAATAGAAATTTGTTTGTGTTAGTCTTCAATCACGGAATTTTTTGAGAAAAACATGAATAATGAAGTATTTTGATCATTTTAGAGAACTATTTTGGTCTTTTTTAGAACAAATGATAATTGATATTTTTGAAGGTGTTAGACTTCAGTTTTTGATTTTATGCAAAAAATTGGAAAAATAGAAATTTGTATGTGTTAGTCTTCAATCCCGGAGTTTTTTGAGAAAAACATGAAAAATGAAGTATTTTTCTCATTTTAGAGAATTATTTTGGACTCTTTTAGAAAAAATAATAATTGATATTTTTGAGAAAAACATGAAAAATGAAGTATTTTGCTCATTATAGAGAACTATTATGGTCTTTTTTAGAAAAAATGATAATTGATATTTTTGAAGGTGTTAGACTTCAGTTTTTGATTTTATGCAAAAAATTGGAAAAATAGAAATTTGTATGTGTTAGTCTTCAATCCCGGAGTTTTTTGAGAAAAACATGAAAAATGAAGTATTTTGCTCATTTTAGAGAACTATTATCGTCTTTTTTAGAAAAAATGAAAATTGATATTTTTGAAGGTGTTAGACTTCAGTTTTTGATTTTATGCAAAAAATAGGAAAAATAGAAATTTGTATGTGTTAGTCTTCAATCCCGGAATTTTTTGAGAAAAACATGAAAAATGAAGTATTTTGCTCATTTTAGAGAACTATTTTGGTCTTTTTTAGAACTAATGATAATTGATATTTTTGAAGGTGTTAGACTTCAGTTTTTGATTTTATGCAAAAAATTGGAAAAATAGAAATTTGTATGTGTTAGTCTTCAATCCCGGAGTTTTTTGAGAAAAACATGAAAACTGAAGTATTTTGCTCATTTTAGAGAACTATTTTGGACTCTTTTAGAAAAAATGATAATTGATATTTTTGAAGGTGTTAGACTTCAGTTTTTGATTTTGTGCAAAAAATTGGGAAAATAGAAATTTGTATGTGTTAGTCTTCAATCACGGAATTTTTTGAGAAAAACATGAATAATGAAGTATTTTGATCATTTTAGAGAACTATTTTGGCCTTTTTTAGAACAAATGATAATTGATATTTTTGAAGGTGTTAGACTTCAGTTATTGATTTTATGCAAAAAATTGGAAAAATAGAAATTTGTATGTGTTAGTCTTCAATCCGGGAGTTTTTTGAGAAAAACATGAAAAATGAAGTATTTTGCTCATTTTAGAGAACTATTTTCGTCTTTTTTAGAAAAAATGAAAATTGATATTTTTTAAGGTGTTAGACTTCAGTTTTTGATTTTATGCAAAAAATAGGAAAAATAGAAATTTGTATGTGTTAGTCTTCAATCCCGGAATTTTTTGAGAAAAGCATGAAAAATGAAGTATTTTGCTCATTTTAGAGAACTATTTTGGTCTTTTTTAGAAAAAATGATAATTGATATTTTTGAAGGTTTTAGACTTCAGTTTTTGATTTTATGCAAAAAATTGGAAAAATAGAAATTTGTATGTGTTAGTCTTCAATCCCGGAGTTTTTTGAGAAAAACATGAAAACTGAAGTATTTTGCTCATTTTAGAGAACTATTTTGGTCTTTTTTAGAACAATTGATAATTGATATTTTTGAAGGTGTTAGACTTCAGTTTTTGATTTTATGGAAAAAGTAGGAAAAATAGAAATTTGTATGTGTTAGTCTTCAATCCCGGAGTTTTTTGAGAAAAACATGAAAAATGAAGTATTTTGCTCATTTTTGAGAACTATTTTGGTCTTTTTTAGAAAAAATGATAATTGATATTTTTGAAGGTGTTAGACTTCAGTTTTTGATTTTATGGAAAAAGTAGGAAAAATAGAAATTTGTATGTATTAGTCTTCAATCACGGAATTTTTTGAGAAAATCATGAAAAATGAAGTATTTTGCTCATTTTAGAGAACTATTTTTGTCTTTTTTAGAAAAAATGATAATTGATATTTTTGAAGGTGTTAGACTTCAGTTTTTGATTTTATGCAAAAAATTGGAAAAATAGAAATTTGTATGTGTTAGTCTTCAATCTCGGAATTTTTTGAGACAAACATGAAAAATCAAGTATTTTGCTCATTTTAGAGATATATTTTGGTCTTTTTTAGAAAAAATGATATTTGATATTTTTGAAGGTCTTAGACTTCAGTTTTTGATTTGATGGAAAAAGTAGGAAAAATAGAAATTTGTATGTGTTAGTCTTCAATCCCGGAGTTTTTTGAGAAAAACATGAAAGAAGTATTTTGCGCATTTTAGAGAACTATTTTGGTCTTTTTTAGAAAAAATGATAATTGATATTTTTGAAGGTGTTAGACTTCTGTTTTTGATTTTGTGCAAAAAATTGGAAAAATTGTAATTTGTATGTGTTAGTCTTCAATCACGGAATTTTTTGAGAAAATCATGAAAAATGAAGTATTTTGCTCATTTTAGAGAACTATTTTGGTCTTTTTTAGAACAAATGATAATTGATATTTTTGAAGGTGTTAGACTTCAGTTTTTGATTTTATGCAAAAAATTGGAAAAATAGAAATTTGTATGTGTTAGTCTTCAATCCCGGAGTTTTTTGAGAAAAACATGAAAACTGAAGTATTTTGCTCATTTTAGAGAACTATTTTTGACTCTTTTAGAAAAAATGATAATTGATATTTTTGAAGGTGTTAGACTTCAGTTTTTGATTTTGTGCAAAAAATTGGGAAAATAGAAATTTGTTTGTGTTAGTCTTCAATCACGGAATTTTTTGAGAAAAACATGAATAATGAAGTATTTTGATCATTTTAGAGAACTATTTTGGTCTTTTTTAGAACAAATGATAATTGATATTTTTGAAGGTGTTAGACTTCAGTTTTTGATTTTATGCAAAAAATTGGAAAAATAGAAATTTGTATGTGTTAGTCTTCAATCCCGGAGTTTTTTGAGAAAAACATGAAAAATGAAGTATTTTTCTCATTTTAGAGAACTATTTTCGTCTTTTTTAGAAAAAATGAAAATTGATATTTTTGAAGGTGTTAGACTTCAGTTTTTGATTTTATGCAAAAAATAGGAAAAATAGAAATTTGTATGTGTTAGTCTTCAATCCCGGAATTTTTTGAGAAAAACATGAAAAATGAAGTATTTTGCTCATTTTAGAGAACTATTTTGGTCTTTTTTAGAAAAAATGATAATTGATATTTTTGAAGGTGTTAGACTTCAGTTTTTGATTTTATGCAAAAAATTGGAAAAATAGAAATTTGTATGTGTTAGTCTTCAATCCCGGTGTTTTTTGAGAAAAACATGAAAACTGAAGTATTTTGCTCATTTTAGAGAACTATTTTGGTCTTTTTTAGAACAATTGATAATTGATATTTTTGAAGGTGTTAGACTTCAGTTTTTGATTTTATGGAGAAAGTAGGAAAAATAGAAATTTGTATGTGTTAGTCTTCAATCCCGGAGTTTTTTGAGAAAAACATGAAAAATGAAGTATTTTGCTCATTTTTGAGAACTATTTTGGTCTTTTTTAGAAAAAATGATTATTGATATTTTTGAAGGTGTTAGACTTCAGTTTTTGATTTTATGGAAAAAGTAGGAAAAATAGAAATTTGTATGTGTTAGTCTTCAATCACGGAATTTTTTGAGAAAATCTTGAAAAATGAAGTATTTTGCTCATTTTAGAGAACTATTTTGGTCTTTTTTAGAAAAAATGATAATTGATATTTTTGAAGGTGTTAGACTTTAGTTTTTGATTTTATGGAAAAAGTAGGAAAAATAGAAATTTGTATGTGTTAGTCTTCAATCACGGAATTTTTTGAGAAAATCATGAAAAATGAAGTATTTTGCTCATTTTAGAGAACTATTTTGGTCTTTTTTAGAAAAAATGATATTTGATATTTTTGAAGGTGTTAGACTTCAGTTTTTGATTTGATGGAAAAAGTAGGAAAAATAGAAATTTGTATGTGTTAGTCTTCAATCCCGGAGTTTTTTGAGAAAAACATGAAAGAAGTATTTTGCGCATTTTAGAGAACTATTTTGGTCTTTTTTAGAAAAAATGATAATTGATATTTTTGAAGGTGTTAGACTTCTGTTTTTGATTTTGTGCAAAAAATTGGAAAAATTGTAATTTGTATGTGATAGTCTTCAATCACGGAATTTTTTGAGAAAATCATGAAAAATGAAGTACTTTGCTCATTTTAGAGAACTAGTTTGGTCTTTTTTAGAAAAAATGATAATTGATATTTTTGAAGGTGTTAGACTTCAGTTTTTGATTTTATACAAAAAATAGGAAAAATAGAAATTTGTATGTGTTAGTCTTCAATCCCGGAATTTTTTGAGAAAAACATGAAAAATGAAGTATTTTGCTCATTTTAGAGAACTATTTTGGTCTTTTTTAGAAAAAATGATAATTGATATTTTTGAAGGTGTTAGACTTCAGTTTTTGATTTTATGCAAAAAATTGGAAAAATAGAAATTTGCATGTGTTAGTCTTCAATCCCGGAGTTTTTTGAGAAAAACATGAAAACTGAAGTATTTTTCTCATTTTAGAGAACTATTTTGGTCTTTTTTAGAACAATTGATAATTGATATTTTTGAAGGTGTTAGACTTCAGTTTTTGATTTTATGGAAAAAGTAGGAAAAATAGAAATTTGTATGTGTTAGTCTTCAATCCCGGAGTTTTTTGAGAAAAACATGAAAAATGAAGTATTTTGCTCATTTTTGAGAACTATTTTGGTCTTTTTTAGAAAAAATGATAATTGATATTTTTGAAGGTGTTAGACTTTAGTTTTTGATTTTATGGAAAAAGTAGGAAAAATAGAAATTTGTATGTGTTAGTCTTCAATCACGGAATTTTTTGAGAAAATCATGAAAAATGAAGTATTTTGCTCATTTTAGAGAACTATTTTGGTCTTTTTTAGAAAAAATGATAATTGATATTTTTGAAGGTGTTAGACTTCAGTTTTTTATTTTATGCAAAAAATTGGAAAAATAGAAATTTGTATGTGTTAGTCTTCAATCCCGGAGTTTTTTGAGAAAAACATGAAAACTGAAGTATTTTGCTCATTTTAGAGAACTATTTTGGTCTTTTTTAGAACAATTGATAATTGATATTTTTGAAGGTGTTAGACTTCAGTTTTTTATTTTATGGAAAAAGTAGGAAAAATAGAAATTTGTATGTGTTAGTCTTCAATCACGGAAGTTTTTGAGAAAAAACATGAAAAATGAAGTATTTTGCTCATTTTAGAGAACTATTTTGGTCTTTTTTAGAAAAAATGATAATTGATATTTTTGAAGGTGTTAGACTTCAGTTTTTGATTTTGTGCAAAAAATTGGGAAAATAGAAATTTGTTTGTGTTAGTCTTCAATCACGGAATTTTTTGAGAAAAACATGAATAATGAAGTATTTTGATCATTTTAGAGAACTATTTTGGTCTTTTTTAGAACAAATGATAATTGATATTTTTGAAGGTGTTAGACTTCAGTTTTTGATTTTATGCAAAAAATTGGAAAAATAGAAATTTGTATGTGTTAGTCTTCAATCCCGGAGTTTTTTGAGAAAAACATGAAAAATGAAGTATTTTGCTCATTTTAGAGAACTATTTTCGTCTTTTTTAGAAAAAATGAAAATTGATATTTTTGAAGGTGTTAGACTTCAGTTTTTGATTTTATGCAAAAAATAGGAAAAATAGAAATTTGTATGTGTTAGTCTTCAATCCCGGAATTTTTTGAGAAAAACATGAAAAATGAAGTATTTTGCTCATTTTAGAGAACTATTTTGGTCTTTTTTAGAAAAAATGATAATTGATATTTTTGAAGGTGTTAGACTTCAGTTTTTGATTTTATGCAAAAAATTGGAAAAATAGAAATTTGTATGTGTTAGTCTTCAATCCCGGAGTTTTTTGAGAAAAACATGAAAACTGAAGTATTTTGCTCATTTTAGAGAACTATTTTGGTCTTTTTTAGAACAATTGATAATTGATATTTTTGAAGGTGTTAGACTTCAGTTTTTAATTTTATGGAAAAAGTAGGAAAAATAGAAATTTGTATGTGTTAGTCTTCAATCCCGGAGTTTTTTGAGAAAAACATGAAAAATGAAGTATTTTGCTCATTTTAGAGAACTATTTTGGTCTTTTTTAGAAAAAATGATAATTGATATTTTTGAAGGTGTTAGACTTCAGTTTTTGATTTTATGCAAAAAATTGGAAAAATAGAAATTTGTATGTGTTAGTCTTCAATCCCGGAGTTTTTTGAGAAAAACATGAAAACTGAAGTATTTTGCTCATTTTAGAGAACTATTTTGGTCTTTTTTAGAACAATTGATAATTGATATTTTTGAAGGTGTTAGACTTCAGTTTTTTATTTTATGGAAAAAGTAGGAAAAATAGAAATTTGTATGTGTTAGTCTTCAATCACGGAAGTTTTTGAGAAAAAACATGAAAAATGAAGTATTTTGCTCATTTTAGAGAACTATTTTGGTCTTTTTTAGAAAAAATGATAATTGATATTTTTGAAGGTGTTAGACTTCAGTTTTTGATTTTGTGCAAAAAATTGGGAAAATAGAAATTTGTTTGTGTTAGTCTTCAATCACGGAATTTTTTGAGAAAAACATGAATAATGAAGTATTTTGATCATTTTAGAGAACTATTTTGGTCTTTTTTAGAACAAATGATAATTGATATTTTTGAAGGTGTTAGACTTCAGTTTTTGATTTTATGCAAAAAATTGGAAAAATAGAAATTTGTATGTGTTAGTCTTCAATCCCGGAGTTTTTTGAGAAAAACATGAAAAATGAAGTATTTTGCTCATTTTAGAGAACTATTTTCGTCTTTTTTAGAAAAAATGAAAATTGATATTTTTGAAGGTGTTAGACTTCAGTTTTTGATTTTATGCAAAAAATAGGAAAAATAGAAATTTGTATGTGTTAGTCTTCAATCCCGGAATTTTTTGAGAAAAACATGAAAAATGAAGTATTTTGCTCATTTTAGAGAACTATTTTGGTCTTTTTTAGAAAAAATGATAATTGATATTTTTGAAGGTGTTAGACTTCAGTTTTTGATTTTATGCAAAAAATTGGAAAAATAGAAATTTGTATGTGTTAGTCTTCAATCCCGGAGTTTTTTGAGAAAAACATGAAAACTGAAGTATTTTGCTCATTTTAGAGAACTATTTTGGTCTTTTTTAGAACAATTGATAATTGATATTTTTGAAGGTGTTAGACTTCAGTTTTTAATTTTATGGAAAAAGTAGGAAAAATAGAAATTTGTATGTGTTAGTCTTCAATCCCGGAGTTTTTTGAGAAAAACATGAAAAATGAAGTATTTTGCTCATTTTTGAGAACTATTTTGGTCTTTTTTAGAAAAAATGATTATTGATATTTTTGAAGGTGTTAGACTTCAGTTTTTGATTTTATGGAAAAAGTAGGAAAAATAGAAATTTGTATGTGTTAGTCTTCAATCACGGAATTTTTTGAGAAAATCATGAAAAATGAAGTATTTTGCTCATTTTAGAGAACTATTTTGGTCTTTTTTAGAAAAAATGATAATTGATATTTTTGAAGGTGTTAGACTTCAGTTTTTGATTTTATGCAAAAAATAGGAAAAATAGAAATTTGTATGTGTTAGTCTTCAATCCCGGAATTTTTTGAGACAAACGTGAAAAATGAAGTATTTTGCTCATTTTAGACATATATTTTGGTCTTTTTTAGAAAAAATGATACTTGATATTTTTGAAGGTGTTAGACTTCAGTTTTTTATTTGATGGAAAAAGTAGGATAAATAGAAATTTGTATGTGTTAGTCTTCAATCCCGGAGTTTTTTGAGAAAAACATGAAAGAAGTATTTTGCGCATTTTAGAGAACTATTTTGGTCTTTTTTAGAAAAAATGATAATTGATATTTTTGAAGGTGTTAGACTTCTGTTTTTGATTTTGTGCAAAAAATTGGAAAAATTGTAATTTGTATGTGTTAGTCTTCAATCACGGAATTTTTTGAGAAAATCATGAAAAATGAAGTATTTTGCTCATTTTAGAGAACTATTTTGGTCTTTTTTAGAAAAAATGATAATTGATATTTTTGAAGGTGTTAGACTTCAGTTTTTGATTTTATGCAAAAAATAGGAAAAATAGAAATTTGTATGTGTTAGTCTTCAATCCCGGAATTTTTTGAGACAAACGTGAAAAATGAAGTATTTTGCTCATTTTAGACATATATTTTGGTCTTTTTTAGAAAAAATGATACTTGATATTTTTGAAGGTGTTAGACTTCAGTTTTTTATTTGATGGAAAAAGTAGGATAAATAGAAATTTGTATGTGTTAGTCTTCAATCCCGGAGTTTTTTGAGAAAAACATGAAAGAAGTATTTTGCGCATTTTAGAGAACTATTTTGGTCTTTTTTAGAAAAAATGATAATTGATATTTTTGAAGGTGTTAGACTTCTGTTTTTGATTTTGTGCAAAAAATTGGAAAAATTGTAATTTGTATGTGTTAGTCTTCAATCACGGAATTTTTTGAGAAAATCATGAAAAATGAAGTATTTTGCTCATTTTAGAGAACTAGTTTGGTCTTTTTTAGAAAAAATGATAATTGATATTTTTGAAGGTGTTAGACTTCAGTTTTTGATTTTATACAAAAAATAGGAAAAATAGAAATTTGTATGTGTTAGTCTTCAATCCCGGAATTTTTTGAGAAAAACATGAAAAATGAAGTATTTTGCTCATTTTAGAGAACTATTTTGGTCTTTTTTAGAAAAAATGATAATTGATATTTTTGAAGGTGTTAGACTTCAGTTTTTGATTTTATGCAAAAAATTGGAAAAATAGAAATTTGTATGTGTTAGTCTTCAATCCCGGAGTTTTTTGAGAAAAACATGAAAACTGAAGTATTTTGCTCATTTTAGAGAACTATTTTGGTCTTTTTTAGAACAATTGATAATTGATATTTTTGAAGGTGTTAGACTTCAGTTTTTGATTTTATGGAAAAAGTAGGAAAAATAGAAATTTGTATGTGTTAGTCTTCAATCCCGGAGTTTTTTGAGAAAAACATGAAAAATGAAGTATTTTGCTCATTTTTGAGAACTATTTTGGTCTTTTTTAGAAAAAATGATAATTGATATTTTTGAAGGTGTTAGACTTCAGTTTTTGATTTTATGGAAAAAGTAGGAAAAATAGAAATTTGTATGTGTTAGTCTTCAATCACGGAATGTTTTGAGAAAATCATGAAAAATGAAGTATTTTGCTCATTTTAGAGAACTATTTTGGTCTTTTTTATAAAAAATGATAATTGATATTTTTGAAGGTGTTAGACTTCAGTTTTTGATTTTATGCAAAAAATTGGAAAAATAGAAATTTGTATGTGTTAGTCTTCAATCCCGGAGTTTTTTGAGAAAAACATGAAAACTGAAGTATTTTGCTCATTTTAGAGAACTATTTTGGTCTTTTTTAGAACAATTGATAATTGATATTTTTGAAGGTGTCAGACTTCAGTTTTTTATTTTATGGAAAAAGTAGGAAAAATAGAAATTTGTATGTGTTAGTCTTCAATCACGGAAGTTTTTGAGAAAAACATGAAAAATGAAGTATTTTGCTCATTTTAGAGAACTATTTTGGTCTTTTTTAGAAAAAATGATAATTGATATTTTTGAAGGTGTTAGACTTCAGTTTTTGATTTTTTGCAAAAAATTGGGAAAATAGAAATTTGTATGTGTTAGTCTTCAATCACGGAACTTTTTGAGAAAAACATGAATAATGAAGTATTTTGATCATTTTAGAGAACTATTTTGGTCTTTTTTAGAAAAAATGATAATTGATATTTTTGAAGGTGTTAGACTTCAGTTTTTGATTTTATGCAAAAAATAGGAAAAATAGAAATTTGTATGTGTTAGTCTTCAATCCCGGAGTTTTTTGAGAAAAACATGAAAACTGAAGTATTTTGCTCATTTTAGAGAACTATTTTGGTCTTTTTTAGAACAATTGATAATTGATATTTTTGAAGGTGTTAGACTTCAGTTTTTAATTTTATGGAAAAAGTAGGAAAAATAGAAATTTGTATGTGTTAGTCTTCAATCCCGGAGTTTTTTGAGAAAAACATGAAAAATGAAGTATTTTGCTCATTTTAGAGAACTATTTTGGTCTTTTTTAGAAAAAATGATAATTGATATTTTTGAAGGTGTTAGACTTCAGTTTTTGATTTTATGCAAAAAATTGGAAAAATAGAAATTTGTATGTGTTAGTCTTCAATCCCGGAGTTTTTTGAGAAAAACATGAAAACTGAAGTATTTTGCTCATTTTAGAGAACTATTTTGGTCTTTTTTAGAACAATTGATAATTGATATTTTTGAAGGTGTTAGACTTCAGTTTTTTATTTTATGGAAAAAGTAGGAAAAATAGAAATTTGTATGTGTTAGTCTTCAATCACGGAAGTTTTTGAGAAAAAACATGAAAAATGAATTATTTTGCTCATTTTAGAGAACTATTTTGGTCTTTTTTAGAAAAAATGATAATTGATATTTTTGAAGGTGTTAGACTTCAGTTTTTGATTTTGTGCAAAAAATTGGGAAAATAGAAATTTGTTTGTGTTAGTCTTCAATCACGGAATTTTTTGAGAAAAACATGAATAATGAAGTATTTTGATCATTTTAGAGAACTATTTTGGTCTTTTTTAGAACAAATGATAATTGATATTTTTGAAGGTGTTAGACTTCAGTTTTTGATTTTATGCAAAAAATTGGAAAAATAGAAATTTGTATGTGTTAGTCTTCAATCCCGGAGTTTTTTGAGAAAAACATGAAAAATGAAGTATTTTGCTCATTTTAGAGAACTATTTTCGTCTTTTTTAGAAAAAATGAAAATTGATATTTTTGAAGGTGTTAGACTTCAGTTTTTGATTTTATGCAAAAAATAGGAAAAATAGAAATTTGTATGTGTTAGTCTTCAATCCCGGAATTTTTTGAGAAAAACATGAAAAATGAAGTATTTTGCTCATTTTAGAGAACTATTTTGGTCTTTTTTAGAAAAAATGATAATTGATATTTTTGAAGGTGTTAGACTTCAGTTTTTTATTTTATGCAAAAAATTGGAAAAATAGAAATTTGTATGTGTTAGTCTTCAATCCCGGAGTTTTTTGAGAAAAACATGAAAACTGAAGTATTTTGCTCATTTTAGAGAACTATTTTGGTCTTTTTTAGAACAATTGATAATTGATATTTTTGAAGGTGTTAGACTTCAGTTTTTAATTTTATGGAAAAAGTAGGAAAAATAGAAATTTGTATGTGTTAGTCTTCAATCCCGGAGTTTTTTGAGAAAAACATGAAAAATGAAGTATTTTGCTCATTTTAGAGAACTATTTTGGTCTTTTTTAGAAAAAATGATAATTGATATTTTTGAAGGTGTTAGACTTCAGTTTTTGATTTTATGCAAAAAATTGGAAAAATAGAAATTTGTATGTGTTAGTCTTCAATCCCGGAGTTTTTTGAGAAAAACATGAAAACTGAAGTATTTTGCTCATTTTAGAGAACTATTTTGGTCTTTTTTAGAACAATTGATAATTGATATTTTTGAAGGTGTTAGACTTCAGTTTTTTATTTTATGGAAAAAGTAGGAAAAATAGAAATTTGTATGTGTTAGTCTTCAATCACGGAAGTTTTTGAGAAAAAACATGAAAAATGAATTATTTTGCTCATTTTAGAGAACTATTTTGGTCTTTTTTAGAAAAAATGATAATTGATATTTTTGAAGGTGTTAGACTTCAGTTTTTGATTTTGTGCAAAAAATTGGGAAAATAGAAATTTGTTTGTGTTAGTCTTCAATCACGGAATTTTTTGAGAAAAACATGAATAATGAAGTATTTTGATCATTTTAGAGAACTATTTTGGTCTTTTTTAGAACAAATGATAATTGATATTTTTGAAGGTGTTAGACTTCAGTTTTTGATTTTATGCAAAAAATTGGAAAAATAGAAATTTGTATGTGTTAGTCTTCAATCCCGGAGTTTTTTGAGAAAAACATGAAAAATGAAGTATTTTGCTCATTTTAGAGAACTATTTTCGTCTTTTTTAGAAAAAATGAAAATTGATATTTTTGAAGGTGTTAGACTTCAGTTTTTGATTTTATGCAAAAAATAGGAAAAATAGAAATTTGTATGTGTTAGTCTTCAATCCCGGAATTTTTTGAGAAAAACATGAAAAATGAAGTATTTTGCTCATTTTAGAGAACTATTTTGGTCTTTTTTAGAAAAAATGATAATTGATATTTTTGAAGGTGTTAGACTTCAGTTTTTTATTTTATGCAAAAAATTGGAAAAATAGAAATTTGTATGTGTTAGTCTTCAATCCCGGAGTTTTTTGAGAAAAACATGAAAACTGAAGTATTTTGCTCATTTTAGAGAACTATTTTGGTCTTTTTTAGAACAATTGATAATTGATATTTTTGAAGGTGTTAGACTTCAGTTTTTAATTTTATGGAAAAAGTAGGAAAAATAGAAATTTGTATGTGTTAGTCTTCAATCCCGGAGTTTTTTGAGAAAAACATGAAAAATGAAGTATTTTGCTCATTTTTAAGAACTATTTTAGTCTTTTTTAGAAAAAATGATTATTGATATTTTTGAAGGTGTTAGACTTCAGTTTTTGATTTTATGGAAAAAGTAGGAAAAATAGAAATTTGTATGTGTTAGTCTTCAATCACGGAATTTTTTGAGAAAATCATGAAAAATGAAGTATTTTGCTCATTTTAGAGAACTATTTTGGTCTTTTTTAGAAAAAATGATAATTGATATTTTTGAAGGTGTTAGACTTCAGTTTTTGATTTTATGCAAAAAATAGGAAAAATAGAAATTTGTATGTGTTAGTCTTCAATCCCGGAATTTTTTGAGACAAACATGAAAAATGAAGTATTTTGCTCATTTTAGACATATATTTTGGTCTTTTTTAGAAAAAATGATACTTGATATTTTTGAAGGTGTTAGACTTCAGTTTTTTATTTGATGGAAAAAGTAGGATAAATAGAAATTTGTATGTGTTAGTCTTCAATCCCGGAGTTTTTTGAGAAAAACATGAAAGAAGTATTTTGCGCATTTTAGAGAACTATTTTGGTCTTTTTTAGAAAAAATGATAATTGATATTTTTGAAGGTGTTAGACTTCTGTTTTTGATTTTGTGCAAAAAATTGGAAAAATTGTAATTTGTATGTGTTAGTCTTCAATCACGGAATTTTTTGAGAAAATCATGAAAAATGAAGTATTTTGCTCATTTTAGAGAACTAGTTTAGTCTTTTTTAGAAAAAATGATAATTGATATTTTTGAAGGTGTTAGACTTCAGTTTTTGATTTTATACAAAAAATAGGAAAAATAGAAATTTGTATGTGTTAGTCTTCAATCCCGGAATTTTTTGAGAAAAACATGAAAAATGAAGTATTTTGCTCATTTTAGAGAACTATTTTGGTCTTTTTTAGAAAAAATGATAATTGATATTTTTGAAGGTGTTAGACTTCAGTTTTTGATTTTATGCAAAAAATTGGAAAAATAGAAATTTGTATGTGTTAGTCTTCAATCCCGGAGTTTTTTGAGAAAAACATGAAAACTGAAGTATTTTTCTCATTTTAGAGAACTATTTTGGTCTTTTTTAGAACAATTGATAATTGATATTTTTGAAGGTGTTAGACTTCAGTTTTTGATTTTATGGAAAAAGTAGGAAAAATAGAAATTTGTATGTGTTAGTCTTCAATCCCGGAGTTTTTTGAGAAAAACATGAAAAATGAAGTATTTTGCTCATTTTTGAGAACTATTTTGGTCTTTTTTAGAAAAAATGATAATTGATATTTTTGAAGGTGTTAGACTTCAGTTTTTGATTTTATGGAAAAAGTAGGAAAAATAGAAATTTGTATGTGTTAGTCTTCAATCACGGAATGTTTTGAGAAAATCATGAAAAATGAAGTATTTTGCTCATTTTAGAGAACTATTTTGGTCTTTTTTAGAAAAAATGATAATTGATATTTTTGAAGGTGTTAGACTTCAGTTTTTGATTTTATGCAAAAAATTGGAAAAATAGAAATTTGTATGTGTTAGTCTTCAATCCCGGAGTTTTTTGAGAAAAACATGAAAACTGAAGTATTTTGCTCATTTTAGAGAACTATTTTGGTCTTTTTTAGAACAATTGATAATTGATATTTTTGAAGGTGTCAGACTTCAGTTTTTTATTTTATGGAAAAAGTAGGAAAAATAGAAATTTGTATGTGTTAGTCTTCAATCACGGAAGTTTTTGAGAAAAACATGAAAAATGAAGTATTTTGCTCATTTTAGAGAACTATTTTGGTCTTTTTTAGAAAAAATGATAATTGATATTTTTGAAGGTGTTAGACTTCAGTTTTTGATTTTTTGCAAAAAATTGGGAAAATAGAAATTTGTATGTGTTAGTCTTCAATCACGGAACTTTTTGAGAAAAACATGAATAATGAAGTATTTTGATCATTTTAGAGAACTATTTTGGTCTTTTTTAGAAAAAATGATAATTGATATTTTTGAAGGTGTTAGACTTCAGTTTTTGATTTTATGCAAAAAATAGGAAAAATAGAAATTTGTATGTGTTAGTCTTCAATCCCGGAGTTTTTTGAGAAAAACATGAAAACTGAAGTATTTTGCTCATTTTAGAGAACTATTTTGGTCTTTTTTAGAACAATTGATAATTGATAATTTTGAAGGTGTTAGACTTCAGTTTTTGATTTTATGGAAAAAGTAGGAAAAATAGAAATTTGTATGTGTTAGTCTTCAATCCCGGAGTTTTTTGAGAAAAACATGAAAAATGAAGTATTTTGCTCATTTTTTAGAACTATTTTGGTCTTTTTTAGAAAAAATGATAATTGATATTTTTGAAGGTGTTAGACTTCAGTTTTTGATTTTATGGAAAAAGTAGGAAAAATAGAAATTTGTATGTGTTAGTCTTCAATCACGGAATTTTTTGAGAAAATCATGAAAAATGAAGTATTTTGCTCATTTTAGAGAACTATTTTGGTCTTTTTTAGAAAAAATGATAATTGATATTTTTGAAGGTGTTAGACTTCAGTTTTTGATTTTATGCAAAAAATTGGAAAAATAGAAATTTGTATGTGTTTGTCTTCAATCCCGGAATTTTTTGAGACAAACATGAAAAATGAAGTATTTTGCTCATTTTAGAGATATATTTTGGTCTTTTTTAGAAAAAATGATATTTGATATTTTTGAAGGTGTTAGACTTCAGTTTTTGATTTGATGGAAAAAGTAGGAAAAATAGAAATTTGTATGTGTTAGTCTTCAATCCCGGAGTTTTTTGAGAAAAACATGAAAGAAGTATTTTGCGCATTTTAGAGAACTATTTTGGCCTTTTTTAGAAAAAATGATAATTGATATTTTTGAAGGTGTTAGACTTCTGTTTTTGATTTTGTGCAAAAAATTGGAAAAATTGTAATTTGTATGTGTTAGTCTTCAATCACGGAATTTTTTGAGAAAATCATGAAAAATGAAGTATTTTGCTCATTTTAGAGAACTATTTTGGTCTTTTTTAGAACAAATGATAATTGATATTTTTGAAGGTGTTAGACTTCAGTTTTTGATTTTATGCAAAAAATTGGAAAAATAGAAATTTGTATGTGTTAGTCTTCAATCCCGGAGTTTTTTGAGAAAAACATGAAAACTGAAGTATTTTGCTCATTTTAGAGAACTATTTTTGACTCTTTTAGAAAAAATGATAATTGATATTTTTGAAGGTGTTAGACTTCAGTTTTTGATTTTGTGCAAAAAATTGGGAAAATAGAAATTTGTTTGTGTTAGTCTTCAATCACGGAATTTTTTGAGAAAAACATGAATAATGAAGTATTTTGATCATTTTAGAGAACTATTTTGGTCTTTTTTAGAACAAATGATAATTGATATTTTTGAAGGTGTTAGACTTCAGTTTTTGATTTTATGCAAAAAATTGGAAAAATAGAAATTTGTATGTGTTTGTCTTCAATCCCGGAATTTTTTGAGACAAACATGAAAAATGAAGTATTTTGCTCATTTTAGAGATATATTTTGGTCTTTTTTAGAAAAAATGATATTTGATATTTTTGAAGGTGTTAGACTTCAGTTTTTGATTTGATGGAAAAAGTAGGAAAAATAGAAATTTGTATGTGTTAGTCTTCAATCCCGGAGTTTTTTGAGAAAAACATGAAAGAAGTATTTTGCGCATTTTAGAGAACTATTTTGGCCTTTTTTAGAAAAAATGATAATTGATATTTTTGAAGGTGTTAGACTTCTGTTTTTGATTTTGTGCAAAAAATTGGAAAAATTGTAATTTGTATGTGTTAGTCTTCAATCACGGAATTTTTTGAGAAAATCATGAAAAATGAAGTATTTTGCTCATTTTAGAGAACTATTTTGGTCTTTTTTAGAACAAATGATAATTGATATTTTTGAAGGTGTTAGACTTCAGTTTTTGATTTTATGCAAAAAATTGGAAAAATAGAAATTTGTATGTGTTAGTCTTCAATCCCGGAGTTTTTTGAGAAAAACATGAAAACTGAAGTATTTTGCTCATTTTAGAGAACTATTTTTGACTCTTTTAGAAAAAATGATAATTGATATTTTTGAAGGTGTTAGACTTCAGTTTTTGATTTTGTGCAAAAAATTGGGAAAATAGAAATTTGTTTGTGTTAGTCTTCAATCACGGAATTTTTTGAGAAAAACATGAATAATGAAGTATTTTGATCATTTTAGAGAACTATTTTGGTCTTTTTTAGAACAAATGATAATTGATATTTTTGAAGGTGTTAGACTTCAGTTTTTGATTTTATGCAAAAAATTGGAAAAATAGAAATTTGTATGTGTTAGTCTTCAATCCCGGAGTTTTTTGAGAAAAACATGAAAAATGAAGTATTTTGCTCATTTTAGAGAACTATTTTCGTCTTTTTTAGAACAAATGATAATTGATATTTTTGAAGGTGTTAGACTTCAGTTTTTGATTTTATGCAAAAAATTGGAAAAATAGAAATTTGTATGTGTTAGTCTTCAATCCCGGAGTTTTTTGAGAAAAACATGAAAACTGAAGTATTTTGCTCATTTTAGAGAACTATTTTGGTCTTTTTTAGAACAATTGATAATTGATATTTTTGAAGGTGTTAGACTTCAGTTTTTAATTTTATGGAAAAAGTAGGAAAAATAGAAATTTGTATGTGTTAGTCTTCAATCCCGGAATTTTTTGAGAAAAACATGAAAAATGAAGTATTTTGCTCATTTTAGAGAACTATTTTGGTCTTTTTTAGAAAAAATGATAATTGATTTTTTTGAAAGTGTTAGACTTCAGTTTTTGATTTTATGCAAAAAATTGGAAAAATAGAAATTTGTATGTGTTAGTCTTCAATCCCGGAGTTTTTTGAGAAAAACATGAAAACTGAAGTATTTTGCTCATTTTAGAGAACTATTTTGGTCTTTTTTAGAACAATTGATAATTGATATTTTTGAAGGTGTTAGACTTCAGTTTTTTATTTTATGGAAAAAGTAGGAAAAATAGAAATTTGTATGTGTTAGTCTTCAATCACGGAAGTTTTTGAGAAAAAACATGAAAAATGAAGTATTTTGCTCATTCTAGAGAACTATTTTGGTCTTTTTTAGAAAAAATGATAATTGATATTTTTGAAGGTGTTAGACTTCAGTTTTTGATTTTGTGCAAAAAATTGGGAAAATAGAAATTTGTTTGTGTTAGTCTTCAATCACGGAATTTTTTGAGAAAAACATGAATAATGAAGTATTTTGATCATTTTAGAGAACTATTTTGGTCTTTTTTAGAACAAATGATAATTGATATTTTTGAAGGTGTTAGACTTCAGTTTTTGATTTTATGCAAAAAATTGGAAAAATAGAAATTTGTATGTGTTAGTCTTCAATCCCGGAGTTTTTTGAGAAAAACATGAAAAATGAAGTATTTTGCTCATTTTAGAGAACTATTTTCGTCTTTTTTAGAAAAAATGAAAATTGATATTTTTGAAGGTGTTAGACTTCAGTTTTTGATTTTATGCAAAAAATAGGAAAAATAGAAATTTGTATGTGTTAGTCTTCAATCCCGGAATTTTTTGAGAAAAACATGAAAAATGAAGTATTTTGCTCATTTTAGAGAACTATTTTGGTCTTTTTTAGAAAAAATGATAATTGATATTTTTGAAGGTGTTAGACTTCAGTTTTTGATTTTATGCAAAAAAATTGGAAAAATAGAAATTTGTATGTGTTAGTCTTCAATCCCGGAGTTTTTTGAGAAAAACATGAAAACTGAAGTATTTTGCTCATTTTAGAGAACTATTTTGGTCTTTTTTAGAACAATTGATAATTGATATTTTTGAAGGTGTTAGATTTCAGTTTTTGATTTTATGGAAAAAGTAGGAAAAATAGAAATTTGTATGTGTTAGTCTTCAATCCCGGAGTTTTTTGAGAAAAACATGAAAATTGAAGTATTTTGCTCATTTTTTTAGAACTATTTTGGTCTTTTTTAGAAAAAATGATTATTGATATTTTTGAAGGTGTTAGACTTCAGTTTTTGATTTTATGGAAAAAGTAGGAAAAATAGAAATTTGTATGTGTTAGTCTTCAATCACGGAATTTTTTGAGAAAATCATGAAAAATGAAGTATTTTGCTCATTTTAGAGAACTATTTTGGTCTTTTTTAGAAAAAATGATAATTGATATTTTTGAAGGTGTTAGACTTCAGTTTTTGATTTTATGCAAAAAATAGGAAAAATAGAAATTTGTATGTGTTAGTCTTCAATCCCGGAATTTTTTGAGACAAACATGAAAAATGAAGTATTTTGCTCATTTTAGAGATATATTTTGGTCTTTTTTAGAAAAAATGATATTTGATATTTTTGAAGGTGTTAGACTTCAGTTTTTGATTTGATGGAAAAAGTAGGAAAAATAGAAATTTGTATGTGTTAGTCTTCAATCCCGGAGTTTTTTGAGAAAAACATGAAAGAAGTATTTTGCGCATTTTAGAGAACTATTTTGGTCTTTTTTAGAAAAAATGATAATTGATATTTTTGAAGGTGTTAGACTTCTGTTTTTGATTTTGTGCAAAAAATTGGAAAAATTGTAATTTGTATGTGTTAGTCTTCAATCACGGAATTTTGTGAGAAAATCATGAAAAATGAAGTATTTTGCTCATTTTAGAGAACTAGTTTGGTCTTTTATAGAAAAAATGATAATTGATATTTTTGAAGGTGTTAGACTTCAGTTTTTGATTTTATACAAAAAATAGGAAAAATAGAAATTTGTATGTGTTAGTCTTCAATCCCGGAATTTTTTGAGAAAAACATGAAAAATGAAGTATTTTGCTCATTTTAGAGAACTATTTTGGTCTTTTTTAGAAAAAATGATAATTGATATTTTTGAAGGTGTTAGACTTCAGTTTTTGATTTTATGCAAAAAATTGGAAAAATAGAAATTTGCATGTGTTAGTCTTCAATCCCGGAGTTTTTTGAGAAAAACATGAAAAATGAAGTATTTTGCTCATTTTAGAGAACTATTTTGGTCTTTTTTAGAAAAAATGATAATTGATATTTTTGAAGGTGTTAGACTTCAGTTTTTGATTTTGTGCAAAAAATTGGGAAAATAGAAATTTGTTTGTGTTAGTGTTCAATCACGGAATTTTTTGAGAAAAACATGAATAATGAAGTATTTTGCTCATTTTAGAGAACTATTTTGGTCTTTTTTAGAAAAAATGATAATTGATATTTTTGAAGGTGTTAGACTTCAGTTTTTGATTTTGTGCAAAAAATTGGGAAAATAGAAATTTGTTTGTGTTAGTCTTCAATCACGGAATTTTTTGAGAAAAACATGAATAATGAAGTATTTTGATCATTTTAGAGAACTATTTTGGTCTTTTTTAGAACAAATGATAATTGATATTTTTGAAGGTGTTAGACTTCAGTTTTTGATTTTATGCAAAAAATTGGAAAAATAGAAATTTGTATGTGTTAGTCTTCAATCCCGGAGTTTTTTGAGAAAAACATGAAAAATGAAGTATTTTGCTCATTTTAGAGAACTATTTTCGTCTTTTTTAGAAAAAATGAGAATTGATATTTTTGAAGGTGTTAGACTTCGGTTTTTGATTTTATGCAAAAAATAGGAAAAATAGAAATTTGTATGTGTTAGTCTTCAATCCCGGAATTTTTTGAGAAAAACATGAAAAATGAAGTATTTTGCTCATTTTAGAGAACTATTTTGGTCTTTTTTTGAAAAAATGATAATTGATATTTTTGAAGGTGTTAGACTTCAGTTTTTGATTTTATGCAAAAAATTGGAAAAATAGAAATTTGTATGTGTTAGTCTTCAATCCCGGAGTTTTTTGAGAAAACCATGAAAACTGAAGTATTTTGCTCATTTTAGAGAACTATTTTGGTCTTTTTTAGAACAATTGATAATTGATATTTTTGAAGGTGTTAGACTTCAGTTTTTGATTTTATGGAAAAAGTAGGAAAAATAGAAATTTGTATGTGTTAGTCTTCAATCCCGGAGTTTTTTGAGAAAAACATGAAAATTGAAGTATTTTGCTCATTTTTGAGAACTATTTTGGTCTTTTTTAGAAAAAATTATTATTGATATTTTTGAAGGTGTTAGACTTCAGTTTTTGATTTTATGGAAAAAGTAGGAAAAATAGAAATTTGTATGTGTTAGTCTTCAATCACGGAATTTTTTGAGAAAATCATGAAAAATGAAGTATTTTGCTCATTTTAGAGAACTATTTTGGTCTTTTTTAGAAAAAATGATAATTGATATTTTTGAAGGTGTTAGACTTCAGTTTTTGATTTTATGCAAAAAATAGGAAAAATAGAAATTTGTATGTGTTAGTCTTCAATCCCGGAATTTTTTGAGACAAACATGAAAAATGAAGTATTTTGCTCATTTTAGAGATATATTTTGGTCTTTTTTAGAAAAAATGATATTTGATATTTTTGAAGGTGTTAGACTTCAGTTTTTGATTTGATGGAAAAAGTAGGAAAAATAGAAATTTGTATGTGTTAGTCTTCAATCCCGGAGTTTTTTGAGAAAAACATGAAAGAAGTATTTTGCGCATTTTAGAGAACTATTTTGGTCTTTTTTAGAACAATTGATAATTGATATTTTTGAAGGTGTTAGACTTCAGTTTTTGATTTTATGCAAAAAATAGGAAAAATAGAAATTTGTATGTGTTAGTCTTCAATCCCGGAATTTTTTGAGAAAAACATGAAAAATGAAGTATTTTGCTCATTTTAGAGAACTATTTTGGTCTTTTTTAGAAAAAATGATAATTGATATTTTTGAAGGTGTTAGACTTCAGTTTTTGATTTTATGCAAAAAATTGGAAAAATACAAATTTGTATGTGTTAGTCTTCAATCCCGGAGTTTTTTGAGAAAAACATGAAAACTGAAGTATTTTGCTCATTTTAGAGAACTATTTTGGTCTTTTTTAGAACAATTGATAATTGATATTTTTGAAGGTGTTAGACTTCAGTTTTTAATTTTATGGAAAAAGTAGGAAAAATAGAAATTTGTATGTGTTAGTCTTCAATCCCGGAGTTTTTTGAGAAAAACATGAAAAATGAAGTATTTTGCTCATTTTTGAGAACTATTTTGGTCTTTTTTAGAAAAAATGATTATTGATATTTTTGAAGGTGCTAGACTTCAGTTTTTGATTTTATGGAAAAAGTAGGAAAAATAGAAATTTGTATGTGTTAGTCTTCAATCACGGAATTTTTTGAGAAAATCATGAAAAATGAAGTATTTTGCTCATTTTAGAGAACTATTTTGGTCTTTTTTAGAAAAAA
Organism: Luzula sylvatica; assembly: GCA_946800325.1. Lineage (NCBI taxonomy): Eukaryota > Viridiplantae > Streptophyta > Magnoliopsida > Poales > Juncaceae > Luzula > Luzula sylvatica. Next base: position 34,576,496 of record OX326959.1, on the reverse strand, counting down.
TGATAATTGATATTTTTGAAGGTGTTAGACTTCAGTTTTTGATTTTATGCAAAAAATAGGAAAAATAGAAATTTGTATGTGTTAGTCTTCAATCCCGGAATTTTTTGAGACAAACATGAAAAATGAAGTATTTTGCTCATTTTAGAGATATATTTTGGTCTTTTTTAGAAAAAATGATATTTGATATTTTTGAAGGTGTTAGACTTCAGTTTTTGATTTGATGGAAAAAGTAGGAAAAATAGAAATTTGTATGTGTTAGTCTTCAATCCCGGAGTTTTTTGAGAAAAACATGAAAGAAGTATTTTGCGCATTTTAGAGAACTATTTTGGTCTTTTTTAGAAAAAATGATAATTGATATTTTTGAAGGTGTTAGACTTCTGTTTTTGATTTTGTGCAAAAAATTGGAAAAATTGTAATTTGTATGTGTTAGTCTTCAATCACGGAATTTTGTGAGAAAATCATGAAAAATGAAGTATTTTGCTCATTTTAGAGAACTAGTTTGGTCTTTTATAGAAAAAATGATAATTGATATTTTTGAAGGTGTTAGACTTCAGTTTTTGATTTTATACAAAAAATAGGAAAAATAGAAATTTGTATGTGTTAGTCTTCAATCCCGGAATTTTTTGAGAAAAACATGAAAAATGAAGTATTTTGCTCATTTTAGAGAACTATTTTGGTCTTTTTTAGAAAAAATGATAATTGATATTTTTGAAGGTGTTAGACTTCAGTTTTTGATTTTATGCAAAAAATTGGAAAAATAGAAATTTGCATGTGTTAGTCTTCAATCCCGGAGTTTTTTGAGAAAAACATGAAAACTGAAGTATTTTTCTCATTTTAGAGAACTATTTTGGTCTTTTTTAGAACAATTGATAATTGATATTTTTGAAGGTGTTAGACTTCAGTTTTTGATTTTATGGAAAAAGTAGGAAAAATAGAAATTTGTATGTGTTAGTCTTCAATCCCGGAGTTTTTTGAGAAAAACATGAAAAATGAAGTATTTTGCTCATTTTTGAGAACTATTTTGGTCTTTTTTAGAAAAAATGATAATTGATATTTTTGAAGGTGTTAGACTTTAGTTTTTGATTTTATGGAAAAAGTAGGAAAAATAGAAATTTGTATGTGTTAGTCTTCAATCACGGAATTTTTTGAGAAAATCGTGAAAAATGAAGTATTTTGCTCATTTTAGAGAACTATTTTGGTCTTTTTTAGAAAAAATGATAATTGATATTTTTGAAGGTGTTAGACTTCAGTTTTTGATTTTATGCAAAAAATTGGAAAAATAGAAATTTGTATGTGTTAGTCTTCAATCCCGGAGTTTTTTGAGAAAAACATGAAAACTGGAGTATTTTGCTCATTTTAGAGAACTATTTTGGTCTTTTTTAGAACAATTGATAATTGATATTTTTGAAGGTGTTAGACTTCAGTTTTTTATTTTATGGAAAAAGTAGGAAAAATAGAAATTTGTATGTGTTAGTCTTCAATCACGGAAGTTTTTGAGAAAAAACATGAAAAATGAAGTATTTTGCTCATTTTAGAGAACTATTTTGGTCTTTTTTAGAAAAAATGATAATTGATATTTTTGAAGGTGTTAGACTTCAGTTTTTGATTTTGTGCAAAAAATTGGGAAAATAGAAATTTGTTTGTGTTAGTCTTCAATCACGGAATTTTTTGAGAAAAACATGAATAATGAAGTATTTTGATCATTTTAGAGAACTATTTTGGTCTTTTTTAGAACAAATGATAATTGATATTTTTGAAGGTGTTAGACTTCAGTTTTTGATTTTATGCAAAAAATTGGAAAAATAGAAATTTGTATGTGTTAGTCTTCAATCCCGGAGTTTTTTGAGAAAAACATGAAAAATGAAGTATTTTGCTCATTTTAGAGAACTATTTTCGTCTTTTTTAGAAAAAATGAGAATTGATATTTTTGAAGGTGTTAGACTTCGGTTTTTGATTTTATGCAAAAAATAGGAAAAATAGAAATTTGTATGTGTTAGTCTTCAATCCCGGAATTTTTTGAGAAAAACATGAAAAATGAAGTATTTTGCTCATTTTAGAGAACTATTTTGGTCTTTTTTAGAAAAAATGATAATTGATATTTTTGAAGGTGTTAGACTTCAGTTTTTGATTTTATGCAAAAAATTGGAAAAATAGAAATTTGTATGTGTTAGTCTTCAATCCCGGAGTTTTTTGAGAAAACCATGAAAACTGAAGTATTTTGCTCATTTTAGAGAACTATTTTGGTCTTTTTTAGAACAATTGATAATTGATATTTTTGAAGGTGTTAGACTTCAGTTTTTGATTTTATGGAAAAAGTAGGAAAAATAGAAATTTGTATGTGTTAGTCTTCAATCCCGGAGTTTTTTGAGAAAAACATGAAAATTGAAGTATTTTGCTCATTTTTGAGAACTATTTTGGTCTTTTTTAGAAAAAATGATAATTGATATTTTTGAAGGTGTTAGACTTTAGTTTTTGATTTTATGGAAAAAGTAGGAAAAATAGAAATTTGTATGTGTTAGTCTTCAATCACGGAATTTTTTGAGAAAATCGTGAAAAATGAAGTATTTTGCTCATTTTAGAGAACTATTTTGGTCTTTTTTAGAAAAAGTGATAATTGATATTTTTGAAGGTGTTAGACTTCAGTTTTTGATTTTATGCAAAAAATTGGAAAAATAGAAATTTGTATGTGTTAGTCTTCAATCCCGGAGTTTTTTGAGAAAAACATGAAAACTGGAGTATTTTGCTCATTTTAGAGAACTATTTTGGTCTTTTTTAGAACAATTGATAATTGATATTTTTGAAGGTGTTAGACTTCAGTTTTTTATTTTATGGAAAAAGTAGGAAAAATAGAAATTTGTATGTGTTAGTCTTCAATCACGGAAGTTTTTGAGAAAAAACATGAAAAATGAAGTATTTTGCTCATTTTAGAGAACTATTTTGGTCTTTTTTAGAAAAAATGATAATTGATATTTTTGAAGGTGTTAGACTTCAGTTTTTGATTTTGTGCAAAAAATTGGGAAAATAGAAATTTGTTTGTGTTAGTCTTCAATCACGGAATTTTTTGAGAAAAACATGAATAATGAAGTATTTTGATCATTTTAGAGAACTATTTTGGTCTTTTTTAGAACAAATGATAATTGATATTTTTGAAGGTGTTAGACTTCAGTTTTTGATTTTATGCAAAAAATTGGAAAAATAGAAATTTGTATGTGTTAGTCTTCAATCCCGGAGTTTTTTGAGAAAAACATGAAAAATGAAGTATTTTGCTCATTTTAGAGAACTATTTTCGTCTTTTTTAGAAAAAATGAGAATTGATATTTTTGAAGGTGTTAGACTTCGGTTTTTGATTTTATGCAAAAAATAGGAAAAATAGAAATTTGTATGTGTTAGTCTTCAATCCCGGAATTTTTTGAGAAAAACATGAAAAATGAAGTATTTTGCTCATTTTAGAGAACTATTTTGGTCTTTTTTAGAAAAAATGATAATTGATATTTTTGAAGGTGTTAGACTTCAGTTTTTGATTTTATGCAAAAAATTGGAAAAATAGAAATTTGTATGTGTTAGTCTTCAATCCCGGAGTTTTTTGAGAAAACCATGAAAACTGAAGTAGTTTGCTCATTTTAGAGAACTATTTTGGTCTTTTTTAGAACAATTGATAATTGATATTTTTGAAGGTGTTAGACTTCAGTTTTTGATTTTATGGAAAAAGTAGGAAAAATAGAAATTTGTATGTGTTAGTCTTCAATCCCGGAGTTTTTTGAGAAAAACATGAAAATTGAAGTATTTTGCTCATTTTTGAGAACTATTTTGGTCTTTTTTAGAAAAAATTATTATTGATATTTTTGAAGGTGTTAGACTTCAGTTTTTGATTTTATGGAAAAAGTAGGAAAAATAGAAATTTGTATGTGTTAGTCTTCAATCACGGAATTTTTTGAGAAAATCATGAAAAATGAAGTATTTTGCTCATTTTAGAGAACTATTTTGGTCTTTTTTAGAAAAAATGATAATTGATATTTTTGAAGGTGTTAGACTTCAGTTTTTGATTTTATGCAAAAAATAGGAAAAATAGAAATTTGTATGTGTTAGTCTTCAATCCCGGAATTTTTTGAGACAAACATGAAAAATGAAGTATTTTGCTCATTTTAGAGATATATTTTGGTCTTTTTTAGAAAAAATGATATTTGATATTTTTGAAGGTGTTAGACTTCAGTTTTTGATTTGATGGAAAAAGTAGGAAAAATAGAAATTTGTATGTGTTAGTCTTCAATCCCGGAGTTTTTTGAGAAAAACATGAAAGAAGTATTTTGCGCATTTTAGAGAACTATTTTGGTCTTTTTTAGAACAATTGATAATTGATATTTTTGAAGGTGTTAGACTTCAGTTTTTGATTTTATGCAAAAAATAGAAAAAATAGAAATTTGTATGTGTTAGTCTTCAATCCCGGAATTTTTTGAGAAAAACATGAAAAATGAAGTATTTTGCTCATTTTAGAGAACTATTTTGGTCTTTTTTAGAAAAAATGATAATTGATATTTTTGAAGGTGTTAGACTTCAGTTTTTGATTTTATGCAAAAAATTGGAAAAATACAAATTTGTATGTGTTAGTCTTCAATCCCGGAGTTTTTTGAGAAAAACATGAAAACTGAAGTATTTTGCTCATTTTAGAGAACTATTTTGGTCTTTTTTAGAACAATTGATAATTGATATTTTTGAAGGTGTTAGACTTCAGTTTTTAATTTTATGGAAAAAGTAGGAAAAATAGAAATTTGTATGTGTTAGTCTTCAATCCCGGAGTTTTTTGAGAAAAACATGAAAAATGAAGTATTTTGCTCATTTTTGAGAACTATTTTGGTCTTTTTTAGAAAAAATGATTATTGATATTTTTGAAGGTGCTAGACTTCAGTTTTTGATTTTATGGAAAAAGTAGGAAAAATAGAAATTTGTATGTGTTAGTCTTCAATCACGGAATTTTTTGAGAAAATCATGAAAAATGAAGTATTTTGCTCATTTTAGAGAACTATTTTGGTCTTTTTTAGAAAAAATGATAATTGATATTTTTGAAGGTGTTAGACTTCAGTTTTTGATTTTATGCAAAAAATAAGAAAAATAGAAATTTGTATGTGTTAGTCTTCAATCCCGGAATTTTTTGAGACAAACATGAAAAATGAAGTATTTTGCTCATTTTAGAGATATATTTTGGTCTTTTTTAGAAAAAATGATACTTGATATTTTTGAAGGTGTTAGACTTCAGTTTTTGATTTGATGGAAAAAGTAGGATAAATAGAAATTTGTATGTGTTAGTCTTCAATCCCGGAGTTTTTTGAGAAAAACATGAAAGAAGTATTTTGCGCATTTTAGAGAACTATTTTGGTCTTTTTTAGAAAAAATGATAATTGATATTTTTGAAGGTGTTAGACTTCTGTTTTTGATTTTGTGCAAAAAATTGGAAAAATTGTAATTTGTATGTGTTAGTCTTCAATCACGGAATTTTTTGAGAAAAACATGAAAAATGAAGTATTTTGCTCATTTTTGAGAACTATTTTGGTCTTTTTTAGAAAAAATGATTATTGATATTTTTGAAGGTGCTAGACTTCAGTTTTTGATTTTATGGAAAAAGTAGGAAAAATAGAAATTTGTATGTGTTAGTCTTCAATCACGGAATTTTTTGAGAAAAACATGAAAAATGAAGTATTTTGCTCATTTTTGAGAACTATTTTGGTCTTTTTTAGAAAAAATGATAATTGATATTTTTGAAGGTGTTAGACTTCAGTTTGTGATTTTATGGAAAAAGTAGGAAAAATAGAAATTTGTATGTGTTAGTCTTCAATCACGGAATTTTTTGAGAAAATCATGAAAAATGAAGTATTTTGCTCATTTTAGAGAACTATTTTGGTCTTTTTTAGAAAAAAAGATAATTGATATTTTTGAAGCTGTTAGACTTCAGTTTTTGATTTTATGCAAAAAATTGGAAAAATAGAAATTTGTATGTGTTAGTCTTCAATCCCGGAGTTTTTTGAGAAAAACATGAAAACTGAAGTATTTTTCTCATTTTAGAGAACTATTTTGGTCTTTTTTAGAACAATTGATAATTGATATTTTTGAAGGTGTTAGACTTCAGTTTTTTATTTTATGGAAAAAGTAGGAAAAATAGAAATTTGTATGTGTTAGTCTTCAATCACGGAAGTTTTTGAGAAAAACATGAAAAATGAAGTATTTTGCTCATTTTAGAGAACTATTTTGGTCTTTTTTAGAAAAAATGATAATTGATATTTTTGAAGGTGTTAGACTTCAGTTTTTGATTTTTTGCAAAAAATTGGGAAAATAGAAATTTGTATGTGTTAGTCTTCAATCACTGAACTTTTTGAGAAAAACATGAATAATGAAGTATTTTGATCATTTTAGAGAACTATTTTGGTCTTTTTTAGAAAAAATGATAATTGATATTTTTGAAGGTGTTAGACTTCAGTTTTTGATTTTATGCAAAAAATTGGAAAAATAGAAATTTGTATGTGTTAGTCTTAAATCCCGGAATTTTTTGAGAAAAACATGAAAACTGAAGTATTTTGCTCATTTTAGAGAACTATTTTGGTCTTTTTTAGAAAAAATGATAATTGATATTTTTGAAGGTGTTAGACTTCAGTTTTTGATTTTATGGAAAAAGTAGGAAAAATAGAAATTTGTATGTGTTAGTCTTCAATCACGGAATTTTTTGAGAAAATCATGAAAAATGAAGTATTTTGCTCATTTTAGAGAACTAGTTTGGTCTTTTTTAGAAAAAATGATAATTGATATTTTTGAAGGTGTTAGACTTCAGTTTGTGATTTTTTGTAAAAAAATTGGGAAAATAGAAATATGTATGTGTTAGTCTTCAATCACGGAGTTTTTTGAGAAAAACATGAATATTGAAGTATTTTGCTCATTTTAGAGAACTATTTTGGTCCTTTTTTGAAAAAATGATAATTGATATTTTTGAAGGTGTTAGACATCAGTTTTTGATTTTATGCAAAAAATTGGAAAATTAGAAATTTGTATGTGTTAGTCTTCAATCCCGGAATTTTTTGAGACAAACATGAAAAATGAAGTATTTTGCTCATTTTAGAGATATATTTTGGTCTTTTTTAGAAAAAATGATAATTGCTATTTTTGAAGGTGTTAGACTTCAGTTTTTGATTTTATGGAAAAAGTAGGAAAAATAGAAATTTGTATGTGTTAGTCTTCAATCCCGGAGTTTTTTGAGAAAAACATGAAAGAAGTATTTTTCTCATTTTAGAGAACTATTTTGGTCTTTTTTAGAAAAAATGATAATTGATATTTTTGAAGGTGTTAGACTTCAGTTTTTGATTTTATGCAAAAAATTGGAAAAATAGAAATTTGTATGTGTTAGTCTTCAATCCCGGAGTTTTTTGAGAAAAACATGAAAACTGAAGTATTTTGCTCATTTTAGAGAACTATTTTGGTCTTTTTTAGAACAATTGATAATTGATATTTTTGAAGGTGTTAGACTTCAGTTTTTGATTTTATGGAAAAAGTAGGAAAAATAGAAATTTGTATGTGTTAGTCTTCAATCCCGGAGTTTTTTGAGAAAAACATGAAAAATGAAGTATTTTGCTCATTTTTGAGAACTATTTTGGTCTTTTTTAGAAAAAATGATAATTGATATTTTTGAAGGTGTTAGACTTCAGTTTTTGATTTTATGGAAAAAGTAGGAAAAATAGAAATTTGTATGTGTTAGTCTTCAATCACGGAATTTTTTGAGAAAAACATGAAAAATGAAGTATTTTGCTCATTTTAGAGAACTATTTTGGTCTTTTTTAGAAAAAATGATAATTGATATTTTTGAAGGTGTTAGACTTCGGTCTTTGATTTTTTGCAAAAAAATGGAAAAATTGAAATTTGTATGTGTTAGTCTTCAATCACGGAATTTTTTGAGAAAATCATGAAAAATGAAGTATTTTGCTCATTTTAGAGAACTATTTTGGTCTTTTTTAGAAAAAATGATAATTGATATTTTGGAAGGTGTTAGACTTCAGCTTTTGATTTTTTTGCAAAAAATTGGGAAAATAGAAATTTGTATGTGTTAGTCTTCAATAACGGAATTTTTTGAGAAAAACATGAATAATGAAGTATTTTGATCATTTTAGAGAACTATTTTGGTCTTTTTTAGAAAAAATGATAATTGATATTTTTGAAGGTGTTAGACTTCAGTTTTTGATTTTATGCAAAAAATTGGAAAAATAGAAATTTGTATGTGTTAGTCTTCAATCCCGGAGTTTTTTGAGAAAAACATGAAAAATGAAGTATTTTGCTCATTTTAGAGAACTATTTTCGTCTTTTTTAGAAAAAATGAAAATTGATATTTTTGAAGGTGTTAGACTTCAGTTTTTCATTTTATGCAAAAAATAGGAAAAATAGAAATTTGTATGTGTTAGTCTTCAATCCCGGAATTTTTTGAGAAAAACATGAAAAATTAAGTATTTTGCTCATTTTAGAGAACTATTTTGCTCTTTTTTAGAAAAAATGATAATTGATATTTTTGAAGGTGTTAGACTTCAATTTTTGATTTTTTGCAAAAAATTGGGAAAATAGAAATTTGTATGTGTTAGTCTTCAATCACGGAATTTTTTGAGAAAAACATGAATAATGAAGTATTTTGATCATTTTAGAGAACTATTTTGGTCTTTTTTAGAAAATATGATAATTGATATTTTTGAAGGTGTTAGACTTCAGTTTTTGATTTTATGCAAAAAATTGGAAAAATAGAAATTTGTATATGTTAGTCTTCAATCCCGGAGTTTTTTGAGAAAAACATGAAAAATTAAGTATTTTGCTCATTTTAGAGAACTATTTTGGTCTTTTTTATAAAAAATGATAATTGATATTTTTGAAGGTGTTAGACTTCAGTTTTGGATTTTATGCAAAAAATAGTAAAAATATAAATTTGTATGTGTTAGTCTTCAATCCCGGAATTTTTTGAGAAAAACATGAAAAATGAAGTATTTTGCTCATTTTAGAGAACTATTTTGGTCTTTTTTAGAACAATTGATAATTGATATTTTTGAAGGTGTTAGACTTCAGTTTTTGATTTGATGAAAAAAATTGGAAAAATAGAAATTTGTATCTGTTAGTCTTCAATCCCGGAGTTTTTTGAGAAAAACATGAAAAATGAAGTATTTTGCTCATTTTAGAGAACTATTTTGGTCTTTTTAAGAAAAAATGATTATTGATATTTTTTAAGGTGTTAGACTTCAGTTTTTGATTTTATGGAAAAAGTAGGAAAAATAGAAATTTGTATGTGTTAGTCTTCAATCCCGGAGTTTTTTGAGAAAAACATGAAAAATGAAGTATTTTGCTCATTTTTGAGAACTATTTTGGTCTTTTTTAGAAAAAATTATAATTGATATTTTTTAAGGTGTTAGACTTCAGTTTTTGATTTAATGGAAAAAGTAGGAAAAATAGAAATTTGTATCTGTTAGTCTTCAATCCCGGAGTTTTTTGAGAAAAACATGAAAAATGAAGTATTTTGCTCATTTTTGAGAACTATTTTGGTCTTTTTTAGAAAAAATTATAATTGATATTTTTGAAGGTGTGTTAGACTTCAGTTTTTGATTTTTTCCAAAAAATTGGGAAAATGGAAATTTGTATGTGTTAGTCTTAAATCCCGGAGTTTTTTGAGAAAAACATGAAAACTGAAGTATTTTGCTCATTTTAGAGAACTATTTTGGTCTTTTTTAGAAAAAATGATAATTGATATTTTTGAAGGTGTTAGACTTCAGTTTGTGATTTTTTGCAAAAAAAATTGGGAAAATAGAAATTTGTATGTGTTAGTCTTCAATCACGGAATTTTTTGAGATAAACATGAATAAAGAAGTATTTTGATCATTTTAGAGAACTATTTTGGTCTTTTTTAGAAAAAATGATACTTCATATTTTTGAAGGTGTTAGACATCAGTTTTTGATTTTATGCAAAAAATAGGAAAAATAGAAATTTGTATGTGTTAGTCTTCAATCACGAAGTTTTTTGAGAAAAACATGAAAAATGAAGTATTTTGCTCATTTTAGAGAACTATTTTGGACTCTTTTAGAAAAAATGATAATTGATATGTTTTAAGGTGTTAGACTTCAGTTTTTGATTTTTTGCAAAAAAATGGAAAAATTGAAATTTGTATGTGTTAGTCTTCAATCACGGAATTTTTTGAGAAAAACATGAATAATGTAGTATTTTGATCATTTTAGAGAACTATTTTGGTCTTTTTTACAAAAAAAGATAATTGATATTTTTGAAGGTGTTAGACTTCAGTTTTTGATTTGATGTAAAAAATTGGAAAAATAGAAATTTGTATATGTTAGTCTTCAATCCCGGAGTTTTTTGAGAAAAACATGAAAAATGAAGTATTTTGCTCATTTTAGAGAACTATTTTTGTCTTTTTTAGAAAAAATGTTAATGGATATTTTTGAAGGTGTTAGACTTCAGTTTTTGATTTTATGCAAAAAATAGGAAAAATAGAAATTTGTATGTGTTAGTCTTCAATCCCGGAGTTTTTTGAGAAAATCATGAAAAATAAAGTATATTGCTCATTTTAGAGAACTATTTTGGTCTTTTTCAGAAAAAATGATAATTGATATTTTTTAAGGTGTTAGACTTCAGTTTTTGATTTTATAGAAAAAGTAGGAAAAATAGAAATTTGTATGTGTTAGTCTTCAATCCCGGAGTTTTTTGAGAAAAACATGAAAAATGAAGTTTTTTGCTCATTTTTGAGAACTATTTTGGTCTTTTTTAGAAAAAATTATAATTGATATTTTTGAAGGTGTTAGACTTCAGTTTTTTATTTTTTGCAAAAAATTGGGTAAATAGAAATTTGTATGTGTTAGTCTTCAATCACGGAATTTTTTGAGAAAAACATGAATAATGAAGTATTTTGATCATTTTAGAGAACTATTTTGGTCTTTTTTAGAAAAAATGATAATTGATATTTTTGAAGGTGTTAGACTTCAGTTTTTGATTTTATGCAAAAAATTGGAAAAATAGAAATTTGTATGTGTTAGTCTTCAATCCCGGAGTTTTTTGAGAAAAACATGAAAAATGAAGTATTTTGCTCATTTTAGAGAACTATTTTCGTCTTTTTTAGAAAAAATTAAAATTGATATTTTTGAAGGTGTTAGACTTCAGTTTTTGATTTTATGCAAAAAATAGGAAAAATAGAAATTTGTATGTGTTAGTCTTCAATCCCGGAATTTTTTGAGAAAAACATGAAAAATGAAGTATTTTGCTCATTTTAGAGAACTATTTTGCTCTTTTTTAGAAAAAATGATAATTGATATTTTTGAAGGTGTTAGACTTTGGTCTTTGATTTTATGCAAAAAATTGGAAAAATATAAATTTGTATATGTTAGTCTTCAATCCCGGAGTTTTTTGAGAAAAACATGAAAAATGAAGTATTTTGCTCATTTTAGAGAACTATTTTGGTCTTTTTTAGAAAAAATGATAATTGATATTTTTGAAGGTGTTAGACTTCGGTCTTTGATTTTTTGCAAAAAAATGGAAAAATTGAAATTTGTATGTGTTAGTCTTCAATCACGGAATTTTTTGAGAAAATCATGAAAAATGAAGTATTTTGCTCATTTTAGAGAACTATTTTGGTCTTTTTTAGAAAAAATGATAATGGATATTTTTGAAGGTGTTAGACTTCAGTTTTTGATTTTATGCAAAAAATAGGAAAAATAGAAATTTGTATGTGTTAGTATTCAATCCCGGAGTTTTTTGAGAAAATCATGAAAAATAAAGTATTTTGCTCATTTTAGAGAACTATTTTGGTCTTTTTAAGAAAAAATGATTATTGATATTTTTTAAGGTGTTAGACTTCAGTTTTTTATTTTATGGAAAAAGTAGGAAAAATAGAAATTTGTATGTTTTAGTCTTCAATCGCGGAGTTTTTTGAGAAAAACATGAAAAATGAAGTATTTTGCTCATTTTTTAGAACTATTTTGGTCTTTTTTAGAAAAAATTATAATTGATATTTTTTAAGGTGTTAGACTTCAGTTTTTGATTTAATGGAAAAAGTAGGAAAAATAGAAATTTGCATGTGTTAGTCTTCAATCCCGGAGTTTTTTGAGAAAAACATGAAAAATGAAGTATTTTGCTCATTTTAGAGAACTATTTTCGTCTTTTTTAGAAAAAATGAAAATTGATATTTTTGAAGGTGTTAGACTTCAGTTTTTGATTTTATGCAAAAAATAGGAAAAATAGAAATTTGTATGTGTTAGTCTTCAATCCCGGAATTTTTTGAGAAAAACATGAAAAATGAAGTATTTTGCTCATTTTAGAGAACTATTTTGCTCTTTTTTAGAAAAAATGATAATTGATATTTTTGAAGGTGTTAGACTTCGGTCTTTGATTTTATGCAAAAAATTGGAAAAATATAAATTTGTATATGTTAGTCTTCAATCCCGGAGTTTTTTGAGAAAAACATGAAAAATGAAGTATTTTGCTCATTTTAGAGAACTATTTTGGTCTTTTTTAGAAAAAATGATAATTGATATTTTTGAAGGTGTTAGACTTCGGTCTTTGATTTTTTGCAATAAAATGGAAAAATTGAAATTTGTATGTGTTAGTCTTCAATCACGGAATTTTTTGAGAAAATCATGAAAAATGAAGTATTTTGCTCATTTTAGAGAACTATTTTGGTCTTTTTTAGAAAAAATGATAATGGATATTTTTGAAGGTGTTAGACTTCAGTTTTTGATTTTATGCAAAAAATAGGAAAAATAGAAATTTGTATGTGTTAGTCTTCAATCCCGGAGTTTTTTGAGAAAATCATGAAAAATAAAGTATTTTGCTCATTTTAGAGAACTATTTTGGTCTTTTTAAGAAAAAATGATTATTGATATTTTTTAAGGTGTTAGACTTCAGTTTTTGATTTTATGGAAAAAGTAGGAAAAATAGAAATTTGTATGTGTTAGTCTTCAATCCCGGAGTTTTTTGAGAAAAACATGAAAAATGAAGTATTTTGCTCATTTTTGAGAACTATTTTGGTCTTTTTTAGAAAAAATTATAATTGATATTTTTTAAGGTGTTAGACTTCAGTTTTTGATTTAATGGAAAAAGTAGGAAAAATAGAAATTTGTATCTGTTAGTCTTCAATCCCGGAGTTTTTTGAGAAAAACATGAAAAATGAAGTATTTTGCTCATTTTTGAGAACTATTTTGGTCTTTTTTAGAAAAAATTATAATTGATATTTTTGAAGGTGTGTTAGACTTCAGTTTTTGATTTTTTGCAAAAAATTGGGAAAATGGAAATTTGTATGTGTTAGTCTTAAATCCCGGAGTTTTTTGAGGAAAACATGAAAACTGAAGTATTTTGCTCATTTTAGAGAACTATTTTGGTCTTTTTTAGAAAAAATGATAATTGATATTTTTGAAGGTGTTAGACTTCAGTTTGTGATTTTTTGCAAAAAAAATTGGGAAAATAGAAATTTGTATGTGTTAGTCTTCAATCACGGAATTTTTTGAGATAATACTTAATAAAGAAGTATTTTGATCATTTTAGAGAACTATTTTGGTCTTTTTTAGAAAAAATGATACTTCATATTTTTGAAGGTGTTAGACATCAGTTTTTGATTTTATGCAAAAAATAGGAAAAATAGAAATTTGTATGTGTTAGTCTTCAATCACGAAGTTTTTTGAGAAAAACATGAAAAATGAAGTATTTTGCTCATTTTAGAGAACTATTTTGGACTCTTTTAGAAAAAATGATAATTGATATGTTTTAAGGTGTTAGACTTCAGTTTTTGATTTTTTGCAAAAAAATGGAAAAATTGAAATTTGTATGTGTTAGTCTTCAATCACGGAATTTTTTGAGAAAAACATGAATAATGTAGTATTTTGATCATTTTAGAGAACTATTTTGGTCTTTTTTACAAAAAAAGATAATTGATATTTTTGAAGGTGTTAGACTTCAGTTTTTGATTTGATGTAAAAAATTGGAAAAATAGAAATTTGTATATGTTAGTCTTCAATCCCGGAGTTTTTTGAGAAAAACATGAAAAATGAAGTATTTTGCTCATTTTAGAGAACTATTTTTGTCTTTTTTAGAAAAAATGTTAATGGATATTTTTGAAGGTGTTAGACTTCAGTTTTTGATTTTATGCAAAAAATAGGAAAAATAGAAATTTGTATGTGTTAGTCTTCAATCCCGGAGTTTTTTGAGAAAATCATGAAAAATAAAGTATATTGCTCATTTTAGAGAACTATTTTGGTCTTTTTCAGAAAAAATGATAATTGATATTTTTTAAGGTGTTAGACTTCAGTTTTTTATTTTATAGAAAAAGTAGGAAAAATAGAAATTTGTATGTGTTAGTCTTCAATCCCGGAGTTTTTTGAGAAAAACATGAAAAATGAAGTTTTTTGCTCATTTTTGAGAACTATTTTGGTCTTTTTTAGAAAAAATTATAATTGATATTTTTGAAGGTGTTAGACTTCAGTTTTTTATTTTTTGCAAAAAATTGGGTAAATAGAAATTTGTATGTGTTAGTCTTCAATCACGGAATTTTTTGAGAAAAACATGAATAATGAAGTATTTTGATCATTTTAGAGAACTATTTTGGTCTTTTTTAGAAAAAATGATAATTGATATTTTTGAAGGTGTTAGACTTCAGTTTTTGATTTTATGCAAAAAATTGGAAAAATAGAAATTTGTATGTGTTGGTCTTCAATCCCGGAGTTTTTTGAGAAAAACATGAAAAATGAAGTATTTTGCTCATTTTAGAGAACTATTTTCGTCTTTTTTAGAAAAAATGAAAATTGATATTTTTGAAGGTGTTAGACTTCAGTTTTTGATTTTATGCAAAAAATAGGAAAATTGAAATTTGTATGTGTTAGTCTTCAATCCCGGAATTTTTTGAGAAAAACATGAAAAATGAAGTATTTTGCTCATTTTAGAGAACTATTTTGCTCTTTTTTAGAAAAAATGATAATTGATATTTTTGAAGGTGTTAGACTTCGGTCTTTGATTTTATGCAAAAAATTGGAAAAATATAAATTTGTATATGTTAGTCTTCAATCCCGGAGTTTTTTGAGAAAAACATGAAAAATGAAGTATTTTGCTCATTTTAGAGAACTATTTTGGTCTTTTTTAGAAAAAATGATAATTGATATTTTTGAAGGTGTTAGACTTCGGTCTTTGATTTTTTGCAAAAAAATGGAAAAATTGAAATTTGTATGTGTTAGTCTTCAATCACGGAATTTTTTGAGAAAATCATGAAAAATGAAGTATTTTGCTCATTTTAGAGAACTATTTTGGTCTTTTTTAGAAAAAATGATAATGGATATTTTTGAAGGTGTTAGACTTCACTTTTTGATTTTATGCAAAAAATAGGAAAAATAGAAATTTGTATGTGTTAGTCTTCAATCCCGGAGTTTTTTGAGAAAATCATGAAAAATAAAGTATTTTGCTCATTTTAGAGAACTATTTTGGTCTTTTTAAGAAAAAATGATTATTGATATTTTTTAAGGTGTTAGACTTCAGTTTTTGATTTTATGGAAAAAGTAGGAAAAATAGAAATTTGTATGTGTTAGTCTTCAATCCCGGAGTTTTTTGAGAAAAACATGAAAAATGAAGTATTTTGCTCATTTTTTAGAACTATTTTGGTCTTTTTTAGAAAAAATTATAATTGATATTTTTTAAGGTGTTAGACTTCAGTTTTTGATTTAATGGAAAAAGTAGGAAAAATAGAAATTTGCATGTGTTAGTCTTCAATCCCGGAGTTTTTTGAGAAAAACATGAAAAATGAAGTATTTTGCTCATTTTTGAGAACTATTTTGGTATTTTTTAGAAAAAATTATAATTGATATTTTTGAAGGTGTTAGACTTCAGTTTTTGATTTTTTGCAAAAAATTGGGAAAATAGAAATTTGTATGTGTTAGTCTTAAATCCCGGAGTTTTTTGAGAAAAACATGAAAACCGAAGTATTTTGCTCATTTTAGAGAACTATTTTGGTCTTTTTTAGAAAAAATGATAAGTGATATTTTTGAAGGTGTTAGACTTCAGTTTTTTATTTTATGGAAAAAGTAGGAAAAATAGAAATTTGTATGTGTTAGTCTTCAATCACGGAATTTTTTGAGAAAATCATGAAAAATGAAGTATTTTGCTCATTTTAGAGAACTAGTTTGGTCTTTTTTAGAAAAAATGATAATTGATATTTTTGAAGGTGTTAGACTTCAGTTTTTGATTTTATGCAAAAAATAGGAAAAATATAAATTTGTATGTGTTTGGCTCCAATCACGGAGTTTTTCGAGAAAAACATGCAAAATGAAGTATTTTGCTCATTTTAGAGAACTATTTTGGTGTTTTTTAGAAAAAAATGATAATTGATATTTTTGAAGGTGTTAGACTTCAGTTTGTGATTTTTTGCAAAAAAATTGGGAAAATAGAAATTTGTATGTGTTAGTCTTCAATCACGGAATTTTTTGAGAAAAACATGAATATTGAAGTATTTTGCTCATTTTAGAGAACTATTTTGGTCCTTTTTAGAAAAAATGATAATTGATATTTTTGAAGGTGTTAGACATCAGTTTTTGATTTTATGCAAAAAATTGGAAAAATAGAAATTTGTATGTGTTAGTCTTCAATCCCGGAGTTTTTTGAGAAAAACATGAAAAATGAAGTATTTTGCTCATTTTAGTGAACTATTTTGGTCTTTTTTAGAAAAAAATGATAATTGATATTTTTGAAAGTGTTAGACTTCTGTTTTTGATTTTATGCAAAAAATAGGAAAAATAGAAATTTGTATGTGTTAGTCTTCAATCCCGGAATTTTTTGAGACAAACATGAAAAATGAAGTATTTTGCTCATTTTAGAGATATATTTTGGTCTTTTTTAGAAAAAATGATAATTGCTATTTTTGAAGGTGTTAGACTTCAGTTTTTGATTTTATGGAAAAAGTAGGAAAAATAGAAATTTGTATGTGTTAGTCTTCAATCCCGGAGTTTTTTGAGAAAAACATGAAAGAAGTATTTTGCTCCTTTTAGAAAACTATTTTGGTCTTTTTTAGAAAAAATGATAATTGATATTTTTGAAGGTGTTAGACTTCAGTTTTTGATTTTGTGCAAAAAATTGGGAAAATAGAAATTTGTATGTGTTAGTCTTCAATCACGGAATTTTTTGAGAAAAACATGAATAATGAAGTATTTTGATCATTTTAGAGAACAATTTTGGTCTTTTTTAGAAAAAATGATAATTGATATTTTTGAAGGTGTTAGACTTCAGTTTTTGATTTTATGCAAAAAATTGGAAAAATAGAAATTTGTATGTGTTAGTCTTCAATCCCGGAGTTTTTTGAGAAAAACATGAAAACTGAAGTATTTTGCTCATTTTAGAGAACTATTTTGTTCGTTTTTAGAAAAAATGATAATTGATATTATTGAAGGTGTTAGACTTCAGTTTTTGATTTTATGGAAAAGGTAGAAAAAATAGAAATTTGTATGTGTTAGTCTTCAATCCCGGAGTTTTTTGAGAAAAACATGAAAAATGAAGTATTTTGCTCATTTTAGAGAACTATTTTGCTCTTTTTTAGAAAAAATGATAATTGATATTTTTGAAGGTGTTAGACTTCAATTTTTGATTTTTTGTAAAAAATTGGGAAAATAGAAATTTGTATGTGTTAGTCTTCAATCACGGAATTTTTTGAGAAAAACATGAATAATGAAGTATTTTGATCATTTTAGAGAACAATTTTGGTCTTTTTTAGAAAAAATGATAATTGATATTTTTGAAGGTGTTAGACTTCAGTTTTTTATTTTATACAAAAAATTGGAAAAATAGAAATTTGTATATGTTAGTCTTCAATCCCGGAGTTTTTTGAGAAAAACATGAAAAATTAAGTATTTTGCTCATTTTAGAGAACTATTTTGGTCTTTTTTAGAAAAAATGATAATTGATATTTTTGAAGGTGTCAGACTTCAGTTTTGGATTTTATGCAAAAAATAGTAAAAATATAAATTTGAATGTGTTAGTCTTCAATCCCGGAATTTTTTGAGAAAAACATGAAAAATGAAGTATTTTGCTTATTTTAGAGAACTATTTTGGTCTTTTTTAGAACAACTGATAATTGATATTTTTGAAGGTGTTAGACTTCAGTTTTTGATTTTTTGCAAAAAATAGGAAAAATAGAAATTTGTATGTGTTAGTCTTCAATCACGAAGTTTTTTGAGAAAAACATGAAAAATGAAGTATTTTGCTCATTTTAGAGAACTATTTTGGACTCTTTTAGAAAAAATGATAATTGATATTTTTTAAGGTGTTAGACTTCAGTTTTTTATTTTTTGCAAAAAAATGGAAAAATAGAAATTTGTATGTGTTAGTCTTCAATCACGGAATTTTTTGAGAAAAACATGAATAATGAATTATTTTGATCATTTTAGAGAACTATTTTGGTCTTTTTTAGAAAAAATGATAATTGATATTTTTGAAGGTGTTAGACTTCAGTTTTTGATTTTATGCAAAAAATTGGAAAAATAGAAATTTGTATGTGTCAGTCTTCAATCCCGGAGTTTTTTGAGAAAAACATGAAAACTGAAGTATTTTGCTCATTTTACAGAACTATTTTGGTCTTTTTTAGGAAAAATGATAATTGATATTTTTGAAGGTGTTAGACTTCAGTTTTTGATTTTGTGCAAAAAATTGGAAAAATTGTAATTTGTATGTGTTAGTCTTCAATCACGGAATTTTTTGAGAAAATAATGAAAAATGAAGTATTTTGCCCATTTTAGAGAACTAGTTTGGTCTTTTTTAGAAAAAATGATAATTGATATTTTTGAAGGTGTTAGACTTCAGTTTTTGATTTTATGCAAAAAATAGGAAAAATAGAAATTTGTATGTGTTAGTCTTCAATCACGGAGTTTTTCGAGAAAAACATGAAAAATGAAGTATTTTGCTCATTTTAGAGAACTATTTTGGTGTTTTTTAGAAAAAATGATAATTGATATTTTTGAAGGTGTTAGACTTCAGTTTGTGATTTTTTGCAAAAAAATTTGGAAAATAGAAATTTGTATGTGTTAGTCTTCAATCACGGAATTTTTTGAGAAAAAAGTGAATATTGAAGTATTTTGCTCATTTTAGAGAACTATTTTGGTCATTTTTAGAAAAAATGATAATTGATATTTTTGAAGGTGTTACACATCAGTTTTTGATTTTATGCAAAAAATTGGAAAAATAGAAATTTGTATGTGTTAGTCTTCAATCCCGGAGTTTTTTGAGAAAAACATGAAAAATGAAGTATTTTGCTCTTTTTAGAGAACTATTTTGGTCTTTTTTAGAAAAAAAGATAATTGATATTTTTGAAGGTGTTAGACTTCAGTTTTTGATTTTATGCAAAAAATAGGAAGAATAGAAATTTGTATGTGTTCGTCTTCAATCCCGGAATATTATAAGAAAATCATGAAAAATGAAGTATTTTGCTCATTTTAGAGAACTAGTTTGGTCTTTTTGAGAAAAAATGATAATTGATATTTTTGAAGGTGTTAGACTTCAGTTTTTGATTTTTTGCAAAAAATAGGAAAAATAGAAATTTGTATGTGTTAGTCTTCAATCACGAAGTTTTTTGAGAAAAACAAGAAAAATGAAGTATTTTTCTCATTTTAGAGAATTATTTTGGACTCTTTTAGAAAAAATAATAATTGATATTTTTGAGAAAAACATGAAAAATGAATTATTTTGCTCATTATAGAGAACTATTTTGGTCTATTTTAGAAAAAATGATAATTGATATCTTTGAAGGTGTTAGACTTCAGTTTTTTATTTTTTGCAAAAAATTGGAAAAATAGAAATTTGTATGTGTTAGTCTTCAATCCCGGAATTTTTTGAGAAAATCATGAAAACTAAAGTATTTTGCTCATTTTAGACAACTATTTTGGTCTTTTTTAGAAAAAATGATAATTGATATTTTTGAAGGTGTTAGACTTCATTATTTGATTTTTTGCAAAAAATAGGAAAAATAGAAATTTGTATGTGTTAGTCTTCAATCACGAAGTTTTTTGAGAAAAACATGAAAAATGAAGTATTTTTCTTATTTTAGAGAATTATTTTGGACTCTTTTAGAAAAAATGATAATTGATATTTTTGAAGGTGTTAGACTTCAGTTTTTGATTTTTTGCAAAATATTGGAAAAATAGAAATTTGTATGTGTTAGTCCTCAATCACGGAATTTTTTGAGAATAACATGAAAAATGAAGTATTTTGCTCATTTTAGAGAACTATTTTGGTCTTTTTTAGAAAAAATGATAATTGATATTTTGGAAGGTGTTAGACTTCAGCTTTTGATTTTTTTTCAAAAAATTGGGAAAATAGAAATTTGTATGTGTTAGTCTTCAATAACGGAATTTTTTGAGAAAAACATGAATAATGAAGTATTTGATCATTTTAGAGAACTATTTTGGTCTTTTTTAGAAAAAATGATAATTGATATGTTTGAAGGTGTTAGACTTCAGTTTTTGATTTTATGCAAAAAATTGTAAAAATAGAAATTTGTATGTGTTAGTCTTCAATCCCGGAGTTTTTTGAGAAAAACATGAAAAATGAAGTATTTTGCTCATTTTAGAGAACTATTTTCGTCTTTTTTAGAAAAAATGAAAATTGATATTTTTGAAGGTGTTAGACTTCAGTTTTTGATTTTATGCAAAAAATAGGAAAAATAGAAATTTGTATGTGTTAGTCTTCAATCCCCGGAATTTTTTGAGAAAAACATGAAAAATTAAGTATTTTGCTCATTTTAGAGAACTATTTTGCTCTTTTTTAGAAAAAATGATAATTGATATTTTTGAAGGTGTTAGACTTCAATTTTTGATTTTTTGCAAAAAATTGGGAAAATAGAAATTTGTATGTGTTAGGCTTCATTCACGGAATTTTTTGAGAAAAACATGAATAATGAAGTATTTCGATCATTTTAGAGAACTATTTTGGTCTTTTTTAGAAAAAATGATAATTGATACTTTTGAAGGTGTTAGACTTCAGTTTTTGATTTTATGCAAAAAATTGGAAAAATAGAAATTTGTATATGTTAGTCTTCAATCCCGGAGTTTTTTGAGAAAAACATGAAAAATTAAGTATTTTGCTCATTTTAGAGAACTATTTTGGTCTTTTTTATAAAAAATGATAATTGATATTTTTGAAGGTGTTAGACTTCAGTTTTGGATTTTACGCAAAAAATAGTAAAAATATAAATTTGTATGTGTTAGTCTTCAATCCCGGAATTTTTTGAGAAAAACATGAAAAATGAAGTATTTTGCTCATTTTAGAGAACTATTTTGGTCTTTTTTAGAACAATTGATAATTGATATTTTTGAAGGTGTTAGACTTCAGTTTTTGATTTGATGAAAAAAATTGGAAAAATAGAAATTTGTATCTGTTAGTCTTCAATCCCGGAGTTTTTTGAGAAAAACATGAAAAATGAAGTATTTTGCTTATTTTAGAGAACTATTTTGGTCTTTTTAAGAAAAAATGATTATTGATATTTTTTAAGGTGTTAGACTTCAGTTTTTGATTTTATGGAAAAAGTAGGAAAAATAGAAATTTGTATGTGTTAGTCTTCAATCCCGGAGTTTTTTGAGAAAAACATGAAAAATGAAGTATTTTGCTCATTTTTGAGAACTATTTTTGTCTTTTTTAGAAAAAATTATAATTGATATTTTTTAAGGTGTTAGACTTCAGTTTTTGATTTAATGGAAAAAGTAGGAAAAATAGAAATTTGTATGTGTTAGTCTTCAATCCCGGAGTTTTTTGAGAAAAACATGAAAAATGAAGTATTTTGCTCATTTTTGAGAACTATTTTGGTCTTTTTTAGAAAAAATTATAATTGATATTTTTGAAGGTGTTAGACTTCAGTTTTTTATTTTTTGCAAAAAATTGGGAAAATAGAAATTTGTATGTGTTAGTCTTCAATCACGGAATTTTTTGAGAAAAACATGAATAATGAAGTATTTTGATCATTTTAGAGAACAATTTTGGTCTTTTTTAGAAAAAATGATAATTGATATTTTTGAAGGTGTTAGACTTCAGTTTTTGATTTTATGCAAAAAATTGGAAAAATAGAAATTTGTATGTGTTAGTCTTCAATCCCGGAGTTTTTTGAGAAAAACATGAAAACTGAAGTATTTTGCTCATTTTAGAGAACTATTTTGTTCGTTTTTAGAAAAAATGATAATTGATATTATTGAAGGTGTTAGACTTCAGTTTTTGATTTTATGGAAAAGGTAGAAAAAATAGAAATTTGTATGTGTTAGTCTTCAATCCCGGAGTTTTTTGAGAAAAACATGAAAAATGAAGTATTTTGCTCATTTTAGAGAACTATTTTGCTCTTTTTTAGAAAAAATGATAATTGATATTTTTGAAGGTGTTAGACTTCAATTTTTGATTTTTTGTAAAAAATTGGGAAAATAGAAATTTGTATGTGTTAGTCTTCAATCACGGAATTTTTTGAGAAAAACATGAATAATGAAGTATTTTGATCATTTTAGAGAACAATTTTGGTCTTTTTTAGAAAAAATGATAATTGATATTTTTGAAGGTGTTAGACTTCAGTTTTTTATTTTATGCAAAAAATTGGAAAAATAGAAATTTGTATATGTTAGTCTTCAATCCCGGAGTTTTTTGAGAAAAACATGAAAAATTAAGTATTTTGCTCATTTTAGAGAACTATTTTGGTCTTTTTTAGAAAAAATGATAATTGATATTTTTGAAGGTGTCAGACTTCAGTTTTGGATTTTATGCAAAAAATAGTAAAAATATAAATTTGTATGTGTTAGTCTTCAATCCCGGAATTTTTTGAGAAAAACATGAAAAATGAAGTATTTTGCTTATTTTAGAGAACTATTTTGGTCTTTTTTAGAACAACTGATAATTGATATTTTTGAAGGTGTTAGACTTCAGTTTTTGATTTTTTGCAAAAAATAGGAAAAATAGAAATTTGTATGTGTTAGTCTTCAATCACGAAGTTTTTTGAGAAAAACATGAAAAATGAAGTATTTTGCTCATTTTAGAGAACTATTTTGGACTCTTTTAGAAAAAATGATAATTGATATTTTTTAAGGTGTTAGACTTCAGTTTTTTATTTTTTGCAAAAAAATGGAAAAATAGAAATTTGTATGTGTTAGTCTTCAATCACGGAATTTTTTGAGAAAAACATGAATAATGAATTATTTTGATCATTTTAGAGAACTATTTTGGTCTTTTTTAGAAAAAATTATAATTGATATTTTTGAAGGTGTTAGACTTCAGTTTTTGATTTTATGCAAAAAATTGGAAAAATAGAAATTTGTATGTGTCAGTCTTCAATCCCGGAGTTTTTTGAGAAAAACATGAAAACTGAAGTATTTTGCTCATTTTAGAGAACTATTTTGG
This sequence comes from Luzula sylvatica, assembly GCA_946800325.1. Classification (NCBI taxonomy): domain Eukaryota; kingdom Viridiplantae; phylum Streptophyta; class Magnoliopsida; order Poales; family Juncaceae; genus Luzula; species Luzula sylvatica. Next base: position 34,553,110 of record OX326959.1, on the reverse strand, counting down.
TCTTTTTTAGAAAAAATGATAATTGATATTTTTGAAGGTGTTAGACTTCAGTTTTTGATTTTGTGCAAAAAATTGGAAAAATTGTAATTTGTATGTGTTAGTCTTCAATCACGGAATTTTTTGAGAAAATAATGAAAAATGAAGTATTTTGCCCATTTTAGAGAACTAGTTTGGTCTTTTTTAGAAAAAATGATAATTGATATTTTTGAAGGTGTTAGACTTCAGTTTTTGATTTTATGCAAAAAATAGGAAAAATAGAAATTTGTATGTGTTAGTCTTCAATCACGGAGTTTTTCGAGAAAAACATGAAAAATGAAGTATTTTGCTCATTTTAGAGAACTATTTTGGTGTTTTTTAGAAAAAATGATAATTGATATTTTTGAAGGTGTTAGACTTCAGTTTGTGATTTTTTGCAAAAAAATTTGGAAAATAGAAATTTGTATGTGTTAGTCTTCAATCACGGAATTTTTTGAGAAAAAAGTGAATATTGAAGTATTTTGCTCATTTTAGAGAACTATTTTGGTCATTTTTAGAAAAAATGATAATTGATATTTTTGAAGGTGTTACACATCAGTTTTTGATTTTATGCAAAAAATTGGAAAAATAGAAATTTGTATGTGTTAGTCTTCAATCCCGGAGTTTTTTGAGAAAAACATGAAAAATGAAGTATTTTGCTCTTTTTAGAGAACTATTTTGGTCTTTTTTAGAAAAAAAGATAATTGATATTTTTGAAGGTGTTAGACTTCAGTTTTTGATTTTATGCAAAAAATAGGAAGAATAGAAATTTGTATGTGTTCGTCTTCAATCCCGGAATATTATAAGAAAATCATGAAAAATGAAGTATTTTGCTCATTTTAGAGAACTAGTTTGGTCTTTTTGAGAAAAAATGATAATTGATATTTTTGAAGGTGTTAGACTTCAGTTTTTGATTTTTTGCAAAAAATAGGAAAAATAGAAATTTGTATGTGTTAGTCTTCAATCACGAAGTTTTTTGAGAAAAACAAGAAAAATGAAGTATTTTTCTCATTTTAGAGAATTATTTTGGACTCTTTTAGAAAAAATAATAATTGATATTTTTGAGAAAAACATGAAAAATGAATTATTTTGCTCATTATAGAGAACTATTTTGGTCTATTTTAGAAAAAATGATAATTGATATCTTTGAAGGTGTTAGACTTCAGTTTTTTATTTTTTGCAAAAAATTGGAAAAATAGAAATTTGTATGTGTTAGTCTTCAATCCCGGAATTTTTTGAGAAAATCATGAAAACTAAAGTATTTTGCTCATTTTAGACAACTATTTTGGTCTTTTTTAGAAAAAATGATAATTGATATTTTTGAAGGTGTTAGACTTCATTATTTGATTTTTTGCAAAAAATAGGAAAAATAGAAATTTGTATGTGTTAGTCTTCAATCACGAAGTTTTTTGAGAAAAACATGAAAAATGAAGTATTTTTCTTATTTTAGAGAATTATTTTGGACTCTTTTAGAAAAAATGATAATTGATATTTTTGAAGGTGTTAGACTTCAGTTTTTGATTTTTTGCAAAATATTGGAAAAATAGAAATTTGTATGTGTTAGTCCTCAATCACGGAATTTTTTGAGAATAACATGAAAAATGAAGTATTTTGCTCATTTTAGAGAACTATTTTGGTCTTTTTTAGAAAAAATGATAATTGATATTTTGGAAGGTGTTAGACTTCAGCTTTTGATTTTTTTGCAAAAAATTGGGAAAATAGAAATTTGTATGTGTTAGTCTTCAATAACGGAATTTTTTGAGAAAAACATGAATAATGAAGTATTTGATCATTTTAGAGAACTATTTTGGTCTTTTTTAGAAAAAATGATAATTGATATGTTTGAAGGTGTTAGACTTCAGTTTTTGATTTTATGCAAAAAATTGTAAAAATAGAAATTTGTATGTGTTAGTCTTCAATCCCGGAGTTTTTTGAGAAAAACATGAAAAATGAAGTATTTTGCTCATTTTAGAGAACTATTTTCGTCTTTTTTAGAAAAAATGAAAATTGATATTTTTGAAGGTGTTAGACTTCAGTTTTTGATTTTATGCAAAAAATAGGAAAAATAGAAATTTGTATGTGTTAGTCTTCAATCCCCGGAATTTTTTGAGAAAAACATGAAAAATTAAGTATTTTGCTCATTTTAGAGAACTATTTTGCTCTTTTTTAGAAAAAATGATAATTGATATTTTTGAAGGTGTTAGACTTCAATTTTTGATTTTTTGCAAAAAATTGGGAAAATAGAAATTTGTATGTGTTAGGCTTCATTCACGGAATTTTTTGAGAAAAACATGAATAATGAAGTATTTTGATCATTTTAGAGAACTATTTTGGTCTTTTTTAGAAAAAATGATAATTGATACTTTTGAAGGTGTTAGACTTCAGTTTTTGATTTTATGCAAAAAATTGGAAAAATAGAAATTTGTATATGTTAGTCTTCAATCCCGGAGTTTTTTGAGAAAAACATGAAAAATTAAGTATTTTGCTCATTTTAGAGAACTATTTTGGTCTTTTTTATAAAAAATGATAATTGATATTTTTGAAGGTGTTAGACTTCAGTTTTGGATTTTACGCAAAAAATAGTAAAAATATAAATTTGTATGTGTTAGTCTTCAATCCCGGAATTTTTTGAGAAAAACATGAAAAATGAAGTATTTTGCTCATTTTAGAGAACTATTTTGGTCTTTTTTAGAACAATTGATAATTGATATTTTTGAAGGTGTTAGACTTCAGTTTTTGATTTGATGAAAAAAATTGGAAAAATAGAAATTTGTATCTGTTAGTCTTCAATCCCGGAGTTTTTTGAGAAAAACATGAAAAATGAAGTATTTTGCTCATTTTAGAGAACTATTTTGGTCTTTTTAAGAAAAAATGATTATTGATATTTTTTAAGGTGTTAGACTTCAGTTTTTGATTTTATGGAAAAAGTAGGAAAAATAGAAATTTGTATGTGTTAGTCTTCAATCCCGGAGTTTTTTGAGAAAAACATGAAAAATGAAGTATTTTGCTCATTTTTTAGAACTATTTTTGTCTTTTTTAGAAAAAATTATAATTGATATTTTTTAAGGTGTTAGACTTCAGTTTTTGATTTAATGGAAAAAGTAGGAAAAATAGAAATTTGTATGTGTTAGTCTTCAATCCCGGAGTTTTTTGAGAAAAACATGAAAAATGAAGTATTTTGCTCATTTTTGAGAACTATTTTGGTCTTTTTTAGAAAAAATTATAATTGATATTTTTGAAGGTGTTAGACTTCAGTTTTTTATTTTTTGCAAAAAATTGGGAAAATAGAAATTTGTATGTGTTAGTCTTCAATCACGGAATTTTTTGAGAAAAACATGAATAATGAAGTATTTTGATCATTTTAGAGAACAATTTTGGTCTTTTTTAGAAAAAATGATAATTGATATTTTTGAAGGTGTTAGACTTCAGTTTTTGATTTTATGCAAAAAATTGGAAAAATAGAAATTTGTATGTGTTAGTCTTCAATCCCGGAGTTTTTTGAGAAAAACATGAAAACTGAAGTATTTTGCTCATTTTAGAGAACTATTTTGTTCGTTTTTAGAAAAAATGATAATTGATATTATTGAAGGTGTTAGACTTCAGTTTTTGATTTTATGGAAAAGGTAGAAAAAATAGAAATTTGTATGTGTTAGTCTTCAATCCCGGAGTTTTTTGAGAAAAACATGAAAAATGAAGTATTTTGCTCATTTTAGAGAACTATTTTGCTCTTTTTTAGAAAAAATGATAATTGATATTTTTGAAGGTGTTAGACTTCAATTTTTGATTTTTTGTAAAAAATGGGAAAATAGACATTTGTATGTGTTAGTCTTCAATCACGGAATTTTTGAGAAAAACATGAATAATGAAGTATTTTGATCATTTTAGAGAACAATTTTGGTCTTTTTTAGAAAAAATGATAATTGATATTTTTGAAGGTGTTAGACTTCAGTTTTTTATTTTATGCAAAAAATTGGAAAAATAGAAATTTGTATATGTTAGTCTTCAATCCCGGAGTTTTTTGAGAAAAACATGAAAAATTAAGTATTTTGCTCATTTTAGAGAACTATTTTGGTCTTTTTTAGAAAAAATGATAATTGATATTTTTGAAGGTGTCAGACTTCAGTTTTGGATTTTATGCAAAAAATAGTAAAAATATAAATTTGTATGTGTTAGTCTTCAATCCCGGAA